>JASSRY010001068.1:1711596-1749226 GCA_032466555.1 Tinamus major
CCCAAGGAGTCCCAGGACCTTCTTATTGGGAAAGCAGCACAAAACACTGCAGCACTCCACTCCCAAGCATATCGTTCTCTTTTGCATTAAAGAAATCAGCCATTTTTATAGATAAACGAATCATAAAACATTTTCTTCAGGCTATTTAATTCACCAGCTAGCTGGACAGCAAATATGCTGGGATGTTAATTTAACAGAATTATTCCCCTCTCAATAAGGTAAACGTTAGATGAAGATCATTAGGCAGCCTGGCAACCTTGTCATCTTCCTTCTGCCAGAGAAACCCACAACGCAAAATACTGCTAAAGAGGCCCTGGCAATTGGAAGAGTCTACTCGAAGCAGAGCCTTCCACTTGCATTTTCCTGTATTTTCACAGCCAGTTTAGGTTTGTATTTTAACCTACAATTTAGCACTTTTTTTTTTTTTATCTTTTGGAACACTGAAGCTATGATTTTAGAAGTCAGACATCCACCTGAAAATCCCTCAACATATTGGCAACAAAACTGGCCTTATGCCTAAATGCATATCACATCACAGGCAGAAACCCTATTTTTGGTCAAATAAATTCCATAGCACATCATCAAGTAAAATAACTATTGCAAAATCTGTTACTGTTTTTCCCCCCAGGAACTGCAATTACTTATAAGCCAGTCTTGACCTTAAAAATAAACTAAAAGAGGCAGGATGGAGTGTAAGGAATAGGCTCAAGTTTTCAGCAGTCTGGTGTGATTGAAAAGTGCAATCCCCTTCAAAAAACCAATGAGATGCCACAACTACTTTAGATTTTCACTTTGAAAGTTCCCTATCTCAAAACGTGACACATGGCAAACCGAAGTCTAAAGAGAGGAGGACACTCCAAAACGAGGCACCCAGAGCCTCCTTGTTTTCTCTCATCAGGCACATGCACCCTGAAAATCAGCTAACTTAAACAAATTAAAAAATTAAGAGTTAATAGAAGGACCACCTGAAGTGCTTTTTCTTCCTCCCAGAAACTATTTAACAAAGCTAAATGATTACTAAGTTGTGAAAATATCACAGTGTAATGTTGGTATTTCACTTATCTTAGCAACAGTAACCTCTACTTGCTGAGCCTCCCCCAGACTTCAGGTGGAAAGGATGGTGCCTCAGCAGAGCCTCTCATGTCTCAATTCCCTGCTTCAAGATATTTCTTTTTTAAAGTTTGCTAAATTCCTGGGGCAGGGACTGCCATTTACTGGGCTTTTTTACAGCTCCTACCAGAGCAGAGTCTGCAGTACAAACACAAAACAACAGTTTGATCTTGCCAACTATTTCTTTTTATCTGACCAAACACGAAGTCAGGGTGCTTTCTAAACGCACATAAAAAACATGACTAACATCTGGATTGTTATTCCTCCATATTCTTCCCCAACATTAAGAATTTTTCTATCTAATGTAGCAGAGCTGAAGCCCGTGTAGTTCCCTTGTGTTTACTTATCTTCATGAAGAAGCTATTGAAGCTTCTCAGCACTGTCACCCCTCTGGGTCCCAAACAGGCTCACATGCATCTCGCTTTTCTATTCCATTTTCATTCAATTGGGCCTGCAATATGTTGTTATTGTTTCACTTCTGAGCCCAGGACCGTTCAAAGCCTGCTCCTTCCATGTGGTTAGGGCTTTTGTAGAAAAGATAATAAAATTTATTCACCAGCTCTTAAAAGTCTCCTCACATAGAACAGCATGTGGGGAAAATAGTCTTTCAAAGCTTTGAAGCTATATTCCAAACAGCTGTTCGTGTTTCAAGGAGTTTATAGCCTAGTTCCCAGAGCTCATATCAATAGGTTGAAGACTCTTTCGGAGCTCCAGTATGGCTCTTTTCAAACATCTCCCAACAATCAAACACACAGGCTTGTCCTTAAAACCTAAATTTAAACACTTCTTCCACTCTCCATGTTTCCATGGCTCTGCATCCAGTTCTTCTGACCATTCTCCCCAAAGAAGCTATGACGACCTTTCAGTAACAGAGGTTTGGATTTCTTCAGTACTAAGAGATTTCAGTTCAGAAGTTGAGAACCAACTTGCATGTCAGAAACGTGTAACTTGAAATACTACTCGTCAACATAATCACTCTAGCGATCCCAATTCACCGCTAGTTGTGAATATGGAAATTTTATAAGGAAATAAGAATATTCCAGATGTTCAAAACCATGTAAAAAAAAACTGGACTTGAGCACCTCCAAGGCTCTTTGAATAAAATATTTTGGACAGTGACAAATACTGAATGCTCTGGGACAAGTATGACATGAATAGGCACAACATACAAAACAAAAATAATATGGCAATACTTCCCCAGAACAGGCTCCATTGGTGGCCCTAGGACTTCCTGAGCTAGTGGAGATTCTCTAAAAATCAACAGATTGTCCCATATTTATGTCTGAATCCATGCAAACTTTCAACAACCAGATTATCCTCTGCAAAGACTTCCACAAACAGGTCCTGTGTGAAGAATAATCTCCCTTGCTTATTTTGAAGTTCGTTGGCTGGTTTTATATGATGTTTCCTGACACTTTATTGTAAAAAAGGCAGTACATAATTATTCGCTGTAGTATTTTTCATGTGACTCATGATTATAAGGCTTTAACCCCTCTACCCAGTCACCTTTTTCCCCCCAATCTCTTTCCCATGCCCTAAACTGTTCAGCTATTCCATCTTTTTCTTTAAACTTGATGGTATTGTTATTTTTTGGCAAACAATGGCATATATCTTGGGCTTGAAATTTGACTTCTCATTGATAAGAAACATGAGCAGGATGCCCAAGTCTGGACCGCAGGCTAAGTTTGTGCCTGCTCTCGTGGTAGGAAAGGTTCCTCAAAAAGATGACGACAGGGAGGAACCTGCAGACCTTGTACAGCAGTCTCTGTGAACACTACAAATAACTGCAGCACCTCAGACCAGCGTATCCAGTATTTTGCAAAGTAGCCCCTAAAGATTATTTCTACTACGATATACTCCCAGTTCCCGTTTTCCCCAAGAAATCTCTTTGATGCAAGATAAACATGGACTTTCACACTGCTAAGCTTGACATGGCTCCACCAAAACAGAAAGCAGATGACAGATCCTTTACAAGAGCTATGGAATATAAGTTACATTAAAGCAGATTCTCAGTTTAGCAGTCCTCTAAAGTTTCCCCCAGCATTTTCTTCTTTAGAGCATTAGCAATCAGAGAGAAGCACTTCTCATAGGCAGTTTCTGTTTTCTCTCTGAAACAGATGCAAAGAACTAAGAGGATGAGCACTGCTGGCCTGACCAAAGGAAGTAAAAGATGTCAGAGAAGTGACTTGACTTCTGCTTATAGATACAGTAGTTGACTAAATACTCAGGAGGAAAAAGCCTATTTACACTGAGGGAGAGTGTTGTCATAAAAACAAGTGGGTCCAAACCAGCTGTGAGTAAATATATGCTAGAAATCGGAAGATGAGGTTCTATACCAGTTTTCCAGTGGGAGTAGTGGAGGCAAAAAGTGTTAGCAGCTCTAAAATGGAGTTTGATCATTTAATGAAAGGGATTATATGACATGATTGCTTGTGATAGCAGGAAAACGGTCTCAGTGGCCCAGGAGGCCCTTTCCCAGACATATATTCTCCTGGCAAGGGGTCTGCCTGTACAACGAATGGAGAGAACAGGTAATAGCAGAACCTGCATGAAATTCCTGCCAGCTGAAGAAAATGAGTTTTGCCCGGGGCTGTAGGAGAGCCATTTTTTCCACTCCATGTGCTCCGGCTGGACACTTACAGTACCCTACAGCTTTATAAAGGCCACCAATGCACTCTGTACACCTCCAGAAACATGAGAGAATCTGCCCAGCTGAAAAGCACAGAAATAAATAACCTTTTTTTTTTTTTTAAATGGTGAGTTGGCTTGGCATCACCAGTGTCTTCACTGCCAGGAAGGACTCCCTAAAACATCGTTTGCTACTAGAAGTGGGAGAAAAAGACAATGATTTACTGATTTCCACAGCAATCCCTGTATTAAGATCAAAGATTCCAACTAAAAATCTTCCAAAAATGAAGAGGAATTGAAGACATCAAAAGAAAGCAGATGTAACATCTGGTTTGGTACCTGATAGCTTGGTCCTATGTCATATCACCTTCCGCTGTCCATGCAAACTGTCTGTCCTTTAATTGGAGTTTGTCTGGCTTTCATTTCCAGTTGTTTGCTACCCATCTGCCTTTCTCCACTAAATTAAGGGCCTGTTTTTAGTCACTGTAACATGCAGAGAAGAGCAGACCTTCTGCAACATAGCCTGACAACGAAAGGTAACTTTCTCTCACCCTACTAGGGTGGATTCCAAGACTGGTCTAAAACCATTATGCTTTTACTCTGATTTATACCGCCAGTAAATATGACCCCTATATTCTCAGAACAGTTTACAATAGGTACCAAATATCATTTCTAATATATACTAATAAAACTTAAATTATGACAATGCCAATCCCTAGCACTTCTCTCCCACTCATTTTTCTAACCTTTCAGTCTATGTTCACAGTAATGATTCTCTCATTTATGCTCTCTACAAAATTTATGCCCTTCTTTCCAGCTGGAGTCACCTGCAGTGGTTCTACCAAAATGATGACAACACGATGAAGATAAAATGACCGCAGAGCAATTCCAGAAAGTACAGGAATATTCTTTTGTCTTTTTTAAAGCATACAAAATTAGTCTCATCCTTTTACTCAGTTTCCAATCATCACAATTTACAAATTATATTATCTTAAAAATGAAGTGAATTTTCTCCCTGCTTGCTGCATAGACAGGCTAGGACGTCAGCATGAGGGCTTTGCTGCAAGTGTGGTTTCATATTGGAAATCTCTGCTTTGAAGAGGGGAGGTGCACACAGCCATCCCGGCTTCTAGCACTCCTCACTACACTGTTTGCCATTTAGAAAAATCCTCCCACAGACACAGCCCTCCAGGCAGGATAGTTTCAAACATAAATCTGTTCTTCTCTGCAGTCAAGCCCTGTCCCTTGGATTTTTTATTTTATTTTATTATCTTACAGAGGGAGGAAATCAGAAAGGTTATTTAAAATGCATTGCACATAAATCAGTCTCCCTTTTCTTGTTTTTTTTGTTTGTGTGTTTGGTTGGTTGGTTTTGGGTGATTGGTTTTTTTAACCTGCCTTCCTATCTCATATGTTTATTGAGTTTGCAGGGAAGCAAGGGATGGTAACAATTTTCTATGAAAGTGGAAAACTTAACTAACTGTGGGTGAATCTCCCACATACCTACACAGAGAAGAAGGGAGAGCACAGGTAGGTCTTACTTTTGGAGCTCTTTAGAGAGAGTCATAATACAACTCTGAAAGATGAACAGCAGCCTGAAGAAGTCATCCCAGTACCACAGAGATCAGAAATACTGGGACAACTCAACTCTACGAGTGACTGGCTCAATCCTGCTTTGCTCCCAGAATAAATAACTTAAATTGACACCGTTTCTTCCCCAGAGCCTCAAAAGAGAATGGGTCAAGGTTGAGCGTACCAGAAGTGTAACACTCTTGCGGCAATATCTCCGATTCTTATATTTTCGTCTCCCATTTGAATTCAAGCACGGTTTGCCCCGTGACAAAAGTGGGTATGAGGCAAGAGATTTGGAAAAGAAAGAGTAGTAAAGGAATATGACTTTTCAGTTACTCACAACAACTGATCCCAAGGTATCGCTACTATTCCACACTGTGTCGGGTACTTTATGACCATGATTTCTTATAACTTAATTTCTTTTTTTAACATTCCAGATTACTTCAGAAAGTAATCCAAAAGTATGGCAGAAAAATTATATAAATAAGAGAACAGTCAAATCTTCCCTCCTAACTTCTCCCTTACTGAGGGAGTCGAGTCCACCTTCAAACACTTCAGACACCCTAGGGAGATAGAAAGTGCATTTTTGTTGCAGTAGTCCAGCCACAGGCCACTTCAGAGAGAAAAAAAAAAAAGCAATGATGAAGTCCTGTTTAATTTACTTTCTAGAGTGTCCACTTGTTATTTTTATTTCTTTCAGCTTGGGAGATGTGAACACAGTGAGATCAGTTTGCAGAGGTGGCAAGTTTTGGCCATCAGCAAGTAGCCGCAGTCAGAGATTATGAAAACATCCAAAACTCTAATAAAGGAGGGACTTCTGAGAACTACAGGGTTTTTGGGACCATAGAGCAGCAGCTCAGGTTGGAGACACGTGCGGTCACGCTGCGTGTGAGAACACGGCGTGGGACAGGGAAGCCAAGGGCTGCAGCGCAGCAAACAGCAGCGCATCCCGAGCGCCCGCTGCAAGCGGACGAGGAGCGGCGAGGAGCCTCCGGGAGCCCCGCGACGCTCCCTGCGCGCACGCCGACCTGCTGCGCTGCAACGGCAGCTTTGGGCTGCATGGAAGACTACGAGGAACTGCGCTGGAGCTGGTTTACAAAGGCAGCCAGCAGAGAGCCGTTCTTTTGTTAATACAGGCCTTACATGAGAAAGATGTCAAAAGCTAGCTTTTATGCCACTGAAACTTCATCTTGGGGAAAAAGCTCTCTGCAAGTTGCAGTCACTCTGGCTGCGCTGAAATCAAGCTTTTAGACAAGAAGAATTATTTTAGTTTCTTTCTTGCCTTCACACAGAGCCAAACAAATTGACTGCTAAAACACAAGCACTCCACTCGCCCATGGGCTAGCAGATGTGCAACCCACCCACTGCACACTGTCAGCTTCCTTCCAAAATAACTTCCCTGGTGTATTCCCTGCAAGAATTCCCACTCAGTGCCCTCTCCAATTCTCCATTTCCTTCCCAGACACTCGCCTTCTCCAAACCCATTTCCCATAAAGTTACTGCCTCAGACATCACTCTCCTAGGAGACCAATCTTACACCAAGAGCTTTTAATTCCAAGCTCACCTAAAACATTTTGATAACAGAAAAGCATCTATGACAGGATTATTTTATACCCAAGTGACATGCATGGGGAGCTAGGGCCAGGCTACCCCAAGCATAACTTATCTTCAAGCCAGTGTGACAATCAGAAGTAACAGCTCAATCAGAATCCCCTGTGGTTTCTCCACTAATAAGACACTTTGCCTACAGCAGACATGGAAAATTGCATCTGGGTTGGTACGGCATTTCGTATTAGCTGGGGGAGCAATGCTGAAGGTCACGGTAAGAGCTCTGAGTCTGCCTAGTTTCACCCATAGTACTGGAAGATAAAGCCAGAAGTTAGAGTTAGTCCAGAAGTAAAAGCATAAAGCAAGCAAGCTGCAAAAAAAAAAAAAAAAAAATCTTGAAATACTGGAACAGACTTCGTAAGCAATATGAGGAGTACACACCTATAAACATATCTCAAATACCTCCCACAGCTACTTGCACTCGGATTGTCTTTCCTCCCCATTGAATTATATTTCTCTCCCACAGACAAGGTGGGTAGGGAGTGCTCTGGGCCAGCCGGACAGGAGCAGACCGAGAGGAGCGGGGAGAGATTAATTGAAAACTGAGCGAGAGAAGAACGCCCAAGACAGCGAGAAGCAGCTCTGGAGGCAAAACAGGGAAGAAAAACTGTGCCCAGGAAGCAAATAGAGGGGGTTGGTTGGCATATATCTCATCTAAAATCAGTGAGGCTTGGGACTGCAGAGATTTCCTAGGGAAGCAAGCAATGAGACTCATTTTTTACTTATACCACCAGTCTTTCTTCCTGGGAAATTGGTTCCTTTCCCCTACAGTCTCTGGCTTCCCTAATTTTCAAAGTAGTTTCTCTGGGCTTCATTTCTTGTCCAAAAAATGAGGGTAATGATGCCCTGCCTAACTCATTACATTAGCTGTTGTGCCAAACTAAAGATCATCCACATTAGCACGGTTAATACCAAGGCTATGACAGCAAGAATAGACTTTCAAAAGGCAACTCTGATTTTAAAATCTTCAGAAGAGATCAAGTTTTTCAGTACCGAGAAGAGAGCACTTCTTTCTTTTTTCTTCTTTGGACTAAAGTAGTGAAATGACTTCAGAACTGGTACAAGAGAATGGTTCTCGCATGATAGGAAGAAAACACCACTAGCAGTTAGCCTTTCCATCCTAATTTCTCAAGCGTGTTCTTTTCCAGAGCAGGCCGTGGGCTGCGCCCGGTCACGCAGCAGGACACGGCGTTGGCGCGAGGCCGCCGCAGGCAGGAGCTGCAGCCCTGGGGGGCCCTTCTTGTGCGTCCGGAGCCGGGACGGGCTCCGAACGGAGGCACGAGGCAGTCACTGACGCGCCGAGCCCGGCCGGCTGCAGCGCCTGCCCCGCAGACCCGCTGCCTCCTCCCACCCACCGCGTGCGACTGCAAAGGTGCAGAGGGAAAAGCTGGCTGCAAACGGACAGCAACACTGGAATCAATTTTGTCAGCAACTGGTGACTTATCAAAACAAACACAGAAAACTCCCCAACATACGATACTCCGGCAACTCCTCTCAGGTGACAGCATCACTGAACAGAAACCACGTAAAAGCACAACAAGGGGTCCCTCAAAGCTGCAGCAGCATCTTTGCAAACTGTTATGCAGGGGGAATCTCCTTTTATCAATGAAATAGTCCTGACTTTACTTCCCTGAATGCTAGGCCTGCATGCAATACAGAGCCTCAGTTCAGCTTTGCAAAGCTCGGCTCCCAGGCACGTAAGAGGGGCCAGCACGAGTCCTTGTTCATTCACCATGCAAGCCCATGAGCCAGAGATGCAACCATTCAGATATCATGAGCTCTGATAGGGCTCCTTATTAAATAAGGAGCCCTATCAGAATTAAAAATAACTGCATATCTGAGCTGATACAGCCAGATTCTCACTGCAGCAGTGACAGAAATCTCAGGAGGGATCATCTTTCCAGTGCTTTTGAGGATAGCAACAACCAACTATGATTTATAACCAGAAGCTCTACCACTTTGTCTTTAAAAAGTGCTGAAGAGTTCATGGTGAGAAAGTTGCAGCTCAGCAAGTTCAATATTTGTACAGGACAAGTTTGAATTCTGTCCTGCCCATCTCAGAGCAGGGGAAAAGCAATTCCCCAACACACGGGTACTTCACAAGAGGGCACATGGACAAAGACGTGGTGGCACGAGGGAAAAAATGAGGATTTCTCCTATCTGCCGGTGTTTTGAAGAAATGTGTCCATGTCCCACATCAAAAAATCCACACAAATTGAGTTTATAAACAGAGGTGTTTGAAAAAGGAGAGCTAGTGATAGAATGATAATACTAGAAACAAGTCTCCTAGTTATTTATTACTTCTGCTTATTAGCTTCTTCCTTTGAGGAAAGTAAAAATACAACTTCATCACAGGTATCACATACCTAATAAATAAGAAGATGCAAAGCCAGGGCCTCTCTCGATACTTTCACACCATTCCTCCAGCTTAACACAGCAGCAGCCTTACACACCAGCCCCTGGGAGTCCTTACCGGAGATAATTCTCCTCCTTCAAAAAGGGAAGTGAATTAAACTCTGAACTCTAATCATGTTAATAGCCCTGCCTGACACCGTAGATCACTGAAGGAGCAGTTCGTATGTGCCCATAAATCACTGGTACCGTATCGTTTCACAGGAGATGCCTTCCCTTTAAAAGCACATTTAACAGATTTGCACCCACTCTTCCTTGTGAATACACTGGCTCACACTGCCAGCTCTCCTAATGCTCTAGGCACCAATTTCAAGTTTCATAATCAATTATATTATTTTGCTTCTCGGCAGTAACTTGATTACAGCTTTTGGGGTGTGACAGGCATTTGTAAACATTTCTGCCTGTCTTCATCTGAAATTGCTAATCTTCTTTCATTCCCTCCTCCCCACAAAACCTGTGTGAAATTGATAAAATAACATCAATAAATCAAGACACTTGCATTTTCCCTGAAGTGACTATATTTCAGTTTTCTTCACTGAAACACAAACAAGGACATAGTTCATCTAGCTCAACAGCCTGACCAGAATGAGTATAAAATGACGATGATGGTTTGTGGCATTTATTGCCAGTTTCATTAATATGACTGAGTGTTTTTTCCTGTACAAGCTGTCTCTTCTAGATCACCCTATCTTCGCAATAACCACCACAGTCCTAACATTTAGTAACAATTTACAACTCAGCAATTGCTATGACTGAGCCCATATCATCAAAAGCAAAACAGTAACTTCAAGGGAAAAAAACAAAAAACAACAAAAAAAAACACACCTTTGATTCTCACCTTTGCTGACTACCCTAAACATTACACTATGTTGCTGAAAGGTAGGATATGGTGTAAAGGCTTCATAAGCAGTATCAGAGAAAAAAAAAAGTTCAAGTAAAGTTTGCTGCAAAGTTTTAATGACAGTAAGTGCAGCAGGTAAAAGACACGTTAATCAACTGCTAATACAAGTCCGGAAAGACAAGTACCCAGCCCTGAACCTGGCTGATCAGCCGCACATTTTTTAAGGATACTTCAATCCACTTGCTACTTCTCCGGGGGTTGTGGAGGTGTAAGTGTAAGACAGCGGATCACATTCGCTCAGTTTGATCTCAGAGAGGATCTTTTTTCTAAGATAAGTCATTAGTTTCTCTCTTCTCCAAACTCACATTAATCCAAAATGTTCCCAAAGAAGGCCTGAGAATTCTGTAATCAAATATTGAGTGAATTTTCTTCTTTGATTCTCCCTTCATCCATCGTTTTGGGGAAGATGAAATACCCCATACATGTAGACACATTCTGACCTCAGAAGCTACACATGAACTATAATTCAGAAGAAAGGTACCTGTGAAATGGGTAATTCAACATTTTTTTTCCTCCTAATTCCTAGCAGATCCAGAATTATCGGGACAAACTCCAAGTGCTATTGTACTATTCTTTAAAATACCTGATTCAAGACATTCAAAACTGATTTGTGATTTCCAGTTGCGCAAGGGGCTCCTCTTCCCCTTGCGAGGGCTGAGGGCAGCCCATTTTACACAGGTTGCAGTCACGGGGCTGGATTAGCTACAGGACGACCCCACAGAGGTTTGCCATAAAAACTGTACCCACAAACATGATGCAATGTGCTAACTTCCACAGCACAACAAGAGGAGGCTACATTTGAGGCAAGATCATGTGGAACAGAATAATGAAGAATTTTCTACCTTACGTCAACTTTTGAATTGAGAGAAAAAACACCTAACAGCCATACTTAGCCTTTACCAGTGATTTACCATGTGGCAGGAAATATATATATATATATATATATATATATACACACACACACACACATATATATACATATATATATATACACACCCATACCCCAAGAGGTCATTCTGTGTAAAACCCTCCTCAGGCACACGGATTTATGCAGAAGAGCTGTTAATCTCTTCCAGGAGTTACAAACTCCAAGCACTCACACAGGAAACTTAAAACACCTTAAAAAGCAGAATGCAGATAAATCAAAAAAATACTTGGAAAGAATTTTCTTTGGAAAGAAAAAAAATTCTAAGAAAAGAAAATAAATCCTTCTTGCGCATTTAATTCTTTCCTTCTCCCTGACACTTGTAACTCTGTCACAAATTAGTTGCAATTTTCTTCTCCCTTGAGATGAAACCTCTGCTGGTAGACAAGCTCACAATCACTGCGAATTACGGAATCACATAATTTATTTTGTTTCTGGTGCGCTATTTTCACACAAATTGCTTTTAACTATGTTAGCAGAAAGAAGCTGTTTTATAATAGCACAATAGCAATAGTTTGCTCTGCTCTAGCAGGTTCCATGTATTGAGCTAATAAAGACATTCACAAATTCAACACAACAAATTATTTTAAACTTAAAATAAGCTTTCCCAACGTTAAGCTATGTAAATGAAGCTCACACGTTGATTTTGCTCCCAGATAGGCATTCTGCGAAGCAGCAGCAGATCTGACCCGTGCTGCCCAGCTGCCGGGAAAGGTATCGTCAGCGTGAACTGCGGCACAGAAGAGTTACTCCATATTTTACTATTCTCTGATACCATCTACTAGTGGATGTCTCATTTTAAACTGAGTAAGTTTTATCACTTTTCGTTAAGATTGGTAAAAGTTCTATCACTTTTTCCCAGGAGTGAGAAATAGGGGACGAGGGTTGGGGCAGTCAAGACAGAGGGGGAAAGCACACTTGCAAAAAGCTAAATCTTCACATTTCTATTTCACACTGTTTCAGTCTGTGAAACAAAGAGCAATTCAATATTTCAAAGTAAGCAGATAACCATCTCCAGAGCTCCTCTGGCCAACATGACTTAATTGGCAGTTCTATATCCTGAGGAGGAAAGAGAGAGCAGAGAAACAGCTTTTTCATAAACGAGAGACTTAAAAATCCAAGGAAAAAAGCTTCAGGAAAGTGTCAAAATATAGGCACTTATGTCATACCATCACAGGGACCAGGCTAGCAACTTTGCTAAATAAAAAAGGTCTTGAAATGTCAAAGGCAAAAAATTTAATGCATTATGAGCCTAACCTGCATTCCAGCAGCAGAGCCTTAAAGCTCAGCTAGAGATAAGCAGCGATGCTCTAATTGCACCAGCTCGTCAGTGCTGACCCACAAAAGCAGGAGCATTGACTGGCAGATGTGATAAAAGTTTCTGACTGGTTTGAAGGGGGAACAAGCCACTGATTTGTATTTGGAAACTATTCAAACCTATTCTAAGAGTCATGTAGAATAAATGGCCTTTTGCTCAGCTGCCAACAGACCAGCCTGAAAGCTCGAGCAAGTGACTTCATACTGAAACAAAAAAGGCTCTGTGTTCCTGCCTAGGGCATGTCGCAAAGCTAATTCCCCTCTCCTAATGCAGAGGACTTTGGCATCAGGGAACTACAACGTGCTTGGAAGCGCAAAACCCGCAGCCCCCGCCTTGCTCCAGAATCCTTGCTCGCTTTTATGGACTAGCCTCAAAACAAGAGGCAGGCTCCAGCTCTGCACGCAGGGCCTGCTAAGCACAGCCCTGGCAGCAGCCCTGCCTGCATCACCCAGCAGCTTCGCTTTTTGAAGCCCTACACCCAGTGCATGTCACACATCCAACCTAGGCCCAGAATCTCTAGAAGTCAGAGATTCGGAGAACGTCTGAGGAACTCACGACTCAGATCTCTGGAAATCTCAGATCTCCAGAACCCCATTAGCGCAGATCTACTCAGATGAGAGAGTTCAAAGTGCCTCCAAATGGTAATTGGGGAAAATCAAAAGAACCAACCCTCTGCATCCAACAAACATATTGGTTTTCCCACAGAAAAGGGAATTTAAAAAGTTGGTTAGATAAAGGCTTTTTGGTTTAAGTCTATCAAGCTGTTTCTATCAGCAACGAGCTTTGGTTTATTCCTCCACAAAACCAAGCACCGACGTGTGAAGCTGAGCCACCATCTTCCCCTTGGCACCCTCAGGGATTTAACCAACAATTGCAGGATCTCACCTCTGCATCCAAACCCAGGACCACAGAAAGTTTAGTTATCCAATAAAACGCTACCTATGAGCCAACACAAATAGCTTTCTCATGGTAGAAAACTAGATACAGGGCAATTCTCCCCTTTATTCACACCTGCTAGCTTGACTTCAGTGATTTCAAGCACTTTTCCTTTCCTGCTTTTTCCTGCAATGCATACCATATCATTACCCCCCCAAGAGGCCACTTTACACTTTGCTCTCCTGCCTCTCTGTTCCTGCTTTGTTGTATAAATTCATATGGAAAATTATACCTAAGTGGCTCTGCATCCTGCAGGGAAGTTGCTTAAAACATCACTCATTCTTTCTGAAAATATTCATGCCATTGCAAACAAAAAAAGTCCGCCATCAAACTTCAAACTTGACAGTTTTTTCAGCATGAAAACCAAAAATTAAGTAAAAAAAAATATTTATTCAAATATATGGGTTTACTTACCACCAGAAAACTTCTGACAGTTGCAAAGATGACAGCAACCTGTGAGACCTGCTCTGCATCACCCTTGCAGTTGTCTTGCTCTTTCAGGAAGCCTAAAGGCACCTCCTGAAAGAAAAAATAAAACAAAATAAAATAAAATAAACCCACTCTGTCCTAAGTAGAAGCTCCTAAAGGTGACCTTCAGTTAGGAAGTACACTTCCCACATATTCCAAACTAATTCAGAAAGCAGGAAGCCCTTCTCCCCATGTTGTTCAGATGACAGCTTGCAGATTTAAAAATGCCAGGTTTAAAACCCCACCTGGAAACTGCCTCTACAACAACAAAACAAACAAAAAAAAGAAACCAAAAAAAAAAACCCCAGCAGCTGCATTTGAGATATTAGAGCTCCTCTGGTCCCGAAACCCTGCGAGCAGCGAGGCCAGCAGGTTCACAAAAGCAGAACAGTGTTTCATCTTCGATGCAAAGGTGGAAGCGATACGGCCTTTACTCGCACAGATATTATTACAGCAAGAGAGCAAAACCTCATTAAAGTCACCACATTCTCCTTCGCTGAAGGATACCGTCCTCTAGTCCAGTTATCAAACATACAGACAATTCACAAGAATCAGGTCAAACACCTCAAGTACATTAATGACTTTATTTCCAAACACAATTCATCTTCTCATTTGTGGTGAAAATTTAGTTTCATCATGTGCTTTTCTGAGAAAGCAGAGCGAGCTTGCCTGAAATAGGCTAGGAATTAAGTATATCCTCATTAGTGCTGGTAAATTACTGAAGTGACTTTTGCATGTTAAATATCTAATCATTCAAAATCTATGATCAGACACAATTTTTGCCTATATGCTACAGAAAGATAAAACAACAACAACAACTGACTTTGAGGCCTTCTTGACACTATATATGATACTGGTCACAAAAATACTGTGCCCCAATAAATCAACCCCACCCTGCTAGTGAAATCACATAAGGTTAAGTTCTCCAGAGAACACCTCTCCGTTTTCACTTCCCTGACTTTGTCACTCTCCTTGGACTGGTTCATCTCATAAGGACAGTCTCTCGAGTAAACCAAAGCTAATACGTATTTTCTTTTAATTAAGCATAGTCTATTAATAACAACATATGCAGTCAGTTTAAAGATGATGCATGCCTTCCAATTGCTTCCAATAACATATAGTTGTAGTAATAAAAAGTTATTGCATTATCCTGCACTACTTCCTTGCATGCCACAAACTCGCATGACTCCTACTGATTTTCACCAACGGATTTTGTGGCCTACTAATCCAGCTCTTTAATTTCAAGCCTTCAAAATGAGATATAAATACATACACTGCCTTTACTGAGCAGCACTACCCAGTTCAGACAGACAATTCCTCCTTTTCTGCAGCACACCCCATAACACAGTGCTGTGCTGGCACCTTCCTCCTCGAGGAGCTGCTGAGCAGGTGCTTTTGTGCCAGCTGTGGTGGAAAGTTCCAGCAGCACCTTAGCAGCAGCAAGGACGGTTATTTTGATATTTGTGCATGTAACAAAAAAAAAAAAAAAAGTGAGGAATGCAATGCCAAATCCCTAGGAATGTCTTCTTTACGTTTAAAGGATAAGGGTACCACAGTAGTTAAGGGTTATTTCCACATAGGCTGCCTTAATTATAGCTTCTTTCAACTTAATTTCAATTACCTCGTTACATTAATTGGTATTAACACTGCAAGCTACCCAAAGTCATGGCTCATCAAGACAAGCCACAGGTGCAGCCTAGATGTGCCTGTCCTTGCAGGTGCCCCAAGCGACGGTGGCACCTCGGGCAGCTGCTGCGGGAGCCTCTGGACTCGGCACCGGTGGTGGCAGGAGGACGTCCCGGGTGGCACCGCGCTAGCGGGAGCCAACCCCTCGGAATGCACGTTGGGAGCTGCGCTGCAAGCAGCGTGTCGTGCATTTCTACAGTATAAGCGTTGATTTTCCTCAGCTTATAACAACACAATTTTGAGTGTTTTTTTTTCTCTCCTCCTTATTTTCTGTAAAAAAGTAGTCTAGAATATCAGCTTTGCTTCTGAATGCCCATGCGCTGACATGCACTAAATCCTACCTGCACAATACCCAAGGGCAACTTTAATCATTTGAGCAGCAGCATCCCTTGTGGCCCCGCTCTCCACAGCTACTGGACTAGTCTAGCACTAGAAGTCCCTTTGGGCATCCAGACCATGTGCCACAAAAAGCAATGACATGGACTTTCTTAAGTCACAAAGAAGTCAGTGGAAGAGGAGACCATGCATGTTTTTCTCTTAAATGCAATTACCTTTTAATGTTCTATTTTTCAGTGGAACACATATGAGTATGACATGGAAGTGCCATTTCCAGCTCCTCCAGACAGTGATGAACAAGCCGCAGAGCATCTTAGCTGAGAGGTATGGCTCTGAAACGCAGCCAGTGCTCACCTTTCAAATGCTATGATTTTAATTGCCACCATATATTGTAATACACAACAAATGCCTATTCCCTAGAAAGAAACCCTCTTACTTAGACTTTGGAACATAAAAAGTTTGCTCTTCAAGAAGAGAGTCAATTACTGATTATCTGATGACCTCAATATGCATACCTGCTTCTGTCATTGCAGACTAGGCAAATGATTAAGTCACAAGGAAGCAGAAATGCTATTAAATTTCACTTACAATTTATTTAGCATAAAAAATTATTTAAATGCTTACCTATAATATTGTTTTTTTTTTTTAAATAAAAAGTCAAAACATGATTCCTATCAAGCAGCCAGGAATGGAATAATTAAATCTTAAAACAACAAAATTTGATCAATTTGGTTTGACGCTGCTTCCTTCTAAATCATTCCTAAATATGTTGAGATCTGAATATATGTTGACACATCAAAACACCATTGTGTGAGAGTTGTCACATATAGAAAGAAAACTGTTCACATATGGACTCCGGCTTTAATGCGTTGTAGCAGATCATGCCACAAGCAGCTTGTCAGTCCCGTGCTTTGGGTTTGGGCTTTGGTTTGACCAAATGTCAACTGGATAAGAAATTTACTGACTTTAAACACACGAGGACAATACCTCCCTTCTTAATACCCATAAATAAAAGGCATGAAAGTCTTGCTACAGATAATGACATTTACAGAAGTGCCAGTGCACGTGTTTTTTCTCTGCTGCTAGTTCATAAGGGACAGCTCAGGCAGTTATTAAAAGAAAGGCCTGCCTTAAATTTGTTTCCAAAATCGCTAACGGGGCGGCTAAATAGTTAAGTGAGCGCATCAGGTGTGCAGGATCCAACTAAGCCCCTACCGAAATACGTAGCATTTACAGCGGACACTTGGAAAGGACCTTGGCTGGCATCTATACCTTTGGGCTACAGAGTAATAGTAAACTCAATTCCTCGTCAAAGGACCTATAAACCAGGGTTTAAATAGGGTTGGTTTTCCATAATAATATCTATGAGCCTCCTGAATGCATGCTGAAGAACACAAAGCCTGTATTTACATGGAAACAAGTGACTTTCGTAAGTGTGGGTAATTAAACCTACAAATAGACACATGCAGATACACCCTATTAACACTTTAAACTGTGCACAGGAGTCTTGTTATTAAAAAGAAAATCAAGGAAATATTGAAGAAAAAAACCCCACAAGACAGAATAAGCTGATAGGGAGACACACTCTGCATCTTTGACTTAAGCTTCATCAAACAAGAGGCTTTTCTACAATCCGAGAATCTTCAGGAATTCAAGGTCACTTGTATCTCCACAACCAAAGCTGTAAATGTATTTAACAGAGCTTGTCTTAGCAAAGACTTCCAAAAAGAGCAGCCAGATTTCTGTTTGTGATTTCCTCTGCATCCTCTCGCCTCCTCCTCTTCCCACACATCCATGCTCTTTTTCTCTATGTGACTGCAGAATTTCTGTTAAACTAAGCAGAGTTGAATGTTGTAGATAGCTAGGGAGAAATACCTGAGGGTACTTAAGGGAAGGGTGGCTTTCAGCTTACAGACTCCAAAAGGAAAATAAAATAAACATGAAATCTGCAGCATAATAGGGAAAAGGAGCTGTATAGCAGCCTAGCAATGTGAGTCAACAGGCCCCGCCAGAAGGACACTTGCAGAAATAAAGCCACCTGAGGCTAATTACAGCCACCAAAATTTCTAACTTTGAACAATCAGCTGACTAGCTTAGAGATTTAGGAGGTTCTGACTGCATATCAGCAAAGCAGGCAAAACCATTTGACTTCTCTTATCGCAGTTATCCAGAAATGCATCCTGAACTTTCACTGAACTCGCTCTTTTGCCAGTCTTGAAGCTGCAGGAAAATTGGTAAGAAACTACTATATTAATTTCAATTAATTCAATTAATTAATTTTCCACTTCTCACAGGTGAATTGGGTTGTTTCTTGCACTTGGATAGTCAATGTGGTGTCAGGTTAAAGCTACACATGAACTTACGCAGCCAAATACCATGAGTCTGAAAGAGATTTGCAGGCAATTCAGATGACTACAGATGGCACAGGACACCAAGAAAAGCTGAATGTCAAATCTGCTGATATGGATGCTAAGGAGGTTTAAGACCACCACCAAAAAAAAAGTTTTGTTTTATATAATAAAAGTTCACGTAGGGTGGAGGGCATAATCTCCTTCCTCAACACTCTCAGTAAGTCCTATCTCAATAGACCACCTCAAAGAGAGGAGTCTCGTATTATCATTTCATTGCAAGTTACTCACCATATCTTTTCAGTGAGAGCATTTTTTTTTTTATGGTCTGTACAAGTATCAGAATTTCTGGCACCGTTTTATCTTATTCTCACTTTGAATTCATTCTCCATAATTGCTGGGACTTGAACAGTGTAAAGGTTCATGCAGCCACCCTACAGCATGGCTCACACTAAATACTTTTATTTATTTGAAACTCAAATGGTAACCGGCTGTGTTTGAAGTCCTACCACTGCCTGTCTCCAGGACGTCAAGTATACTAGGAGTCCAACCAAAGCAGGAGACACAAAGGAATTTTTTTCCTCCTCTTCATGGCATGGGGAAGAAGAGGGAAGGAATCCTTTGAAGGAACTTAAAGGTAAAGGCAAGGGGTGAAGGTAAAGACAGCAGTGGTGTTTAGGCTGCCTGATCAGCAGACAGTCAGAAGCTACTGCTAAGAAAGCAGCAGAGCATTCCCATGCCCACGGCATCCTGCCTGTCCTTGCTGTGCAATAATATCCCACTCTTTACCTTCTTCTCTAGCTCCAGCAGAGAACCTTGCATGTTAATCCCCAAAATCCTCATTATTTAATAAATGCATTAAAGTCCACTGATTTTTAGTGACTACGAAAGGTCAAATATAAACAAAGCAGGAACACTTTGTAATGCACAGGACTATAAAGGCAAAAAAAAAAATCGTAATAAGAGTAAGCAATTACTGTGTAGGTTGAAGAGAAACCCCAGAGAAACAAGTTCATCTCTCAGTTACATGAATATAAGCAGAGAGCAATTCCACCTGGGCTGAAACTTCAGGCAATGCTTTCTTTGGCCTTATCCTAAATTTACACTTGCATAATTGTGAGCTGAATTTCAGTCTTGAAACCTCAAATATAATTAGAATTTATTTAAGGGCCACAAGGGACTTTTTCAATCTTTTAGTACAGCCTCCTGTACAATACAGGCCAAAGACAGGCAGCAAATAATTTCACTACCGTCTTACAGAGGGAGCAGGGGACAAGAGCCAATGTCTTTCCACGTATTTGGACATATACACCACCAGAGCCATGCAAAAGGTAACATGCAGGCAAATGAGAAGCAAACGTATGCTTCCTTTTAAATAATTATTTGTGATTTTAAATCTTTCATGAAAAATAAGTCACTCAATAGTCACATTTTCTTTCCCAAACTTTCACATCTACAATGAAACATGAACTTGTGATTAGAAGCATGCTAAATTACCATTCAGCAATTAAAGCTTATGAATCAACATTTTATTCTGGTCTGTGCATTGTCTAATTTATTTTTATATATTCATAAATATGTAAAGTCATTAAGATGATTATTAATTGCAGCAGAATACAATCAGGTGGCATTCAGCAAATTGAAATTGTGGCATGCATTCCCTGTTTTTCCGTGGCTATCTTAAATTATTTAGCTTTTGGAAGATCTCTATTATCATGTTATACTGAAAGTTCTACTGAAATAATATTTCTGCCTAAAAGAAAGGACATTGATCTATTATTAACCTCGGCCACGTAGGGAGGTGTTTCATTTTATAAAACCTTCATACAGCTGATTTCTTGTGCAGATTCATTCACTATTCACAGTATTATCTGGTCTCCCAAATCAACATTTTCTTAGACAGAAAATTACTATCTTGCCCTTCCACCAAATAATCTCTCTTTAATCTTTTCACATACTTTTTACAACATTGATACTTAATTTCCAAACTAATATATTTTAAAATGTTCTACTCCGTGAAAATAGCCCCATCCCTCAAAACAGTTGATGTTGTGTTATAATCGTGAAAAAGACCATCTAGGGAATTACAGATATTTATAAATATACTATAAAATTACTTTAAAAAAGACCAGAAGACAAGTTAGCAAAGTAACTTGCAAAAAGGCAGGCTTCAAGAGAGGCAGACACTTTTGCAGGGTCAGCAGTATCACCTCACTGATGTTTACAGCACTTAACCTCGCCAGCAGCCGCTTGGAGGCTCAGCCTCCTCCCTTTGGTAAGTGCTTCGGCCTTCACAAGGTTGGCGATGCTGTTTCTGCCTTCAAAACTGCCATTAACTTGGTACCTTTTAGTCTAGTGGTAGACTTCACCTCTGCAATGATCATTTGCTTTCAACTCCGTACCCTTTCGACCACTTCAGTCTCACCTGACCCTGCTCCCACACTGTGTTCCTCCTCATCAGACATGACCACAGGTGTCAGTGCCCACTTTCCCTCACATACCTCTGAGAACTGCAGTACTAATTTAAAAACACCTTGTTCAAATCTATTGTTTTCTTCTTCATTCAAGTTCCCAGGGGGTAGGCAATTAGAGGTGGTGAAGTAGCAATTTAGTTATACGGCAACCCCAAGGCTGCTGAAGTCAAAACTAAATGACAGTCAAAACGCTTGACCCACGAGCACAACCTCTACAGGGCTTTGTGCTTTATCAAAGGCTCTAATAGAAGCTGCTGTAAAGTAAGCATTAAGTTCACTTCTCCACACTGAATGCATGAACTGAGAACAACCACGTCAGGAGGGAGGTTATGCGTGGGACACGCAGGCCGTAGGTAGCCCCTAACATAGCAGAAGATGAGGAGGTGGCAGCAAGACAAGCCAAAGAGAGGGAAGAAGTAGGACAAGCACCCAACCTTCACGGAGTATGTGCATTTGTCACAAAGCACCTGCCTTAAAAATGACATATTTCAGGGAAGAATTTCTCAAGGCACAGCAGGGTGGAAAGGTATGAAGTCCAATTAAGAAAGAAAGAATAAAAACGAAACAAAAGGAGAAACATGCATGCTGGCTACACTACATGATCTGCTTCTGAAAGCAACGTAGTGCTATGGCAGAGGTGCAAATAAGAGGCAACAAAGCTCCTTTGCTCTCCACAAGAGGCTGGGAGATGTGCTGGGACCCGCATGGGCACTGGCAAGGAGTCCTCTTCCCTTCGGTGTCCTCAGCCGCTGACGCGCGGCGCGCACAGCAAGGGAGCGGCAGCCATGGGGCCACGGCCTCCGCGCGCCGCCACCCGCGGGGACGGTCCCCACGCTCACCGCGCTCCCGAGCCAGCGCACAGGCCACGTGCTGATGGCCACGGGGTTGTCTTGCTGTGCAGCCCCCGTCTGCAGCTCCCTTTCACAGACCACCCACATCCAAATGCTACCTGCTTCAAGATATTATCACGCCGGAGCGTATTTCATCTGGACAACATGGGCAAGAGGAATAAAGGGGGACATTAGGTATCAGGAACAGGAGATGAGTGTGTTAGTAAACAGCAACCCTACTGCAAACACAATTTTACAGTATAATACTGAGATTATTTTAAATTTACTTTCTCATTTTACTACTAACTGCTGTATTTGTTTTGAAGGTAACAACAAAACTGACAAGCCCTTTTTACCAGCAGTCAAGATTTTAATAAAAAAGAAACTATTAACTCAACACCAAACTCTCGAAATACTTCAAGCAATAAGAATCTATTAGATAATAGTCTAATACTGCTAAACCTTTCAAATTAGCATATAAAAATCCAACACATTAAGAAAGAATTAAGCTGAAACTGCATCTTATAATCAAATTCTAGTTATATAATTTTTGCTGAATCAATTTGGAAAATCAGAAAGATTAAAGTTGGGATCCATTAATAAGATGGCAAGTGAATATAAACAATTTCTGCTGATTCAATTTTAAAAGCTTACAAGATTAGAAAGTAAGACACATTTATAGAATGGAAAGTGAATACAAACTTACTACCCTTCAGATCACAGGGCTTTAATATAAAACATTCAATGAGAAATCACATTAAAGCTGCTCTTTACATTCATCAGATTACTGGGTAAAGAAGCCACCAAAATTAAATCCCTATTGATATGATAATATCAAACACAAATATAATATTTTCCAGATCACAAAACTGCATCCCAATATCCCAGTCAAAAGCCAAACTTACACTGCAAATCAACCAAGTGTTATTAGATTAGAGCCCACTACGGAGCAGGGGCGAGCGCGCCGCACGCTCCAGCCCTGCGCCGCGGCGCGGCCGGGTGCTTCTGGGAAATTAGCCAGCTCGATTACCGGTATAAGAAATCTTTCCTTTGGCTCTCCAAACCGCTGATGTCAGTTAATTCCAATCTTAAAAGGACCCGCATTAGATTACAAATAAGAGCGCAAACTGGAGAGCTAGAGCAAAGCAGGAACATGGTAAAGAAGAAACGCAGCTCCTGGGCCGCTTGAAGGAATCTACACACATTTTCCCACCCGGGCCATGAGATTTGTCGGGAGATGGAGGCTAAAAGCAAACGGGTACCTCTCTTCAGGGCGAGCAGCAGCGGACGGGAGGGGACCCCGCAGGCATCAAGTTGAGCTTCTGCTCTGTCTCTCCGAACAACGGCACAAGAAGCCTCAGTCCAGACCCAAAAATATACACGGCAGCTTCCCCTCCCCTCGCTGCCCACCGCGTGCCCAGCCCCTACAGCCATGGGGAGACAGAGCAGCCTGGCACGGCTCGCTGCGAGGGCCTTGACAGACGAGATAAATCAAGGACGTCACCGTGACCTCTCCTGGCAGACGCGCACGGCGAGGCGCAGCCTCCCTCAGCCCCGCTCCTGCGGGAGAGGCGGCCTGCGGGCCCTCGAGTGCCGGGAGGCCACCCTCGCCACGGCGGGCTCCTCGCCACCGTGACGCGACCCTCGCCACGACGGGCTCCTCGCCATCGCGACGCGACCCTCGCCACGGCAGGCTCCTCGCCACCGCGACGCGACCCTCGCCACGGCGGGCTCCTCGCCACGGCGGGCTCCTCGCCATCGCGACGCGACCCTCGCCATCGCGACACGACCCTCGCCATCGCGACAGCCCGAGCAGGAGCACAACGCACCTGCGGCCTCCAAGGTCTCCTGCACTTCCCCTGCTCCTCGCCCTCTGGCCCAAGACTGGTGATTTTACATTTCTGCGATGCCAACAGCATGGAATTAGACCTGGCAGCCCTGAGTGACCTTTCTAAAGGCCCAAAATAGCTGCAAACGCAAAGTCCCTGGCAGAGGCAGGCAGGGACGCTGCTTTCGTGCAGCCGGGCAGGGTGTCGATTCCTGCAACGCTCCCCCATGGAGAGGATAAAAAGGGCAAGTCTCCTGAAGAGGGCTTGGACTTTCAAATGGGACACACAGTGAAACGGGACACTGGACATGCACTGGACGTTCAACAGCTCAGGAACTCAGCAGCTCTGGTCACAGAATGAAAATTAATCAAAGTTCCCATTAAGTCATGCTTCTCCAATTCAGCCTCCAATATCTTTACTGACGGGGTCCGTGGACTGTAGCGTCAAGCAGAAACAGCCACTCTTGCCACCCGGAGCTCCCAGAACGGAGCTCTATTGCATCTACCTCTGTTCCACTGCTACACAACTGCGTTTTTTTAACCGAACATAAAACATTTATGTGAATATAAAACTCTCAGGTGAATCACTGCGTTGTGTGACCCAGGGCAAAACACCTCCAGTGATTTTTTTTTTTTTTTTTTTCCTCCTCCTTTTGGGAATCCAACGACAGAGTAAGAAGAACAAGTCCAAGAAAGTTCTGGCCAGTTGTGTATTTTTGGGTACAGACTTTGTAAAGAGGTAAAGTGGTCTGTCCCGAGCACCACGTTCAGCAAGCACAGCCTGCCAGAGTCTGGAGGGTGCCAAGGAAGGAACTGCTCAAAGCACCTCTGCTTCTGTAACTTTGATTATGGCAACTACACTCAGCCACGTGGAGAATTAACAGAGCTGTTTCACAGACCAAGGCATCTGGTAGCCAAACTGGAAAACCGCTGTGCAATAAAGCGGGATGTCTGCTTAGCTCGCGCTGCTCCGACGCCTCGCTTCTACTGTGCCATCTTCCACCGTGCTCACCCCAATCAAGAGCTGGAGAAACCCTAAAGCCAGTCTGCCACGCAGCCATTTAAAAACCATCACCCAGCACTAACAGAACAAATTCAGTTTAATTTAGGGAAGAGTTGAGAAGGGGCAAATACAATGAGAGGCTACTGTTTCAGGCCAGCTTGTGACACATCCAGCTGTGTCAGCAAGAGAGGACTGTGCCATCGCGTAGGGTACTTATTGCTGCTGTAACACAAGAATAAAAACCCATTACTTGGAGGACCCCACTATTTTGGCTATCTTTAAAGAAAAAAAAATCCTTAAATCATGTCATTTAACACTTACAAGCACAAGTGTTTTATCCTTGTCTCAGTGTCACTAATGACTGGCCCTTTGCACTCATATAACTGGGCAATCACTTGCCCCCACGCATTTTAAGTCACTTCCTAACCTAACCAGGCAGAGAGTACAGAAATTTGTCAGTGTTATTTCCTAAACTCGAATGCAGAATCCTCATTTCTAAGTCCTTTGAGTACATGCCTAGTTTTCAGAAATAATAAAAAAGTAATAGTCTACCCAGATGAGGAAATGAATGCATTTAAATCCAAGAGCCTTAACTTCTAGAGGGTCCTTGAGCATTTTATTAAATTTTACCACAAATGTTTATGACCATTTCATACTTATGGTCCTTTGGAAACACTGTCCATCCAGAGTACTCATAAGAGCTACATACATAACCTGGAGAGGAAGGGAAAGTTGATTAAGAAGGGGAAAATTGTTGTTTGCTGCAGTTCTTCCCACATGCAAGTCCTCCATTCATATCTACAGAAGTTTTGTTCGGTTAACAGAAACGGGACTTGGTCCCAAATAAGCAAGCAAACACATGTACATCTGGTATTTCCCGTGCTTCTCATCATAATTAAGGTTATTAGAGCAGCCACCAGTCAAGGCTCAGGGCCACAATGTACCAAGCCCTGTGCAAACAAATAAAAGAGCCTTTGTCCCAAACAACTCCCTGTCTCACCGCCTGCTCTTGTCCACACTATCTTATTTACACAAGGCAGAAATTGTTCTTATTCCTCTCTCTTTTAAAACACAGAGCATAACACAGCTATTTATCAGTTCTTCCGACTCGCACTGTCTGATTTGAAATTCCAAACCTACAAAACTCATCTCAAACTTTGAGTTGAAAAGATTGGAGGCAAGAAGAATGAGATAAGGCCTAGAAGGGACAGGCTGAAAATAAATAAATAATATAGAGTCTGTAAGAAAGGACAATCATGTGACATTAAATGCAATTGAAGCCAGTCTGTCAGAATGAGTAAAAACTACGCAGCAAAAAGGACTTTGAAAGGGTAAAAATGAAGTGTGATAGTGCAGTCACCTTTGTGCTTCTGAGGAACAAGTAATCAAAAGTGTTGGATTAGATATTAAAGAGAGCAGAACTGGAGGGCACCGTCACCCCCACCCCGTCACCTGCTCCATCCCCATGTCCATCTCCTGCTCCATCTCCACACCCCATGGCAGGAGGAGCTCTACAGACACCGTTCCAGCCAGATGTTTTTCTAACCTATTCTGCAAGGCCTACAATGACGGTGACTCTAACCCCTCTCCCCCACTGAGCACCACACCATCTCCACCCTAGGAAATGTAACACAAATTCTACCTGCTGCAGTCTAAGTGCATTGGTTTTTGTCCTTTAGGGACAAGCGAAGGTTGCTCCCCATCCCTGTGCAGAAGTCCGTTATGAGCACCCTGGATTCAGTCTTCCATTTTCATTTTTACCAGTGCTGCTCCTGTTATTCAATTTAGTTTGTAATACAGAGTTTTTTGAACGGATGCTGAAGACAGCACCATGGTAACAGCACAAAATCTGAGCTGATTTGTCCTGTCTACAAATCACTAAAATCTTGAAGAGGAAAGATCCTCTATTCTCCCTGCAGATGAAGAAGTGAGAATCACAATTCCCCCTCCCAGTGCTTGTATTTCTGTGAGGACATTGGGGCTATTGTGCCGAGCAATTCTCCCCTCTCTGAACCTTTCCTCTGCAAGCCCCAGACAGTCTGTTGCCAGCAAAGAGCATTCGAACGGGAGGGAAGCAGCTGTCTACCATGAATTATGTGAATTATTATGGATTGCGTTATATAGGCTCTATTCTTTAACCTTTGAGGTTATGGCATTAAGGAGAAGTTAAGCAGGTCTTTGATAGACAAGAAGCTCAAGTGGGTGATGAAAGATACCCTTAACAAACATGAAATTATAAAACAATTTTCTCTGGACATTTATACTAATCAGGCAGATGAAGGGTGTGAATGAAAGGTCTGAGGGTCTCTAAATAGAGATTTTTCTGCTTTGTTTCCTAATGGCAGCTAAGCACCCAGGAAAATGAGAGAAGAGGGGACATGGAATTTTTACCACACTTCTCTGTTGCCTCACTGCCTGAAGCTTGTCCTGTTTTTCTGAGTCTTTTACAGTCTAGGCAGACCTCAATAGCACCACCAGTCTAGTGAGAGCCCTTGCCTAAGGAGCGGTCTGCCCAAACTGCTCAAATTATTAGAGCCTACAGACACGAGGAAGCGAGGAGTGCAGTCAGGAAAGCTGAGCTGCAGAAGAAAGAAAATAAAAACATCCACTATACAGACAGGCCTTGATTTCAGAATTCAGAAATATGCAAAACAGAGCATGGCAATTAATCATTGCTTTTATCATGTATCTCTTAAAAGCTATATATTCACTTTATCAATTTAAAGGTCAACACGAGATGATATGGTCTTTCAATCCCATAACTTCAAAGCACACAATATCGAACACTCCCCTCTCGATCTGCTCCTTCCTCTGATCTCCTTTTCACACACTGAGTTAGTACAGTTAGGACTACACACATAGAAGGAGGAAAATTAATGGAACTGCACAGAAGTACCTGGTTCTATCAGCAAGTCGAACACTGAGCTCCTTAATCATGAACACAATCCCATTCAAGGCAATGGGAATGCAGAACATCTAAGTTTCGGCCCTTTGGCATAATTTTTAAGAAGAAAGCTGCTTCTTTTTCAGTAGTAAAGCAAGCAGACAGATTTTTAAAGCAGCTAAGTAGTTGCTTTTCTTCAGGTGCTCACCAGCTGCTAAGGTCTTATCAAAAGCATAACAAAATAAGATTTAAAATGTGCTGCTGTATCTGTGGTGTTTAAAGACAGACCTTGAGTATTTTGGGGAGAGAAAAAAAAAAAGAAAGGAAAAAAAAACCCACACACATAGTCTGGTTCTCTTACTTCAAAATAAATTTCTTTCAGTGACCCAAAAATTGTACTTGCCCAAGTGTCCAGAAATTGCAATTAAAATGAAGACATCTACCTTTTTGAAACTCTTCTCAGTCGAAACACTGAACATAAGTCACTTATGTCTCTTAATTGGTGGTTATGTCTCTTTCAAAAATTAACAAAAGGAAGTAATAATAAAGGGTAGAGATGTCAGAGACAGAGGAAAAAAGAAGTTCCTGATCTATTTTTTCCCTCCTTCTGTTGGATAAGAAATTAGTATGCTAGAGGCACTAGTAATGGAAATGTACTTTGATATCAATCTACTTTCTTTGCTTGGATTATTTTAAAATGACTGCACTACAGTGTATATTAACCTAGCCATCAACCTTCTTGTAGTCAGCTTTCTTTTTACAGTTGATTAGGAAGACAACCACTGCAGAATAAACAAATGATGGTTAACATCTCTGTACTCTCCTTTCTAAAAAGCAAAGGAAAAGCAAACACACAGGAAGTTTGTATTAGAATCCGTGCAAAAAGGAATGAGGAGCCGCAACCTCCTGCCCTCGCTGTCGTCTCCGCAAGCTCCCTGCTCGCATGACGGATGAGCGGATCTCGCTCCCTTCCTGCCCGGCAGCACCCGCGCTCGCCCCGGCAGAGGTTACGGCACGCGGCACTGGACAAGCACCTGCAAACTGGAGCAACTTGCTCCTCTTTTTCTTGCTTAATGCCCACACATTTTAGTTTTACATTTTTTCCCGAAGCTGGAGCCCAAACCATGACTGGCTGAAGTACAAAAGATCAGAGGTCAGATGAGGAACACGCTCCACGTTTCCTTAAATCTGGGCTCTTATTCTTGCCTATTCTATACCTCTGTTCCCAGTCTTCCAAAAAGCTAAACTCAATACTGACTAAAAGGGTGGTTATGCTGCTATCTGGGTAAATACTGCCCTTCCTTTGGCACATTAGAGCAGATGTTGTTGTAACAAGAAAGCGTCCTTCCTGTCAAGAATTGGATGATTTTGTGAATATACAACATTGTGCAAAACTAAGAGCTCATGATTTTACCCCTTTCTCTTCCAAGTTGCCCACATACCGCAGTCTGCATTTCTTTTTTAATTTTTCCACCTTGCAGCACAGATAACAGAAGCTTATTTACATGGGGAAGGTCCAGAATTTAGCAGGGGTGAGAAAATTGTTTTAGATCTCTAAAGGAAGGTGTTACACGAGTGCATTCAATATCGTTATGATTTAATCCAGTCTGCTGGAACTGAAGGAAAACAAAGTGTTTTCACCAAAGGTAAAGACAGGATTTATAAGTAAATGTGATTGTACACATATACTGTATACATTGTGTACATGCACAAATATGCCTGCGTGTATCTCTCTATATAGTATGTATATATACATACACACACGCACACCCCTCTTAAAACCTTAGCAAGGGACACCTCTAAGGAGGGAGCTGTCCTGTAAGGACAAGGTTAGCACAAGACAAGTTGTGAAAGATACCTGGAAAAGACTGATGAAAAGCACTTGTACTGTCACCAGAGTTTCTTTTCTTCTGCGGACAAAACGCAGTCAAAAGTTGAAAACGTGCATTTTTTCCTTCAGGATAGGCAGCAGAAAAAAATGCTAGTAAAATAGTTTTTAATATGCATATAATTACATTTCTTGTCAATTTGCCAATAAGTTAAAGAGACAATCGCTCAAGTTCTCCGCATCGGAGGCCTTAGGCGCACATTTGGGATGATCTTAGTGGTGGGGTTACACTATTCCAAACAGTGGAACTACTCCAAAGAGATGAACACTTAGAAACCAAACTCTCACTACCCAGAAACAAGCTTTCTTCGAGGTAAGCGATGTTTAAACAAAACAGCCTCACAAAACAGTTAATAAAAAAAAGAAAAAAGGAAGGAAAAGCTGTGTGATTATATAAAGGTAAACAACTAGAAAAGCTTATTGTAAATCACGCTGTATGCCGGGTAATTTGTCACGCTGACGAGCTTGCAAAGGAGAGCGCCTGCAGCACGCGCCTCAGCCCTTCGTCTCAGCCTCTGCGTAACGCAGACTGCAGGGTGAAAAAGCTCCGTTCTCCACTGAAATTATGCAGTACCGATATTTGGTAAGTTTGATACCCACTGTGAAAACTTGCTCCTTACACAAAGCACAGGAGAGGAACTGGCTGAGACCAGGGGATTAGTTACAGCCCCCTCCCTGGCCACCAGCACCTCGGTGAAATCAGGTGCATGAAGCAGCCCCTGGCCATGCAGGCAGCGGATCTCCCTGAACTCCCCAACCCGGCGGGGTCCCAGGGGACGGGTGTACACGTGGATGAACCGGTCTCTAAAAAATCCGTCTAATGCAGCAGACAAACAGGCTTTTCTCCAATCCTAGGAAAGCGAGCAAATAACAAGCATGGAAACTCAGCTCCTTCCTTCTTCACCCCTACGAACACGTCTCAAAGAGGTTTGCCTGCACTATGATGGCAAATAAGACTTTAGTGCAGAAACACATTTGCTCTAAGTGGTTGTTAACGGAGGCAGCACAACACAACAGGAGAGGCCACCCTTCCACATCAACACTGCTGCTCTCACGCGGGCATGAACAGCATGAAGAACGAAGCCAATCTGGGGGTGTCCCCTGTCCTACCTTTACCAGCAGCGCAAACTTAACCCAGAGCAAGGAGGAAACATACGGGCGATGGAGAAGACGGACTGAAACTGTCACACATTGCTCGAAGACGACTGCAAGTCTTGGAAGTCGCTGAGCTAAAACCCTTCTAGATTTAAACACTATTTAAACATTTACCACAATGCACACTTTCTCAGTAGGAGAAGTAAAGATAACCATTTTTACTACTTTAATGTATGCCAATTAATCAAGCATATTCCCTGGTTTCAGAACATTAGCTAATGGTATTTATTCCCGGGAATTCAGGAATGTAAACAACCGATGAAAAATCTGAGCAAAAGCTAAAGACAGACCTCTGTGATGAGGAGCGGTGTCAGAGGGAGCGTCTCTGCTCAGTCCCCAGAATTTCTGTACTTTGCACTGAGATATAGCTCCATAAGTGCTCAGTAGTATATATGATGCTGCAAAAGTTTTATTTTAAAGAAAAAAAATAAAGAGAAAGTACAGATTTCCTTAACTCTCCAAGGGCTTCAATTATGCAGTGCTGCATCCACCATGTAAGCAGTATTTCCAGAGCTCTAGCACTTGACATTTGGAGATAAAATGTCATGAATAGAATTTGTGAATCTTTCACTTTGCCCTCCCCTTTGAATTTAAATCCTTAAAGGCATCAGACCACTATTTTAAGCTATCCCCTTCTTATTCCTTTTTCCAAATGTGTGATTGAAGACCAGACAGATTTTAAAGGCCATCTGCGAAAACAGTTTGCTGCAAAAATACCAGCTTTGACAATATTAAAGGAACAAATTATTGCGCTGCAAATTTGCAGAAAGCTATGAATGGGAAGTACTGAAATAAGAAATGAAGTATTTTGCCAACTTAGACAATTCATATGGGGATTTTATCAATAAAACTTAAGGAGACAGTAATTAATTCTGTCATTGTTTAGAGAAGACAGTTGTGAAACTATTTTTCACTGTTGTGAAACTATTTTACGGTTGGACTCGATGATCTTAAAGGTCTTTTCTACCATAATGATTTTATGAGATCTCCTGAACAGTAGATTTTGGATGCATTTGCTCTGCCTTAAGATGGACAGACCTTAGTCCCAGCATCACCTTCCTCCTGTCTAAAGGAAATATGCTGCTTTCCAATTCCATTCTCCACCAGCCCTGCTTCTTTATTTAGCTGGTCTCTAATCATAAAGCTTTTCATGAAAGGTCAATTGTTCTTCATCTAACTGATGGCCTCCTGATGGAGTTCTGAACTGATTATTACCTCCTGCCTATTTATATAAGCTACAGTCAAGACATTGCTTGGCATTATTAAGATGTGAGTCCTTTCAAGGATGCTTTAACAACTGGGAGAGCTGAAGTGACAGCTCTGTGCTGGGAGGAACAAAAAGTTTCATGTCTTCTCCAATTTTTGCACTGTGCTGTCATGCAATGCGAGGGGGCCATACTGGCATCTGTTATCAATTCCCCTCAAGGAGTCCTTCACAAGAGTGAATCTGCCTGCAGAGAAAACAGGAAGATGGTGTATGGAAAAGTTGCCTTAGGTCTTCATCTTTTCTATGAATCTCATAAGAGCTGACCTGGGGCATAAAAAAAATTACAGTGCTTGTGAAATAAAAGAAAATAAATCAAACTTAACTCTCATTCAGCCATTTGCATTTTCAACAATTCCTCTTCAGAGTGATGTCCTCTGCCTACGGGAACGTTTGTCTCTATTCTCAGCTGACTTTTAATCTGCGATGGAATCAGTTGGCTTTTCTTTTATAGTTGACAGTGAAGTTGTGGTTCTGTTAAGATAACTGTTCTCTTTGTTGCCTCTTGAATAAAATTCCTGGAAGATGTGCCCTCAAACAAATCTCCTCAAATACCAGGCCAGAAAGAAAGTAGTGGCATTATTACTGCAGGAGCACAGCAATTCCCACAGAGCCCAGCAGCACTGAATGGAAGATGTTGAATAAAGATGCTCCGTACGGAGAGATAAAAGTACCAAAGAACTAAGAAATATTGAATTACAAAGCTTGAAATTCAGCAACACCGATTAATCCTTTAAATTTGTTTACTTCCATTGTGGTTTTTTTTTTTTTTTCTTTCTTTTTTCTTTTCCTTCTCTGTTGAGTCTAAGGTGGAGTCTCAGTTTGGGAACTTTTCTAATCTAATGAATTTTAAACACAAAAGAGATTACACTCACTTATGACATCTGTAGAGATGAAACAAAGAATTTCTTCTATAAACCAGCCATTCCTTTGCAGAATTTATGGGATTTGTACTTGAGTTCCTCCTGTAGTCCATAGAGGAAGGTGAGTCATCTCCAGGTCTTACACAGGTTGGATGGTCCTCAAGGATGGTCAGACGAAAAACATACATACATGTCAAGTGATGTCCAGAACACACAGAACTCACTGCACATGTAAGAGTTACCTGTACAATCATCTGTATGCATTTGATTACCAACCACATCAGATTTACTGCACTTGCTCTGTGAAGCTCATTTCTGAGTGCCGCTGGCTTACTGCAATTTCCGGGTATGGAATGTTCTGAAAATTAAAGGATATGCATATAATCCCCTTAATTGCACAAAATATCCAGGCAAAATAAGTGAGCATATTGTAACTCTGCCTCCAGTTGACAGTCAACTTTGTTGGCCTTTGGGTTTCTGGTTATCACTATCAATAAGGCAGTAAGTGTTAATTGCTACCTTGTGCTAGCTTGGATCTTAAGGTAAGAAGTGGAGAGAGGGAAGGAAGGAAAAGGAATATTTAAGGCTTCTATGCATGGTTCAATGTTGAAAGAGTCTGGAGAATACAATTAGTTTTACTCTGGGCTGTACAGATGATGGCTTCCATGCTGCAGTTTTATGATTTACAGACTAGTTGTGCAGCCGATACATTCTTCTGCTATGTGCAATGTGACACAAAATTGTGCAATGTAAGAGCTCCTAAATACCAATAAAAATAAAGTCAAAGCTGCCTGCCTACCATGAACAATACAATTAAATGCCTAAAGTCTTCACAGCACGATTATAAATCCAGTTGGATCATGCCTAAGTTCACAGAAGAAAAAGCCATATCCAACCAAATCTGATCTAACCTTTGTAACTGAGGTGTGGGGAAGAGCAGCACTTGTTTCAATATGACTGTTTATTGACAGATTTAAAGTCTGCTCTTCCAGTGAGAGAAATACTTTCAACCCACAAGAACAGAGATGTGCTTATGCTTGTACGCTCAGCTGAAGAGCATCCTATGTACACTGCAAGGCACAGGCAAGATGCCAGCTAAAGTCACTTCTGAGTATGGAAGACTGTCAAGGATAAAGAAGAGGCAGAAATTCCCATGCAGACAGTATAATTTGGATAGGAATCTTTGTTATTCCTACGAGACCACTAGCTAGGTATGAAAAATGGGATGCTGGCTGACATAGCAGCTTCTGCAAGGACCCCGAGCCCTCGCGTCAAGCGCGGCTGTGGGAAATGTGAAAAGCCATTTGGAACATTGCCTGAAAGCCTCCAGTCTTATCACCGCTCCAGCCACTAAAACAAAATATTTTTGAAGCATCTAAGCAGTTGAAGGTTAAATACAGATGAAGTGATTACACAATATTAGAAGAAGGCTACGAATAAAATCACTTCTTACATTATGGCAGTTTTCACCAAAAAAAGAAATTGGGGGAAAACTGCTACACTAGAAAGTACCAGGGATCTGTAACAGTTTGTCTCTAAACATCATCTGTGTCAGTGCTGGAGTCCACTCCAGTGCACGCTAAAACAGATATTGTTAAGCATAAGTCTAACCCTTTCAATTACTCTTCCCAGTTTGTGCCGCAGGATCAGCACACCTGGAGGGTCTGCAAATAACACTGGAGCCCAGAGCCCCCAGAGGAAACATCTGCCACCAGAGCAGTGGGAGCGAACACGGAGCTCCAGTGAGGGATCACACCAGGAAGCAAACGCCCTATGTTTGAAGGAAGCTCTTTAAGAGCAATGGAAGACTTTTAAGGCAAAAGCAAAAAGATTAGGAGAATTAGGGTAGCCTGCAAAATGACAGTGGCGCAGCTATCTGAAATCATACCAAGTCAAAGCTAAAAAGCCAGAGTAGATTCTGCTTTCAACAAGAAAAACCTTGCTTGCCGATTCCTATTACTGGGCTGTCCAATTGCAAACATTAAGGTAGAGCAAAAAGCATCTGGACTCCTCAGCTTGACTGCTGACATTCTTGCTGATGGCACTGGGAAAATTTAATATCTCTAGTAGACACACTGAAATCAGTTCAATTATTCAAACAGTAAAGTGCTATATTTGCGGCAAGGAAATAGTGGCAGCAGCCAGGTCTTAGTGCCTTGGTTAGCCAAGTATAAAATGGCTGTAAGTACAGCAGTGCCTGCAGTACATTTGTGCAGGACAAAGTAGAGTTTTGAGAGAAACAAATGGTCTTAAGAGCTCAATTGTCCTTGAATTAATTGCATTACTAAATCCAGCAACAGCTTTTTGCAAATCTCTCTTCTCCAATTCTTCTCTCTTCTCAAGTATATAAACTATACCAAAATCCCCACCATCTCTGGTAAAGCTATTGTCAAACTTATTTCTTTTTTTCCTCAGAATAAATAAAGCGGTTGATATAGTTTAATTAGTTGGAAAGTTTTTAACTAATGTGTATCTTAGCTTTAATTGCACAAGAAGAGCACTTACAACTACAGTGCTCTGAGCATGTAGATATTACCAAGACTGTCTTTCGTTCATGGTCTTCCAGTCTGGAAACTCTGCCCGACTCAAATGGTGCCTTAGCATCATGGGAATCATATTTCTTTTTTGCTGTTTTATAACCAAATCATCTTGAACCAGCATCGTACAACACTCTTCATTGCTGGTGTCGGAGGGGATATCAGCATCCAGAGCAGCCTCGGCACCTTCTGAATGAAAAGTTTCTATGATTAACTTTAAAAATGCCAATCATTCACCCCGTTCAGCATTCGGGCTTGTTCAACATTCCTAACTGAGCTGAAAATGAATTCTGCATAAGTGCTGGGAAAAGGAGAGCTTAAACATTTGACAACACAGATGAAGCAGACTGTACTTCTCATTTCGGCGGTGGGGATGCAGGTATTTCAGAAGGCTTCTGCAACAGAAGTGGCTACCAGATTATGGAAACACACCTTTCCTTCTAGTTTTTCTGACAACTACAATTCCATGTTTCTCTGCCCTGCAATTAAACAGGGAAGATACTAGAAATAGCTGAAGAAGCAGGAGACAAGACAGGAAAAATAAGCTGATTCCAGCTTATTTCTTTTCTGTGTGTGCTGTACACATTTCATTATTAGATTAGAAGCTTCCAATGCCATCTCTATAGGCTTTGAAATTGCCACCATTAGAAAGTACGTCACAAGTGTTATTTTTAAACTGTGGATGCTGTTATGGAGAGAATCTCCTTTTTAAAAATGCAGCGGAGGAAAAGCATTCATTAGAGATCTATGACAGCTAAGGGAAAAAATGTTCATCATATTTGTGGGATATGGAAGAGCTCAGAATGTGTTCTGTCTCTCAGTTTGAATACACCTCTCTGACTGCTGTCAAGTATGATCAAATTAATTCTGCACATCCTTAAAACGAGCTTCTCCTCCCCATTCAGCTCTGAAGTCACATCATCTGTTTGACCACCAGGTTAATGAAATGGGGCCAGCTCCACAATCTAGAATGCAGATGGATCTCCCAAGTCATCGACCAACCTGATTTTCAGATGCATCCCAGTGTCTGCAAGCTGCCATACGACTACAGGCAAAAAGGGAACTGCTAACAGGTTGGATCTTTGCAGCAGCTGTGCCTGTAGCCACATCCTTCCCTTCCTCCGACCTGCTTCTGCTGGCGACAGCATCTTCTGCTGCCTCCCCTTCCCAACAGGAACCGCCACCTCGGGGCTGCTGCTCCGTTTGCCCAGCTCAGAACCCCGGAGTGTTTCAACACCCTGCAACAACAGGGACCAGACTGACACAAAACAACCGGCGTCAGGTCTAACTCAGAAGCGAGGAAAACACCAAGTCTGAAAATCCCACTGCTTGCCAAAGGCAAGTGAGCTCACGTTCTGCTCAGATGCTCAGAAAGAGACAGGAAAAAGCTCACATTCAAGAGAAAGGACAAGAGCAACATTGCATGGGAAGAGAAGATTTCTCCCATGTGCAAGCAAATAAACTCCTCATGGATTATTCACCAGTGGGGGACTGCTGCACCTCTCTAGGAGGGGAGAAGAAAAAATAAATTCCTTGTAACTCCAAAATTGCAGAATCACCCTAGGGAAAAGTTTCTGGGAAGAGGCTGTGGTATGAGGCTGTTTATGAACGTAACAGAGCAAGAGGATTTCTTCTTCTTCTTCTTCTTCCTCATTTTAGAGGCTGACTCCTTATCCAAATACAAGCCCACATTTGAAATTTGTGCTCAATATCTATAAACAGCAAAGAAGAGAGGGGGAGAGCAATTCTTAACACAGTGAATTCCCCAGACACATTTAAAAGAGAATGTATCTACAGTTCAAGCAAATGTGGCATTTCTCCATTTTTCATTACTGAACTACTGATAAACTAAAGTCCTTAGCAGAACTATCTCTTAGTGCAGCTTATTAATCTCTTTTTCCCCCCACCCTGAGGGCATTGCACACAGCTTCTCCACGCACAACCCAAGCAACATTAGTAAGAACTTATAAGGGTCAGGCAAAAGCCCAGAGTCAGAGCTCTGGCCAAAATCCAAGCAGAAAGAGACTGCGACTTCGCACACCAGCAAGCGAGAAAAAGAGACAGCTTTTTCCCAAAGTGATATTTTGATTTAGAAAGGAACCTTCACTAATCTCAGGAAGGGTTTATTATTATCTGTGTAGCAAATGAGACTGCAGTTGGTCTACATAAAGCATTAGCTTCCTACAGGGCGTTTAGACTTTAAATGATGAAGAACCAGACTTAAAAACAGAAGTCAGCTGGAACTCTGCTCTTACCTTTAATTTGATTTAAGCGTGCCATAAGGCAGCAAACAAGAGTGCAGCAGCAACTGGCAGAGTTCAGTGCAACGGAGAGCCTAGGAGGGTGCCGGGGGCTCCGGGCACGCGCCCGGCCGTGCCAGACCCCGCTCCGGCACCGGGACGTGTCCCTGCGGCCAGGGACGCGGGACAGAGGCTCCCGAGCGGCTGCGGGGCGCTGGGAGCGCAGCAGACACGCTGCCTCCAAGCGGGAAGCGCAATCCCTATGGATTGAGCTATCGCATTGAAAAATCGCAGTGCACGTAGGAAATCGGACACTGAGAATGACCTCGCTTGTCAAAAGCATTTTGCCAGGGGAATGGATTCACTAATGGAAGCAAGTTTGGCTCTGTCAGTGACCAGCTCCACCGACTTTGGGC
>JASSRY010001068.1:1755788-1770134 GCA_032466555.1 Tinamus major
AACGCGGCTTCGCACATCTCTGCTCCTCCTGCCAAGCCCCGTCTGCACCACGGTAACTTCATGGGGAAAAGCACCCCCCGGACAAAAGCACCACGAGCTACGAACTCGGTTACCGGGAAAACATGACCAGGGCCAAATTACGGCCCCTCTAAATGCAGCCTCAGAGCTGAGGGGGCTCTGCGTGCACCACGAACGGCGCGATGGTGCGAGAGCAGCCGCCTTCCATCTCAGCAGCAGCGACACGCTGACAACTTGTCATAACACTGTCTTGAATGTTCGGGACTTCCACTTTCATCAAATCTTTCATGTTAATTGCTTGCTATGGATGTTTTGAAGTGTTTTCGTTGTTCTGTTCGTTTTGATTCAATGAGCCCATGATTGCATGACTTGAGGTGAGCACAGCAGGAGCTGCAGCAGTGAAACCACCCAGGACCCTCCTGCAAGTCACACAGCCAGTGACCCTGGTGACAATAACCACAAGCAGATCTTCTTCCAGCAGCAACGGGAGACAGAGAAGCAAATTCCTGTCATCCCCAGGACAGCAAGGGGACATCAAAGACGGGAGCAGACTGTGCTGGGGAGCCAGCAGCACATTCCCCATCACAGGAAGGGGAATTTCTATTCTGCACAGAACACCTTGCCGTTTTGAAATGGCTTTTCACACAAAATAAGAAAAAAGTCAACATTTCAATATAATAGGACTTTTAAAATGTTGATTCATAAGTATTGACATCTCCCCAGTGATGCGAAGACCATCTAAAGCATAAATATGGCACCAAATAATAAGTCCTAAAGTCAAAAGGAAAGCAAGCATAAACACGGTACCTTTCAAAAAACACCTTTCAATGAGTCCTTATCTAAAATAAGGTAAGGATTTCTTCTTTTGAAAGGACAACTCACCTGAAGATGGGCAAGAAAAACAAGAAAGCAATTACAAATTTGACTGCATGGGCTTCAGCACAGATCCCACCTCCTCCCACTGTATTTAGGCTACTGGTTGCTCAGAGGGGCACCTCTGCTGTCTTGCTGCTGGCCTTTCCTCACGCCTCCAGTGGTTAACAACCACTCATATGTTGAGATTTTCTGGAAATGTTAAATAATGTTAAATACTTCTTCTGAGTAGTAGCAGTAAGTTGTTACAATAACAAGCAATTCCCTATCTGAATGCTAGATATAGTGTATCATCTTATTTGTATTTCACAGTTAATCTCCCAGCTCACAAAAGTTTTATCGGATTGGAGGCATGTGCTGTATTCCCCTTTATAAAATTTTACAGTCCCTTCCTATTCTCATGGCTCGTTTTATAGGCAAAATTTGCTGCTTTAATCTCATCCAATTGTCATGTTCTAAATCACAGTGTATAAAAATGTCTTAAAAGGAGAGATGCGCTGAAGGGTAGTGCTTAATTACACTTACTGCCTGATTTAAATGTTATCTGTGCTTTGCCAAGTGCCAGGCACAGAGTAACCCAGCAGTGCAGATCTGCATAAACTGATACAAATCATTATTGGGCTTTTAATAGCAGCCATGTTCTCCTGTGCAGCATTCTGATGAAGGTGTGCTCCTCCTCCTCCTCTAGCTTTGGAGGAAATTCAGGGAGAGGTTGGGGAAGGTACTAATTGGTAAGGTCTCCTCAGTCACTTTTCTCTCCCTTATTTATTTTGATCCTTGTTAAGACAATTTCACTGGTCATCTTCATGATTCTAATGTGTCCTAATGAAACTGGAGAGCAGAGCATACAGCTCGTACAGAAAATCCATTTCCTCTAATCCTCCTCCCCATCCAAGGGAGCACACCAAGGGGCTGATTTGCTGCTTCACTAACTGCAATAAAAGCCCCTGGTTCTGGGGAACGAAAACGCAGCTTAGAGTACAACACGAGTACTGCTTTCCCCAACCACGTCAGACCGACCATCACAGAAACCCTCTAATCAGAGCACTCCAGAGGAAAGCAAGAAAGCAGAGGAAACCTCTGCACGGGTTCATGAGGTTTGATTAGCCAGTGGAGGTAAGACAAATGCCACGAACCCCAGTAGTATATCAAGTAGCTTTATTTCTGCTACATACCACCAGCGTAGATTTAATATGCTTATTCTTTTGTTCCTATGAGCCTGCAGCGCTCATAGTTCAGCACTGAAGTCTAGAAGGGATTAAACTACTGTTTGATGCAAAGGACCCAGCAAGCAGATGGGAGCAGATGTGAGCACCAGTGAGTCAATCCTGGACACCCAGCAGCTCTTCTAACTCTGTACATGGACCGAACAACGTCAGATCAGCCATAATTCTACAATACTAATCCATATCCATTTATGTAGTATGCTTCTAATCATAACACATTAACATTGTGGAAAGCAAGATAAACATACTACTACAACATTGTCCCTTACAGGTATATGAAATATGCATGAGCTGCTGTACCAGTCACCACAGCACTTGCACTACACCTATTTCAGCCTTTGTAAAAATAAGCATCTGGTTTAAACACTCTCCTGGCCAAAATCTGTAATAAAAGGAAAAAACAAACACACCGTTCAAAATAATTATACATTTCATCACCTGATTTCCTAAAGTTGCTTTTTTCCCCTCAGCTTCTCAAGCAGCTAAAGCCACATGAAGTCTTGTATGGAAGAAGCTGAGCCTCTCCGATTAATCTGGTGTGAGAAATGGAAAGGATGGCTCAGCAGATTGATACAGGAGCTGTATGTGTGTGCATACACACACACACACACACACACACGTAACACACATGCACACCCCTTAAGTGGGTAATTCTACCAGGACTCTGGCGGGATGATTGTCTTTTAACAGTACCCAAATTCTGGTCTGTGGATCCCTGACAACGTCCCTTCCTTGGGGGAGACTAAGAGGAAGATATGAGCTAACAAGAAAGCCAGGGTATTGGCAAGATGTAGTTCACAAAAAGCCCATTCGCTCACTTCCTTTTAAAATGAAGAGCAGTATTTTCCAGACTGCTGGTCCCTGAAGCCATGCGAGTAAGTTCAGAGCTGTCCCAAGAGATCCTTTCACACCTCAACAGTGATTTTAATTAAAATTTTGATGACAAAAGTGTAGAGTTCTCTCCAACTAATTTAGAGAGTTAAAGATGACCCATAGCTTCAAAATGTCTGAGACCCACTGAGTTATAAAATTCCTTGCTTAAAAGCAATGAGGTTCTGGGCTCGGTTTGCTTCACAGCTAAGAAACACTTCCCCATGCTTCTGTAGTAAAAGCTTATTACAGAGAGCACATACTAAATGTTTGTGGAGACAAACCAACCTCGCCACTCCCAGCAGCTGTTGCTCCATTACAGCAAAGAACACATTAGAGTGCAGCAACATAAATCAGTAAATAACTTTTCAGAGGGGTCGCACTACCCTTCTAGGCAGTGAGCCTCCTCTGACAGCTCTTGCCACACTCCTCATTGCAGCACACAGAGCCAAGCCTGACAACAGGCTGCAGACAACCTTGGGGCTTCTCATCTCCAATGAAGGCAGCTTTTTAAAAATAATAATATTACAGGATTAATTACTGAGCAAGGTCTCCGTAAACTCATCTGCTTTTAAAACATCTACGAAAGCGCAAGTGAAATTCCAGAGATAAACAAACACAAGCTCCCTTTTAATTAAGCAGCGTGCCTCTCTGCAGGGGGTGACGAGAGAGCAGATGCAGGGGGGATTGCCAATTAAGATACAACTTCTTTGATAGGAAGGGTACAGCCACACACAGGAGGAAAAAGGAGAGGAATTTGCCATGGAAGTCATTATTTTAATTGCCTGCTCAGGCAGATTATGCAATCTCTACATCTGATGCTCCATTACTGATCCAAAATGCTGGAAAGCCAACAAAACACATTCTAAGCCATATTCATAGCATGTTAAGACTAAAGTTACCTGTGCTTCTCACTCACCTTGTCCGAGAAGGCTGTAGAGCAGGAGGTCTAAGTTTTGGAGGACAAAGCGAAACTGGCTCTGGCCCATGAACCAATTGTCTGCATTAAATGGAGAAACAGAGCTCCTGGTTTCTACTTCCTGTTTTTGGTTATTATTCAGTAAAGACTATTAGCTAAAATGTCTTGAAAGAAATGTGCATTGTTTTTGTTTAAAAAAACAAAATTATAAACCAGGTGCATAGCAAAAAGCTGTTGGTATGAATCAGGATACACGCAGAAAGCAAACCTGGTGACAGGCAGTTATCTTCTGCATAACTTCCCCTTATCTGACATAATATTTGTTATGTGTTGACCTTTATTTTCTGTGACCCGAATGGCAACACTGTCATTTTCTCAGCTTCATTAAAGAGCTATACATTATCTTTCACTTTTATTTGTCTTTAATGGAAATGCGAGGTAATTTTTGCATAGTATCTCCCATTCTTCTATGCATGATTTTTTTTTTTTTAATAAAAAAGGCAAAAGACTAAGAAATGGCTTCTTTCATTTGCAGCATACTGAGGTTCTTGGTCTTGTCGCCTTGTATGCTACATCCCAACCACAGAGGACAGATTATGTGGGAAAGGACACAGGCACGGAAACACGGAGAAGCAGCAGTTGTTTTATCGGCTTTCGCTGCCTTCTTCCCCTGCACATGAGTGACTGTTGCCCAATCCTATCAAAACACAGAAGCAGAATGGGATTTCACCGTCTCCACTCAAAATAAATGAATGTGACAGAAAAGGAGCCCTTGTCTTTGTGAACAGAAGAGCTCACTTCTTATCAGCCATGGGATAACCAATAATGCCTTTCCACCTTGGGAAGACAGCCTGGGCTGAGAGGGAAGCTGGCACAGAAAAGCTGCTCCTTTTACAGTCTCTCCAGCTCACAGGCAAGTTGAAAATAGCAGCAATACTAAATCTCACATTTGCACACAGCAAAAACAAATTCTGGCCTTTGTGGTTAGAGAGAAAAGCCTGTAAACGTAAACCTTATAGGCTCAAAGCACGGAGTGCTGCAAAGCATCTGCTTTAAAGAAAAATGTATACAATTTGAAGATACAGTGTGGAATGCTACAGCAAAAAGCAACCAACTCACTGTTTGGAAAAAGACATCAGTGAGGATTTTACTGGGAACTGGCAGATCCTTCCAGGGTCACAGTCCTTCTACAGGCCGTCATGTCACTTAATCCTCCCATAAACTACATCCTATTGCCCACACTGAGGCACTCTTCAAAGCTCATGCTCTTCTTGTTAGACTTTCTTCTCATTTCTAGCCCAAATTGATTCCTAGCCAAAGTACATCTTTTTATTCTTGCTCCAGTACTTTGCTTTAACTAACTTACTTCTGTTCCTCCTTTGTACTCCCCTCCAGTTTGTTTCTAATTAGCAACCAGGCTCCTTTTCAGCCTTCATTTTCCTTTATTCATCTCTTCCTAAAAGAACTTCTTTGCAGGGCTTTGATCACGCTACCAACTTTTATCTGGTCCTGGCCCAGTATGGATCTGGGTAAGCTGACACGTCTTATTTCTCCATTGCTTTCCACTGCAGAGCTCCCAGCTTTCAGGACAAATCCTTACGAGTCCTTCAGTGCACGTCCTTACACTCCAGCTCGTATTACCAGTGACAATTATTCTTTCGGCACTGCAAAACCAGCAATGAAATGTCCTGCTGCCCCCACTCCCTCTTGAAATGTGATCTGTGTAGAAACTGTCAGACCCCAGACCAAAAGCTTCCCTCTCACAAGCACGTTAAGCACAGTGCTAGTGCGAAACACAGGCACAATGCTTTCAAATACCCTAAGACTGGAACAGCTTAGTAGTATTACTGTACTTAGCTATTAATCAGCATCTGAAAAACATGCCTGTAAAAGGAGTTTTCAGGAAATTAACTTTACGAATGAAAAAAAGTGAAGGAAATTGATTTCTGCCAGGTAATTCCTACATGCAGCAACCATGAGTATTTCATATTACAGGTCTCTAATCATAAAAAAAAAAAAAAGAGCAAGCTGATTTTAGGTAGCTAAGTCAGGACTCTCAACCTGTCCCATACTCAGCGGAGGGTGTCAGGCTCTAAACTCAGAGCACTGAATCACCCTGCGGAGACTCAAGCAATTTTACACGGCCTTGACACTCCCAGATTAGAAGTCTGAAAATGGATGTGACCACTGCTCTTGGCCATCTAATTTTCCTTTAACGCTCCCGGCAGTTGGATACCTAACGTGCTTTTTAGCTTTTTGCTCTACAACTATAATGGCATTAATGCAAGAATCAAAAACAAAGTATCAGAATATCACTTTGTCTTTCAAATATATGACTGTAGTTATTATTGTCTCAAGAGCTTCCTCTGACTTTTGGCTTTTGGAGAAGATACTGTAACTACAGTACAAGATATGGAAAAAGCAAACTTCAAGCCAACAGGCTGTATACAAGCAAAAGCACAGAAATTATTTTAAGGATAACCTTAATGTAAACCACATTGATGATACTGTTTTTGAAGACATAGATTTCAGAATTCATTCTTTCTGTCCTTGGCACTTTTCCCCTTTAAAACCATTCTTCCATCACTGTAGAACTTAAAAAGCAAACAAAACCCCAAGCCCCCACTTCTCCCCTGCTAACAAAAACTCTCTTAAAACACAGCAGCTCTCAGAAAGCAGCGCTAGAGACTAAACTCACACATAACTCTCACTGGACCTTATCTGGCACAATACATTGTCAGAAAGCAGAAAACATCGGGTTGTCTCACATTTTTGTGATAGACAGTCCTCCACTTTAACATGGTATCACTGCAGTATCAGCCCTGCTACGTGTAAAGCTAATGCAAGGATTTTGCTGTTTATAAAATGCAACAAGGCCAGCGAGACCGATGGCCCTTCCCAGCAGCGCACACGCGGTGCGTGTCCGTGCAGCACCTTCGTAAGGTCAGAGGAGCAGCTCAGGTGCCACGCGCCCTGCGTCAAGGGGAATGGCAAGGCACGAGGCAGCTCCCGCTCAACACCGGCCCCTCTTCCAAGCGCTGGGCAGCACAAACGGGTCTGACCGAACCGGAGAGGCAGCGCCACGAACAGCTGCACGTGAGTGCTCTGCATCTGCACGAGTCGAGCAACGGACCCGTCCTGCACACCCACGGCTCCCAGGCTGCTGGAAACGTCTTCAGAAACGGAGCAGATTACCCATGGTCACCTCTCTGAAATGCATTGCTAACTGACCTCACTTGAGAATGTGTCACACTTCACAGCTTACTTCCATCTGAGCATATTATTTCTATCTGTTACTACAAGGACCCAATTAAACTAGTGGTCATCTGTATGGAAGATCATGAAGTATAGCATACGGAGAAGCAATTAGCACTGGCATTAAATGGAGCAGACAAATATTGGGTGGCCTGAGGCATAAAATGCACACTGACAATTGCAAGTTCATTGGTATCTTGAAGCTCACTTGAACTTCTTGTCATCCACAAGGGCCACTGGTTATTTTTTCCAGCTGATTGTCTTTGGAAATTCATTAAAAATTTCCCCATGTCTCCTTTGAGTTTCTGAAGAAAAGCAAATGGGAAAGCAAATACAACTTTGGTGCCACATGCTAGCAACTCAGTAAGAGGCATGTGCAGAAAATAAAATTATCCTTCGTTGCCACCAAAATTAAGGCATCCATGAATGGAAAAACACTGCACAGAGAACCCACCAATCTGGAGACGATCTAGGCTTGCTTTTCAGTGCCTGTAAGAAAGGACCTTTGGGTTGACCCACATGAACTGATGTAACAGGACATCAGCAGAGTCACCTCTCATGGTTTTGGGGGTCGCCACAAAGACGAGGACATGGGCAACCTGCATTTGGAAAATCTATTCCTGTCACCAAAGGCAATGACAAAGATCATGTTGAGTTACTGCCATGTTTGAGGTCCTGTCTTGAGACTAAATCTGGAACTTCCGCAATATTATTTCTTTCGGCCCTCACTGCACTAAGATGACTCACAACTCGGATCGCAGCTGCTCTGGGAAGGACAAAGCTGCTCCTCTTCTAACTGCAGGTGCGCAATTGAGGCTGAGAAACAATGATGGAAGAAACAATGAGGAAATTAAGTGAAATTATCATCTAATTTTATATGAAAGTCATCCACAGACTGGGTAGTTTGATTTTATCACAAGATTTTGAAGCTGTTACATAAGCCTTTATAAAAAGCCTGCTTACTCCCAGAATAGGTAACCATTGGTCTCATTGACAACAGCGTATACTTTCATAACAAAATGCCCCCTTTAATGGAGGGTCACCATCACGGACCTAAGAAAAATCTCTTGAGGAAAAAGCCTTTGGAGATTGTGCAAATTTACATTTAATGGGCTTATAATCCCTGGACAAGACTTTCCTCATTGCTTGGTGAACGAGAACACATTTTAATGGCTGGCTGTTCTGTGCTGCTGTAGCAGGGAGGTTTGATAACTCTCCCAGCCTTGGCAGATAAGGTCACAAGAAACTTGGAAATGCAGCACACTTGGCAACGTCAGCAGGCCTGTTCCGAGACGAGTGTTTATGAGGATTGTGAAGTTTCTCCCACTGCGTCTCACTACAACACTGTGTATAGTTTTATACATACATCTCACATTCTCCTTCTGAGGACATAGATAAGCTTCTAACATGAGACTTTCCTTAAAACAGAGTTACAATATAAGCCTAGTGACAAAGGCAGGCATCAGAGCCCTACAGTGCTGGTATTTTGTTAAGTTTCAAAGGAAAATAACAAAGACTTAGACAGTAAAATAAAGGTCTCTTCAGAAAATAAAAGTTTAAATCCATAGAACTTTAAAGCCTAAAACACTCGTTAAAGCTGCTGTCTTGGTCATGTAGATAAACTCTTAGGCCATTCTTGTCACTAAAAGAAGCAAGAAATAGATTAAGAACCTGTTTGGGGCACATGAGTTTTAGTGTTTGATTTAGTCTTCACAAAAATAAACTAAAGCTTATTGCCAACAATAAAGTCTCATCTTGCATACCTCAGGGCATCACTTTGAAAATTTTCACGGTGAAACTTGTCAGTGTCATGCAGTGTAGCAGAGTAACACCACGGTGTGAATCGGTGCTGGAGAATCATTTTCATGATTTTGAATTCTCAGAACCTACAACTCCAATTGAAGCTATAAACTTGCAGTTCAGGGAAGGACAGAAAACACAGCATTTAACATGACATGTTAAATACATATGACTTCTTTCATTGGCTTTGCACAGCTAAAAATTGCATAAAGAAAGAGATACAGAGAAAGAGAGGCCAGATGTTTAAAACCACAGACTAGTAAGTTATATTTCTACACAAGAAAAAATAGTAAAAATGTATTATAAAATAGATCTATGGGTCTATTGATATAGCGGAGAACAATCAACAGAGGTTCTGCAGACAGAAATCTTCCCTAACACGTGTACCAGGCTCCTCTGGAGGAGTTAACAAGCACGTGGACGGGGCGCCCCGGTGCACATGGACACGCGCGCGGCCGCGTTTCCTAAGGCTTCCAACAAGGACCCTCCAAGAGGCTTGAAAAAATGAGACTATGATAAAAGGAAAGGGCATCTTAAGGATAACTGAAAAAAAGTAAAAATAAACGGAAGAATACGGAACCATTAATCACAGTGATGGGAGGTTACCAACAAATCACCTTGCCGCAGACCTTTATTAGTCCATATATTCATTAATGGTCTGTAAATGTGCGTGTGTGTTAGAGGAGGAGAGGGAATAATGAAGTGACAAACTTTGCTGACAAAATGATTAAGAGTAGGCAAAATTATAACTGACGTGAAAGCCACAGAAGACTCTCAAGACACTATGATTGGACAGTAAAATGACAGGGTAAATTAAATGTTAATAAATGCAAAATATTGCACTGAAAAAAATAAGTACGACTACAATGACAGGCTCCGAATTAACTATTCTAAGTCAAAAAAGAAATGTAGTCATTACAGACAGTTTTCTGGAAACATCAACTTAGTGCTCAGCAGCAATCAAAGAAAGGCAAAAAATGTTAGAATTTCTCAGGAAAGATTTGAGACTGTAACAGAAAACACCATTATACAAGAGAATAAATTCATGACTTATCTGAATCTTGACAAATGCTCATATTTCTGGTTATCCCATCTTTAAAAGGAAAGCTACAAAGACATACAACTGAGATGAGCAGAGCAGCCAAATTACATCCATCCTTTCCAAAGAAACTTTATACAAGAGCAGTACTTTAAAGGTAAAAATACTTTAACACTCAATAGCTTTAAGAAGAGTCAAAGAAGAACACTGATCACAGGCAAAAGGCTGGGCTACGTGGGTGTTTAGTCTGACCCAGCACTGTTTTTGTAATATTTTCGTGAGAAAAAGGACACAGTAAGGACATTTTTTTTGACTTTTTGTGTTAACAGGCTAAGCCAGATCGTGTTTAGATACACTGTAATAATTGGGCTGAGATTTGTAAGACACTTCTTTAATTTCCAGCTGGCCTGGAAACAGATATTTAATGAGCAGTTTAGCATGTGGCTCACAATATGTGCCACAAAATCCTTTGGTCTTATTCAGGTAACAGAATGGGAAATACTGTGTGAGATTTGAAATTATGGAGTAAATTAAAGTTTAAATTATGAAGTAAATTAAAGTTTAAATTATAGAGTAAACTAACTCTAGAATTACCCACACCATCTCACATCCCAAAAGGTCAGACCCACTGCACAAACCTTTCATTTTTCTCTTTTTTTCTATGCACAGTGTTATTAAGCAGGTTTTGCATGTAACGAGTATATATCGGGACTACTAAACATGGCACTAAAACAGACAGACATCTGAAACACTACGTATTATAGAAATGAGTTGGGAAAGAACTCTCTCCAACCATTAGATGATTTATGCTGTTTTAGCTCAAAGATGCAGGTTCAAACTGTTCAAAAAGCCAAATTCATGCATCAGAAATGACAAGCATGGGTTCAGGCAGGCTAGAAGCTTCCCGTAAGTGGAGGAAAATGCAGTGGTCAAAAAAGGAGTGTTTTCCCCCCTGCAAGAATACTCTCACATAGCCCAAAAGCAAGTGGGGAACATGGCACGTTGAGTCCTCAACAACAGGACAGCCTTTTCCCACCTTGAAGCCAACATTTATCTTCCCGACACCAGCGACAGAGAGGAATGAAGCCAGTCACTTGAGGTAGCTGCTCTATTATACCATCAGCAGCACATTCATCTTTTGGACCTGGCTTTGGAAGCAACTTTTCCACTTCTACCGCAGCCTTTCACACTGTGTTCATGAGTAATTACCAGCCGCTGAAGATGAAGGCTCAGGCAAAATGTCTCTGACACATTTCAGCTGATGAATCTGTTTGATTTCTCTTAATGCATTTTCTTCCCTATGAACAAACCAAAATAGAGTAGAATGACAAATGCCCTGACGTACTGTACATTCTGATGCCAAAAACACTCCTCCTACACAGAAGCTATTAATTCACTAAATCACATGAGAAACATTTTTGCTATTTACAAACCTTCCATGCTGCATCATTTTTCAGAAGATTTCACTGAACAAATACACTAACGCTGTAGCCAATTAAAAAGGGACACGGCCAAGGTTTTTAGAGCCATCCTGAGCATAGTCTCCGCCTCATTTTAAAGCCAGTTTTCATTTTGTAATTCAGACAGCCTCACTATTCAAAACAAAACAGAGGCTGCTACCAGCATCCTCCTGCGCTAACACTGCTCCCTGCACCGTTTCCCTAACAAGGTGATAGACTCCTCGGATACAAAGGCAGACACAGCTCAGGCTCAGGGCTCTGCCCACCTCGAGGGGAAGCTCCATCCCCGCTCGCAGAGCAGCCTGGGTCCCCTTCTCTTATCATCCTCTTAAGCTTCCTCTTAAGCTCCACATCAGCCTCCTCCTTTGCTACTGCAGTAAAACCCTCACTGCACTGAGGGATGCCTGAGCGCCACGGAGGCACCTAAACTGCAACCCGGGGTGCACCACAAGCCTGCAGCCCCAGAACTATGGAGGTCTAGCTGATGCACTCCGAGGAACGTCATCTGCCCTGGCAGAGGAAGAGTGAGAAGCCACCAAAAGGTGACCTAGGTCAGGCTTAAGTTAAAATCCGTATGAGGTTGATAACACGTTGAAGGGAGCTCACAGTCTGCTCGGAGCAGCACGGAAGGAGCCCTCGTCCCTGCTCCAGGCTCTCCAGCCGTACGGCACGAGCGTCCGCCTCCCTCCTCGAGCCCCTGAGCCCTGGGATGCTCAGAGCTGCGCAGCTGAAAGCAGATACCATGGTGAAGTTTGAACCTCTTCTTGACTTCAACAACTGCCGTATTCTTTCCAAGTTCACCTTTCAAAGGATGCAGATATTTCTGTAAAAAGTGTTTTTTAAGAAAACTCCCATGTGAGCAATAAGAACATTATTAAATACAATATGTAAATTCATTCATCTCTGACTATTAGCTTTCACAAAGGTCCTTCAGGAAATACCTGTTAAAAGAACACATCATTAACGCTCTGGAATTGGTGTGTGGATGCATATATATATATATATACACACACATATATATAATCTAAACCAGTAAATAAAATGCCCACCTTCGAAGTTTTCCAAGTGTGAAATTAAAGCATGCAACAGCCTGTAACATCAGTCTGCATATGGGTTCATGCCATAATTCTCAGAAATTTGGCAGAGGGCTCTAAAGCGCCTGTTGCTCAGCAGCCAGAGCGCTCTGCTGCTGGAGTCAGACAGAATGAAGGGGAACAAGCAGAAGGGGAAAAAGGAAGAAAATCAACAGATTTGTTTTTCACACAACCCAGCCAATACATTATATCTTTTATTCACACCTTCAGAAATCATCATCTGTTGGTAATTAATTACTGCATGCTTTACTGTTCCCAATATTTTCAGTGGCACTGATGACAGCAGGATTGGCCTCTTCAGTGTAGCCAACTGAAATCCATAACTCGCTCTTGAGCATCTCACTCAGATCTAATACCTTCTTTTAAGTATCTATTTCTAGTGAAGTATAAAATAATCAACCTATTATCAAAGCACTGCAGTTTCATCATTACCCCGCCACACACACCTCCAAATTAATCATGTTTCAGCACATGCAAGGCAAGCCTTTTGTAGCCCACTCTGTTAAGCAGAAACAGAGAAAAGAAGATTTCCCGGCGCCCATCCTGAAACAGTGATACAGCTAATGATTTTCTACAAAGTGCTAGTGCAAGCTCTGTGAATGCAACTGCAAAATAATTCAGCTATTCAGAACCAATTTGTAACCACAAAACCAAGTGACACTATGTAAGGACAACAACTCGTCTGGCCTTATTGAAACAAAATAAAAAGCAGTCCAGGTTAAAAAAGTAAATAATTCGACAATTCAAGAGAAAAAGAAAAGAGAGATTTTCAGATTATTTTTTAAAACCTGTAAAGCCTTTCGAATCCTATGGCTATGTCATTTGTACATACACATGGACTCAGCTACACACTGAGCTCCAGCAAGTACGTCAACTCTTCAGATCTTGCACTTGCAGCACAGCCAAAGGCAGAATAAAAACTGGGGGTTGCTGCAATGTAGAGTTTTGAAAGACTCCAAAAACCTCTCGGAGCCAGACAAACTGCACAAGACACTTTCATATGAAGTCAGGCTAGCAGCAGTCCAACAGCTCAAAACAGCTCTCATTTAATTAGCTATTTGCCATGTATAAGAGAGGCTGTAGGAAGTGCCCAGTGCTGCATCCTCATTTGTGCTTCACTGTGATCCATAGAGCAGCAATTCACTCCCGAGTGAAACCGAGCTCATTATCCTGCAGGGATGAACCCTGCTCGGGAGCGAGGCGTTTCTCCCGCCGTTAACGGCGTCGGCTCCTGCTCCTGCTCCGCGCGGCGCCGCGGGTGCGCGCGGGCGGCCGAGGCAGCACGGGGAGGCTCTGGCAGGCCCCAGCCGGGAGCGATGCCGCAGACCGGCTTCCAGCAGCGCCGGCAGGAAGGGAAATGCTGACCCTTCACTCGAGGGTTTGCGGGGAAAGCCAGGATGTGAGAATAAATTCAGGGCTGCGGTTGGTTTGAACTCATTTTTTGATGTCCATCACAAGAAACAGAGACGCCCTGGGGAGGTTTCCTTCCCGCTCGCCTTACCAATGCTTCCAGAAGATGCTCTTCCTGCTTTCCAAGGAGCATGTTCCTCATTTGCCAGCTGGGCACATTTCCTTTCCTCAGCTCAAGGCTGTCTAAAGGAGGATTAAGACCCTTCAGTGTTATCCTCTACCGGTTCTCAATTAATGCTTTAAAGGGACATTTCCATTTATCTAGAAAATATCCACCTCAGAGTCTGTTTGGGCCCTTTGACCAAGCAGAGCGGAACGTTTCGGAGCTCCTCTCCACTCAAACAAGCTCAGACTACCAGGATAAGGAGGTGACCTCTTCTGC
>JASSRY010001068.1:1792329-1833996 GCA_032466555.1 Tinamus major
ATGGATTCACCAAGGGGAAATCTTGCCTGACTAACCTGATAGCCTTCTATGATGGAATGACCAGCTGGATAGATGAGAGGAATACGTCAGCAGGGAATACAACTATACAGAGTCTCTCTGCAAGAAATCAAGCACAAGCACTTTCATTTTTCCTTCAAGCAGTCCCTTGTACACCCCTATACAATAAAGAGAAACAGCGGACATGGAGTGACAACGAGTATTTAATTAATAAGCTACTGTAGAACTGCTCAGCTAAATGAGCATCCTATGAGGCAATGACATCCAGAGAGTAAAAGCACAAGTGAAACTCCAACCGCCAGATCTACAGGTCTCTGCTCCTTCAGCTGTGGTGGCGGGAACCCGTACTTTGGGAAAGAGCTAGAGAAGCTAATGTATACGACTCATGTATGCACAACCTAATCCATCTGGAAAATCTCTGAAGATACAGTCTGCTACACCCTGCTTTTGGCATGGGAGGGAGAAACAGACGGAGAGATCTTCTAAAGTCTTTTGTTCTCCATAGTTAATAACCTCGAGCGTGTATGTTGGCCCTGTGGAGGAAAACCAGCCACGTTCACAGGGTGAATAATACAAAATGCGTGACAATTTTATGAAGGGAACAGGATAAGCTCTTAAAACTGCCGTATCCTTTATGAAATGCTGCGAACAGCAAATCTGTCATGAACATCAGTAACTCACCTAGTCCTCTTAGTGCAATATGACACTTCAGTATCAGGGAAGGAAAATGGTCACATTTTGACACACGTTTACAAATTATGAAAATCTTTTGAGTCTTCTGTATGTTTTTAACTTAAACACATTGCTGTATTCTAATTGAGCACTGCAGTGTTTTTAAATAAAGAATTTTCACCACATCACCTCATACTCAAAATATTGGACTGGATCTCATTTAGAATTAAATAAAAAATTTAAATTGTCATTTTGTTCCCATGAAAGGAATGTCCATTTCTGTCCAGCTTGATTTAAGCAAAAGTACATTATTGCTGGTTGAAGAAATTTCCTTCCTCACCCCTGCAGAGTTTGTTCTGTGCTCTGAAGTATGTGATTTTATTGTCCTTAATTGCAAAATGCAAAGCTACAAATAACACTGGTAATAAAATTATCCATCCCTTGTTAAAATGCAGCTGGTATATGCAACCTCCTTTGATAGTGAATTCCATAGGAGGACTTCACACTGGGTGAAGCATCGCAATCTTACTTGCATCCATGAAATGCAAGTAACACTGCCTGGCAGGAGACACTCACAGCAGGTTTCCAGTTCTTGCTGAAAGGAACCTTTCAACAACTGAAACAAAAATCTTAACTCCTATAAAGTCACTATGTGACTTCAGAGCCCATGGGGCTCTCAACAGTGAGACTTAGGCTCCCAAATAAAATTCAGAATTTTTACCTTCCACCATTAAGAATTGCCATGGAAAGCCCATATTGTTAAGCCAGGTTCAAGCCTGCAGCTTGCAATTTCCTATTACTAAATCACCTGTGTCTCCATGTCTTAGAGGGAATACAGATTTTCCTTGGGACACCAAGACTCAAGTGAATTACCTGTATTAAACATCTGATTAATGGCTCATTAAGAATCAGCAATAGTGTTTATTCAGTCCCTGTCTGAGCGTGGTTTTGCAATTATGTGCTTTTGAGTCTGCAGGTGTGTGAAATATTCATAATCTCAATGAAAATAGGATGGAAGTGCAGTTTACCCTTACTCATGGGCTAGCTGTTCTGTGTTATAAATTTAGACAAAACAGAAAAGGAAAAGTGCAACTAATACTCTGAGTATTGGGTCCAAGAGTGCAGCACTCAGACAAGCACTACACTCTTTACAAATACATTGGACACTAGATTTCTGCCTCTAATAATTTATACGAGTATCAGCATCTCCTATCCACGCCATGGCACCGCTGGTACATTTGGTGCAAGGCTTACTGGTAAAAACAGCATTTGTCAGCTGTTTGCACCTGTAGCAATCATTGCACCAAAAGGCTCCGTGCTTCCCTGGGACTGTGTTCAGGGAAAGAGCCTCAAAGAGCAGCACTGGCTGATCTGCCCGCTAGATTTCTGGCCACATCCTAAAGCCACTATGGCTTTTATTCTGTTTCATGGTGAATCACTCATCCTTCAACTGCCTTCCAAACCAAAGGACACACGGGGCCACACAACCCGTTTGGCCACACTGTCCTTCAAACGCTGTGCTGCTGCGGATTGCTGTGCTAGCTCCAGAGGGGCTGCAAACACCAGGTAGCTGCAACTCCTGACCAGGTGCCTGGCCAGGCAGCAGCAGGTCACCACTAGCTCTAAAATGCACAACCAGAATATTCTAACGTTGATAATGCAACCAGGAATGGAGAGGAGGAGGCGGCATGGGAGGCTTGTACCTGGACGAACATCCTGACATTACAAAAGTTGGCTTCAGATGGGTCAGAATCTACCCAGAATAGTTAACTTTCCCTGCTGCTGATATAAACCCTGAACTTCTGCAAAAGCTGCTTCCTTTTTCTAATTTATTTCACACTGTTGTTTTTTAAAAGGGTTGTTTTGGGATTCCCTTGGGTGTCTTATATGCCATGCTACCACCTTGCAGAGGCTCTCAGTGCTATTGTACAACTAAATATTAGTCACAAGGGAACTGGAATGGATAGTCAGGCAGAAACAAATCTAAGAGCAGTGAGCCACCAAATGTGAGGAACACAGGAGGAAGCTGACAGATGAGGGGCTGCTGCAGGGTCCCTAAATCCAAGGCACATTTTTGAAAGAGCGTGCTTCTCCAAAGGAGTGTTTCTAGCGGTCTCCCTCCACTCTGAAATGGCAGACTAGGCTGTTTGCCATCCCTGATTGTGGAGTGCCTCATACTAGCCAAAAAGAACAGAGCACAAAGAACAGAGTGGAGAACAGGCTCAGGAACCCCTGTTTGACTTCAGGACCCTGCTAAATCAGGGCTCCTGGTGCCTTGTCAGAGCTGCTCATTTCCCGACTCTGTGACTCTCATTTTTACCACGGGGACTTGTCGAGTTGCTCAGCCATTTGCCGCCCTCTTGTCGGCAGACAGCTTCTTAATACATGAGATCTTTCTAAGATTGATACAGAAAAGGTCATATGCTTCTCCTAGCTGTGTGATTAATGCTATTCAAGGCTTTAAAAATATACAGCAAAAAGCAGTAATTGTCAAGGTTTAGGTGTATGTCTCGAGAATTCATTGCTGCAATTAGGACACAATTTGCCAGGCCTCTGATGGAATAAGAGACAGCTCCTGTAAACTGAAGAAATTGCAATGACTATAACAGGAAAGTAACAAGGCATTTGTCCCCATTTTCGCATAAAATATCTCCCTCCACCTGAGGCCAGGAAGATTTATCAACAGTATGTTGGAATCCTACCTATTACCCAGTGGACAATAGAACCATTCTGCAGAACTGAAACATGTTACTGAAAAGCAAGACTTGAAAGTGACTTTTTTCCTTATAGATTCAATCAAAGAATTCCCTAATAGCATGCCTAAAATCAGAGTGCCTGCAAGGTTGCCCCATCCAGCTTTCAAGCTTTAACCTGCAGTTCTATGGGGCACAGACAAGACTGTGCTCGCTGTCATCTGGATGGCTAGGGATCACCTTCTTGTAAAGAAGTGCCAAGGGAACCTTTCTGGGAAGCCCCTCAAGATTTCTTTTATATAAAAGTTTTACCAAGGAATCTGAGGTCTTTTCATTGTCACAGCACACAGAGCAGCCCTGCCCTTCATTTCAGGGCTCCAAATCAAAAAAAGAAAAAAAAAAAGGTGCTCTAATTAGCAGCTCTGCTGACTTCATCTGGACTGTTAAGAACTGAGATGTTACAGCCAGCCTTTGATTTTGAATCCAGAGGGTTACAGACCAGCCAGTCCGCCTTCCTTGGAGAAACTGTTATTTCTCCAAGTTGTCATTAGAAAGGAAGCTTTCACCATCATGTATACCCTTTATTAAGGAGGCTGGGAAGGCAGACGCTGTCGTCAACTTTCATCCCTTTTCTTTTCATGCCCAGTAGAATTCTGAGAGGATGAGGTAGCAATGTCTCTGCTACATTTTCCCCATTTCCACTGTGAAGAAGCTTTATGTAGAAATGGATGCTGAGATGAAGGTTACTTTTTTTTTTTTTTTGACTTACTTCTGTGTTACCAAATTGCACAATAAGCCCAATTTAGCCAGAGCCTCTACAGAGTCCCTTGCAGCTTCTGTAAGAGCAATTAAGGAACTCTATTCCCCAGTCTGTCTCCTCATCAATTGTGTCGGCAAACAGAGAGGCGTGACTGGGGCAGACCCTCCATTAGACAAACCAGCCTCACTTATTTTACCTGTGAGCAGGGGAACCAAGTCAATAGGGAATGAGGATGGCAAAGCAGGCACATTTTGTGTTTGACTTCTAAAGCTTATAAACCCAAAAGAAGTGAAGAATATAATGATGAACACAATCACAAGTGCTTGAAATTAAACGTGTCCTTTCAGCAGATGGAAGGGCCAGCCCAGCCGCCTGCCCCAGGGGAGGGAAGGAGTAATTTGGGGGCACCCAGGAGGTTAGCTGTCCCTGAAGCCAGCTTCCCCCAGTAAGATATCTAACATATTCCATAAACTAATCATATATTATTTTATTTCTTGCAGGTTTCAGTAATTACCACTACACTTGTGTTAGGGTGTTTTGGCTGGGCTGGCTGGGGTTAAGTTTTTCTAGCTGGGATGCTGTGCTGAAACAGAATAAATACTTGCCCCTTCCCACAGACCCCCATCACCTCTCCAGCCTCTGCTGCAAAGTCAGCTTTGTGTTTCTGAGCTAATGAAACATTCAGCAGTGTCTGGGCAGGAAGGGTTATTACCACACTGACTCTACTGGGAGGCAGAGAGTATTACAGCATTTCTTAGATCAGAAACACAGCATCCATATGAGCTACTTTGATATAAGTCTTAATGCCTACCCGGTATTGCATGTTACTGCCTAAGAAACAAGAGCGTGCTAGTTCCTCGGGTAGAAGACAGTTGGGAAAGTTACAGTAGCTCTAGAGAAGCCCACAGCAAAGCTGAAGCACACAGAAAACATGCACAAACTTATTGGGAAACCTGTCAGGAATCTCTGCAGCCCGAGCGAGCTGGGGTCCTGTTATAGAGGTGGGTTTTAAAGCTTACAAAAGCCATGGACGGACAACACCGAAAACATATACATATATATATACACATATATATATATGTATTTCTCTCTCTCTCTCTCTGATGTGGCCCATTTGAACAGAGGCAGCACAGTCAGTGCTGGAAGCAAACCAACGCCTTGCAGAAATGTTTGAGTTTCTCATAGGTTTGTAACTTGGCCATCATCTTTGATCTGCTCTTTCCCTGTGTACTCTTACTACACCAGTGTATCATCTTGCTAATTCCCTCTGCTAACACAGTTGTTCTCCCCACACAGCTGTACATCTCACCAAGGCTCTCATCATTTCATACCATAGATCAGCTCCAACTGTCTTCTCTCTAACACAGGAAACTGCCATTTTGTCCTGTTTGTATCTTCAGAAAATGCCATTGCAAAGACGATTTTCTCGGCTTCACTTCAGACTCCCTTCCACAAATCCCTCCCCTCACTTTCCTTCAACTACCACATCAAACGTCAAGCTGCTTGGTCTGTATTTTCAAGGCGCTTCACAACTTATATCTGATTTATCCATCATTTATCACTGAATTTCAAGAGATCAGCTCTCACCTTCAATCAACCCCAACCAGATGGAAGGATCCCTAAATCCTCCTCCCTCCTTCTTCAATACAGCTAACTAACATGAAACAGCAATTCCTCCCTTCTGTGCCAGAGACTGTGGCAGATGGCACCACCCTGTTTGTTACACGATAATCCTTTTTAAAGAAAGATAAAGAAAGAGAAATACAGGGGAACTTTAATGAGGACTTTGCAATGGAGCTAGAGTCTTTACACAGACTGGAAGTCATTCCTGGGGTCACTGAGTGCAGCTCCTGCTATCACATGCCCTGCATCATACAATCTCTTCACAAACTTGCTGAGCTGTGGCTTTAAAGTAGCTGCGGTTTCGTGTTCATGGCTATTTTTACCAAAAAGCTGCTCCCCAGTCCCAGACTGTCCTAAGATTCCAAATCTTTTCTTCATTTCTAATATGAGTTTATTTATGATTGTTTGTTCTCCACTCTTCAGTGCCAATAGTCCCCTTTCCTCCCTGATGTTTCTACAGACTGTGACCATAAACCTGTAATAAACAAACCGTGCTCTTTTAGCCTTCTTTCTCCATTTCCCCTGGCTTCATAGTACACCCTGTCTACATATGCTCCCATTTTAATTCACATTTTTTAAGCACAGATACTCCACAAAAGTTGTATCATGCAAGGACATTAGCAGCTCCCTATCTGTATCCCAGATAATTTCCTGACACAGCCTTAGAATCCATTTGTCTTTTTCCTAAGTCCATCACAATGGTGGACACAATGAGTTTGGGCCAAGACTATTAATGAAAATATTGACAAAAGTGGTTGCAAAGCTCAGCCTGACATGTCATTTCCATGTTAACCTCTTCCTTACCAAGGGTATCGTTCTGCTAATAAACCACTCTCCAAAGCATAGAGCTAAAGCCCAGAACGGTTAGCCATGAAGACTTTCTTTAGAAGACCTGCTACTAGCAATATTTATCACATTTGCCTGGCACAATCACAAGCCCCTATTGTGTTTTGCTCCATCCACCATTCATGCTCCTAAAATCTAAATTATTCTTTCTTCAAAACTTGTTCTAAAGCTTTATACATAACCAGCCCTGAAGCCAACAGGGTGATGAAGAGGAGCAATGTGCAGCCATGGGGCTACATCACGTAACAGAGCAGCACCCTCTGCTCCTACCAGGCTATAGAGGGAGGTTGAGGATCTCATAAATCTGCAGCAAATCTAATTCTGCAGAGCTGAGGTTGGACTACAGGGTCCGTTACCCATTTTTGCCCTTTCTTAAACACAGATACTTTATTTGCTATCCTACAGTCACACAGTGCCACCCCTGAGTTAATGGATTTATTAAAAAACCTTATGACCAGATTTGCAATTTCACACATCAATTCTTCCAGAATTTTAGGACCAAAAGTTCCAGTCACTCCCCAGCTAGAGTTTATAGAAATCTTTATGCTGTTATTTCCCTCTGGTAAAGCATCTCTACTTCTCTTTCCCATTAGCCATTATATGTTTATCCCAATGGAAACTGGTTACCTTTTATTTCTACGTACATACATTGAGACCAGGTCTCCGATACAGTGAGTGATGCTTCTACACCCTCACTGAAGTACTGTATTGGATTTGTGCTGAAACGTTAAGAAATACATAGGATATAATGAGCATTTCAGGAACTCAGCAGGGGTATTAAGATGAACAAGTACGTTTTAAAAACCTCTGCACAATGCTTGAGGAGGAATAAGCACCACAGATCGACTGCACCATTAACACAAAACCTCTTCCAGGATTTGAGTGCACTTCTGCAATAAAGAGGAGAGAACAGGGCTTGTGGCAACCACAGCCACAGTAATTGCCTAGGAACCTTGTGAGACACCAAAGCCCAAAAGATGAAGAAAAGAGGGAATAACACGCACAAAAAAATGCTGAAAACAAATATTGCGAGAGACCCAAACAGCTATTTCACTGTAAAAAATGCCTCATGCTTTATTTAGGAACAGTATCACAACGCTCTTGCTTCCACCGAAATCAATGGAGAGCACTAAGAGAGTCCATTAGCATCGCAGGCAGCCGCTTCACCGCGCATCTCCTTTCCGAAACCCCCGGAGTCCTCAAATCGTCCTTGCACACCCGTCCTAAAGCCTGACCGACAGGGAGCAAGCCCCACAGCCACAGAACTTAGCCCCAGGTCAAACCACTCGCCACGGGGCCAAAAGGTGCGGGATTGGGCTGCTTGTTTCTGAAAGAGCCATGAGAGCACAGCAAGGAGGGAGCACAAACAGGCACAGAACGAGACAGTGGAGGACAACACTTCCAAAACGCATGAGGTGCTCCAAGAGAATCGATGTGGGATTTCCTTCCTATTTTACCCTAGGCAAATGGCTCACTAAGCTAAGGCCCAGCCACGGGCCTTGGTATGAAATACAGATCCTTTTTCTTCTCCATCTCTCCCTGGAGGGAAAATTGCTGGAAAGACCATGATGCCAGAGTCACGGAGCCCAACAAGCCCAAGGAATCTGCAGGAGGAGCCTGGCGGTGGCGGCTGCTGGGAGCTTGGTGCACACACCGGCAGCCCTGCTCCAAACCCAGGCAAGGCGGCCTCTCCCACCAGCTTCACTAAATGTCACTTTACAAACGCGAGTGACGGATCACAAGCCATTCCCATCTGCAGCGGTGCGGTCTCATCCCGACCCCGTTCCCCCACATCTGGCTGTCGCTAGCAGATTCTGTGTGCCCTGCAAGCACACCTCTGCTAAATCACTCCCCAGGTCTCCAAAGTACCATCTTGTTTTATAGTCAGTGTCAAACCAAAATGTTTCAAGTTAATTTCTTACAACCTACTCCACTGTCTACTTCGTTCTGTTTCATCCTATATGATATTTATTCCCCTGCCAAATGTGCATTTATTTGTTGACATTTTTATTAAATTAGACTGCAATAAATCTGTCTGCATTCATGTTTATAAGCCCTCGTGCTCAGATATTGAAAGGAGCCCAAAGCAAGTTGCATACATTAAATGCATGGTCAAATGCATTCACAGAGTGTTAAGAAAGTCAAAGTACTGATAACCAAACATGATAATGACCCAGCCGGGCTGGAAGGGGACAACTGGAAGCAGCACTTTTGTCAAAGTGGGCAATTGTCTCTCTCTTGAATAGAAAAGCAAGATTCTGGGAATGGCTTCGCTTCCCAATTGCAGTAATTTACATTTTTAATTTCCTTGTAGCCAGCATAAGGAAGTTTTTAATCCCTAGTATCAGTAAAATTTTTCAGAGTCAAATGCAGTTCTTAAGCATTGCGTGTATCAATATATTGGGAAAGACGCATTAGTGAACTTCCAGCATGTTCTACCCAGCTCCTAACAGAAAATTTAAAACCTTCCTTAGCTCTTTGAGCGCTTGGGAAATACAAGAGAAAGGGAGCAGAGGAAAAGCGAAGCAGAGGAGGGTTATGATTTGCCCGATGTCACCCAGCAACTGTCAGAAATAACAATCAGACCTGCTAAATCCCCCCCAGAAAAGCCTGACAGACCAGATTCACACGTTTCACATTCGTGTCATTTGGAGCTTGTTTCTGAAATGTCCAGGCAAAAGGAGTGTTTTTATGAGGTATCTTTTCAGCATAACTCAAAGCAGCGGGGAGACCAATGAGTCACGAATTCACAACAGCAAGGTCGTTCAAGGTCGAGGCTGCTCCTCAGCTCTGTCCCGCTGTCCCTATCCTATCAGTCAGGCTATATATTAATTATGCAGCCCCCATGCTCTGCAATTCCTAGGCAGAACGGTGGCATACTGAGGAGGGTCCTCCTGCCTCGTTTGTCCCTCCATGCCATTCACATGGAACTTGATAAAAGGAATGCAGAGAAATTCAGAGCAGCTACTCCAGAGGACCCTGAACACAGGAAATTTTTGCTAAATTACAATGTCTCAAAATTGGCAACAGCACATTGATTATGTCTCATTGTGACTGTGATGTCCTTGGCGATGGAGCTGGGAGACCGCAAAGTGAATATAATGCTCCTAGATGTGACTCTAATGACTGAGATGATGCTCTGCTGTGGGTAGCAATTTTGAAATAACCAGGAATGACGACAAAAAACATTGCCTTTGTCTTTTAGCTTCAGAAGAACTTAACATGCAACTAAAAGTACAATATAGTATTGCCAGGTATGCATGCAGCTAATAGGAAAATTTACAGCCCCATCAAGTATGTCATGCTAATCTTCCCTGTACCTAGTCCTGCAGGACATCCAAGAGGCTGGGAAAAGCAGGTATTCCCTCCTTTATGTGTTTTCACGTGCAGGATAAAATCTCAGGGCGCAAGGATAGACAACAAATGCTGCAGATCACACAATCAAATAAATACATTAAATGTAGCATTTTATAAATTGGGAACCCAGTTGCTTTACTCACTCTAGTTGCTTCCTCTCATTCTGATAGCTTGCACTGGATAAAACAATTGCTTAATATCTCACAGAGGGAAGAATAGTTTGTTTTTGCTACCTGCATCGACTACTGTTATGATGTCTGCAGCCTGACCTAGAATCACTGCTTGCAGCCCTCCTGTGTCATGGAGAAGTGTCCGTGTGCTCAGGTATAACTTCTTCATGATCTTACTCATAATCAATGTATGCAGAGGGGACTTGCAAAGAGTGTCCCACATTAGACAGGGATGAGGGAGTTTTGCTCATTCCTTAATACCATCTGACAGAGCATGAAGGACTTTTGTGCAGATAAATGTAGCTGTGACTCGAAGGGAAAACGCTGTGTCAGCGCTCACGTGGATGAGAGAAGAACACGTCCAGAGGAAAACGCATGGGAAGGCTGAACGCAGATCCCTCCGCTGCTGCCTTCTGCTGGAAGCTCCAGATCTCCTCCGAGCTTCACCCTCCTATGTCCATCCCTGCCCAACACAACTCCTGAGTAAAGTCCTGCAGATTTTACTCCTAACTCACAAGAACAATTTAGAAATTCAGCCAGGATGAGGGACAACACCAAGTGCTGCAGGAGACAGCGCTGGCCGTACTCACCGTTACACCCAAGCTGAATGTTTTGATTTTTACACACTGCTTGAACAAGCTAATTTAAACCTGTGCAGGTCAGTCTCCAGGGATCGAAGACTGACATAAGAGGGGCAACAAAATCTATTTCTGATCTGCCAGAACAGCAGATACTGAGAAGTCCAAGTGTTGTGCTGACAGGACATTTATGCTTGCCTTTGAGAGTTGGGCAAATAGCAAAAGCAGAAATTGGTTAACTTCAAGATAACACAGATGATTCGGAGAACTGCTACCATGGTGCCTTTGCTTTGCTGATTGCTCAGATTCCTGAAGATACTGGACTGAGCAAATTTTGTTTTAATCTATCCTGAAGGATTTTAGAGTCAAGATATTTGTTCTGAAAATGAGGTCCTCACTCAAAGGCACATGCAGACTCGATTACCACGCCGACCCCTCTGTTCTGACAGTCAGGATCTATTAATCTTCTCCCTTTCCATTACTGCAGGAGCCAATGGAGAACAGAAATGTAATGACAGGCCCCAGTAAATCCTTCTGAGAATATTTTCCTATGAAGACAGTAACTCAGTGCCCACAGCATCTAGTCTCCTCTCTTCATGAACTCACAAAGAGATGCAGAGAAGATGGTGTTTCGTTGGCACCTAAGAATTAAATTTACCAGGGCACAAATGAACTCTGCTGTGTTCTGCCCAACAACAAGGCTAGGGGTCATCTGGAACTAGAAAAGACTGATGACATTTAAGAACTTTTTAAACAAACCTGTGAGAAAGCAAAAGAGTGGGTTTTATGCACCAGAAGCCCTTCTGCTACCTTTTCCCTTTTTTGCTCCTGCCTTATATTTTTACTTCCAAATAGAAACTACCGTGAAGCTCAGTTTGTGTGCACATCACCCATTTCACACCACTGCATCTTTCTGGGCAAAATTCGGTCTTTGGCATGGGCTGAAAGCCATGTCCAAGACCTACTTCCACCTCAGTCTGGAGGGCTGGGCTTTCACAGCTTTAAATGGTGATGATGACCCTGGCAGACAAGCTCTGAGGAACCCAGCAGAGGCAATTTAAGGAGTTAGTGCTCCCAGTGGTCCTCTCTCCCCAGAACAATTAGAGACAAACGTGTACTTGCATTTCAATGTCTTCAGGGTAAAGGCTGGCATACTAACACGAGCCCATCACCAGCCACCACTTCAGCTCAAACACTCATCACTCAGAGGTGTGAGGATCACCCAGACCACAGGGGAGACAGGAGAAGACAACATCTCCCCCAACCCCATTGCTGAAGCCCATCTCTCCTACCTCAGCTCCCTGCCACACCAGCAGCACACACATCATTTTCATTGGTGATGTTTGCCACTTCTGCAAGCTTTCTCAGCAAGACTGCTTTGAGAGAGAGGTTTGGTGGTGAAGCAAAGCTAGCAAGCAAGGTACTACCAACAGACCGAGGTGCCTCCATTGCTGGAGTCTTGGGGCATCTCCCCAGCCAGCAATAACAAAGTTGGGTCTATTGAAAGGGAACTGGAGCACATTGAGCTGCACAGGGAACATGTGTGTGCCGGGGTGCAAACCATCCTGTGCTAAAGAAATGAATCTTGTATGAAAACATAGCCCTTCCAAGCTAAAAGGCTGTTCCAGCTTTTCCTTTCTCAGTCCTGCTTTTATGTTTCAAGTGAGTGTTTTTTTTCGTTTCCTCAGCTGAACACCGCTTTCCCTCAGAAGCACTAGGGAACAATTAGAGCAATGAGCAAATGGTAAAAATAACACAAACCCGGAATATTCCTCATGACACTGACAGCTAGAATGCTGTTGAATATGGCAAAGCAAAGGAACTTTAACAAGTTTAATGACCAAGCAGGTGAACAACATCTTTCAATTGCTAGCAGATCCAGTTTCTTTGCTAAAAATACCTCCAAAAGTCAGAGTACCTCCATGGCCATGTTAACGCGCTTCAGAGTGCCCGTTAATTTGACACTTGAGATGATAATCACTGCATTTTTGATATTGTTTCATTTGTGGTAGTGCTGTGGTGAAAAAGCATTCAAACATTGCTGGGTTAAAACATGTGTTTTCCCACTGGAAATTAGTACTGAAAATCAGGCTAAACATATTAGTTTGAGCTGGCTTTTTTTTCCCCCATCCTCCTGTAGTTTTACACTTCATATTCTCAATAATTGTAGCCCTTATGAACAATTATGTAAAATTATGTAAAATGCAATATGATCAAGGTATTAGACTATTATTATCCCAGTTGCAAATGCATGAATCATTTCTAGAGAGTAGCTATAGAAACCCCAGAATTTTCTGTCAGTTTGAGTTTAGGAGACTTTTTTTTTCCTTTTGGGTGTTCATGACAATTAAATCCTAACCTTGGTAAGTTTAAAAGGAACAAAAACACCAGCATAGTTCTTATGAGTCCTCATTAGGAAGGGAAAAAGTGTCTTTGATGAATTGTTCTTGCTTTGTCAATTAATTAATTGAATGGTTTCCTATTTATTTGAAGAGCCCTTCCTGGAGCAGGCATCTGGGGAGGGCTGGGATGGACATGCAGCAGTTCTTTGAGGATGGGACTGGAGAGATTCCCAAGTCATTCCTGCCAGGAAGTGCTCGGATCTTTTCATGCATTAAGACCTGGCAGACTGGAAGAGGCCTTGGCTTGATGATGCAGTTTATTGAGTCACATGTTGAATGAATCACAGCTACAGATAACTCGTAACTGACAGAAAGATATTAAAAAGCTTTAGATCTGAATGAGTTACAGGTATTTCCTTCTCCGCTTGAGTGTGCTAGCTTGATTCCCGGGGTGCAGTGACAAATGCTTTCTCTTGGGTATGAAAAATACTTATTGTTTGTTTGTTTGGCATATTTGGGTGTGTATTTATACACATTGGGAAGGTCAACAAACATTACAACAATGCAAATCTATGTCCCAGTCCTGAAATCTGATCAAAATCAAGGGGATTGCAGATGGATGAAAAGTTTCAGCATCACTGGTCACATTCCAAGACGTGCATTAAATGTCCCCTATGCTGAAGTTCCCACTGATTTTGAAGATGACAAACTGGTATGCTGGGCAGGGGGGAGAAACAAAACACCATGACCCATTTCTTTCTCTTCTATTTCCTCTGGATCTATATGATGATTTGTATGTAAGACAAAGCTCTGGAAATCACTAGAGAAATGTTAAAATAATCCATTCTGCCTCAAAACTTACAAGAATCATGCAAATGATATTACAATGTTACAGAAAATAATAGGGCCTTGAAATTAGGGGAAAAAGTCATAGAGAAAAGTGTGTCTGAGCCAGGCTCCAAGGAAATTGCAAAAAAGTAGGCTTTTTTTCCTCTCTGAAGAGGAAACTGAACAAAGTATCAGTAAATGTGAATAAGATGCACCTAAAATGAAATAATTACTATGATTTGGTGAAAAGACTAAGATAAATATATATGTACAGATCCATAAAAGAGAAATTCTTGTCTTGCTTAATGAAGCTGGTGGTGATGGGTGGTTACTTGGCCTGTAGAGGGAAAAGCTTTTTCCTAGAGAAGAACACAATACTTTTCCTGTCATTCCTGGTTTTGTTGCGTACTTTGTGTGTGTTTTGTTTTCAATACGTGATTTTCCAAGATGGATCTTTCACTTGAGGGTTGCTATATCCTGTCTTTCTTCCTCCTCCTGATCCTAACTGCAGTGCAACATATGGACTTGCTGTCATCACTCATTGCCACCCAAGGCCATCACAAAACTGGACTAGGGCTTCACTTAAGAATAAGAAATTGGATCTGAAATAACAATAAATGAGGCAGCAACAAGAGAAACAAGACAATGACTCAATCAAGAAAAGGACCCAAAACCACTCTCATCTAGTTCAGAATACATGAGTCACTCTATATTAGGCCAGTCATTCACCTTTATGGGCAGCCATGGTTTTTAATGAAATTGCAGTGCAAAATTAATGCCTCATTTTCCTTTTCACACTGCAGCAGCCTCTGGTGCAGATTCTTTAATGACACACATAGGCATTGACAGCAGGATCCAAATAATTCCTTAATCTAAAGGGAGAGCACTGAATATCCACATTCTGAGAAGAAATCCATCTCCTGGTTTAGGCTATAGCCCACAGGAAGCAGCAATAGGGCTGCTTTCTATCTGGAGCCTGGCTGCAGATGCCCAAGTTTGCAGTAATTGTGTAACTGGCAAAGCCTAGCCTGTTAAACTTAAGATTAGCATTAATAAATGTAAAAGAAAGCTATCTAACTAATTGTCTGGAAAAAGATGTGCTCTCCATTTAAAAGAATGAGACAATATTAATTGTCATTCAACAGCACAAGCTTGTTGTTTAACAGCCTTCTTGTGGCCTTTTTCCTTGAAAAGGAGAAAATGCATAAATGTGTGTGTGTGTTGGGGGAAAAGTGACTATAACTAGAAGTGAAATGCTAATGTTATTTCATTAAATGATTTGTGGAGAATGAGATAAGAGATCGACATTCTCAAAGAATAATTTCTTTAAATACCTTGTGCTCAAGATTCCCCTCTAGGCAACTTTTCATCTTTCTTCATTAAAAAAATAGCATTAAATTTTATTAAAGAGTCCCAATTAAGCTGGTAACTTGCTTCAAAGAGCATCCAGGCTTAGGGGGATATGTTAAACGTTAACAGAGATGGGAAGATTCACCCGTAAAGCTGATTTTAAAAACAGCATCTTTCTGACTGGTACAATTCGGCTTGCACACCCTCAAGGCATCCTCCCAAACTTAACCGATGCTTATTTTGGGAAGCAGCACATAAATGCTTGGATTTAAGGTCAAATAGATGGTAAAGTTGGCTGTAACAAGTGCAAACTTTTCTTGATAGCTTTAGAAGACTGAAAAGGACTCTTCCCCCACTGTTTTTTTTTGTTGTTGTTGTTGTTGTTTTTTTGAAATGAGCGTTTTCTGTAGATGCATCAGATACACATGAACCAAACACTGTGCATTTACCTTTAATGCCACCTAACTTGGATCCCTGCATGTCTTGCCTTCTTTCTGGAATGCAATCAGCAATATGCACACTGGCTTAAAAAAATATTCAGTCTCAAATGCAGACAGGTCACAGGAAAGAAGATTTCAGCCTCACATACCTTAATTCTCTCCCGTGGATAAGATTCACATCACTCAGGACGCAGCTTTTGGCCATCCCTGCTGCCTAAACTGAATCTCTGCCAGTCTGAAATCTAAAGCCAATCCTCAAAATTGCTCCTAGAATTCCCAGTAAGACATTTTCCCAGTAAGAAGGCCATGTCGGGATCAAAACCTTTAGGAAACCTCTTGATATGTGCAAGTAGACACATCCTCTCATTTTCAGAGCGATAACTCAAAGAATGAACTGAAACGCCAAGGTGAAGGCGGATGAGCCCACGTGGGAGAGGGGCCGGCGGCAGCGCAGGCTGCTCCCGAGCCCCGCAGCCCCCAGAGGGGCAGGAAGCCCCATGGGGATGGGGTCACAGCCACAGCAGCCCCAGTGCTCACCAAGGCTGGGAACTGCCCCCAGCGCCGCGCGGCTGCCCCTGCGCTGCTTCGCACCAGGGAGGAGAGCAGGATGCGCCTGCAAACACCGCAGAGCAGCCACGAGACACAGCAGGACATGCGGCAGGGTGCAGAGAAGCGAGACACGTGTTAACGGCAGCGTTCTCCTGCCTCGTGGAGAAGCAGGCCCTGCTGTTCCCGCGGCACATCCTCCTCCTGAGCGACGCTGCACGACGACACTTCATACACAGCCGTACAAGTGTCACACTCACATTTAGACATTGATAGAGTCCTTTGCTTTACATTCATATCCTGCATTTCCTTCACTTCTAATCGAATGCTAATTTCACATTCATTCTTCATAGTCGGATTTAGACAAGGCACCCAGTGGTGCATACTTAGGGGGTTGTTATTACTATTTATTTTTTATCAGAGTGTGTCATTCCCAGGTAAAGGATGTGCTGCCTGCAATGTAATTATGTATTCCGGATAATGCTTGCATTGACTGGAGGCATATAAGTCAACTGCATATTGTATTGTGTATTATTTTATATTTATTATTTGCTGTCAAAGTGGTTTTGAAAAGCAATGCTTATGAGCTGTGTGTACTTTACTATAAATATAAGGCCTACTGAAGAAAGTACAGGGATCAGGATAAATCTAATCTGACAAATCTGTCAGAGGTAACCTCTACTTCTTTCCAATCTGCCACTTGCAACAAACAATCCAAACTGGGGCTGAATGCAGACGAAAAGAACTGAATGGCCCCAGCAGCAAATGCTACCACGGGGAGCTCCAGGAAGGCTTGTTTCATGAGATCAGCAAGGTGTACAGCGAGACTACATTTTCCCCCAAAATATACTAATAGCATCCCTGAGACAAAATACCCCTTTAAAAAAAATTCTTTTGAGAGAGCCAGGTTCAAAATGATACCTTTCTCACTCTTTCAATAAGACACTTTATCTCACAAAGTAAAAATCAATTATAAGTGGGAATCATATTGCAACATTTATACTCAGTAATTTTCCCTCCTCTCCATTTTATCTAACTTCATCAGCGATAAATAATTGAGCTGACTTTCGGTGGGTGAAATGTGGCAGTAGCTCTCCTTTTTTCTGCCCCAGAACTGGCTGAGTAATTTTACCTTGGTGCAGGAAAAAGAAAGCTATTATAGCATTTTTATTAGCATGGGGCTTAACTAAGGGGCTTAAAATTGGAAGCAGGGTAGAACAAAGCTGCTGGAAGTGGTATAAAATGTTTTAATCCTGCAATTACGATTATTGTGATGGCTTTTAACACTGTGTTATGCAGGGTCCCTCCTCGCCCTCCCCTCAGGGCCAGGACAGTTATCCGAGGGATTCTCAGCTGCGTCAGAGCCTCTGCCCCGAACCCAGGGCTCTGAGCTGAGCAGCAGCCTCCGAGCACTTCCCTCAGCTGCATTTCCTGGCCTCTCCATGCTTCCTTATGCACATTTTCTGAATGAGCGGGAAAAAAAAAAAGATATTCAGAAGAGGCGTACTAAGAACAAGCATATTCTGGATTCAGAAACAGAATGGTCTTATTTGATAGGGACCAAAACAGCCTCTGAACAAGCTTTATCTCCTTCTCCCCATAAAAAACGTTTATGATATAGCTCATCTATTCTGGTTCAGTGTACACAGACCGACAGGAACCAGGACATACCCTGTGCGACAGCACAGCTTCTGTCAGGCAATGACAAGAGAAAAGGTAATTATATTTTATGTTCCATCTTTTCCTCTGTATTCATTTCATTATCCTATAAACCTTCACAGGGGCTAATCAAGAGAGATACACTGGCTGCACAGCAAATACATTGAGGTCAAACCTGCCGAAACTTGCAACTCTACCCTTACTGTTCTATCAAGGCATCACACCGACCTGCTCCCCAGGTTGATTAGATATCTCCTGAACGCTGCTCTTAATCACCGTCCCTACCCTAGCTTATCTTTTGCAAAAGATAGAGTGCAGTTGCTTGGCTGTTTATCACAGTGTTGGCATGGCAGTATCTGCTTCTAAGCTTCAAACTTCCTCCCCCCAGAGGTGTAAAAATTAATAGACATCAGAACCATGTTTTTATAGATAAAGTAGGATTTTGCTGAAAAGAAGAGCCTTTCTAAGCAGAAAAATAATGACGTTATTTTGCTTATTTTGCAGATCTCTCAGCAGATTTTGCTCTTTACGTTCCTTGTTTTAGGGAGTTTTTTGATCCAATCTTCAAGATCTCATTCCACAGAAGCTCTTCCCCTCTGCTCCTAGAGCTGTGAACATTTAAACATTACCCCTCATTTCTAGGGACCCCTTCTGCAGTAATCCTGGATGTGCTCCCAGGTATCCATGAAGGCTTTTCTCTATACAAGTGGTAGAGAAGGAATTTAAGAATAAAAACCCAGCTGTTTTTTCCAATCACAATCATAAAAAATCTTTTAGTACTCCTAGGAGATTTAATATCAAGAAAAAGTCTCACTGTTGTGAAAGACATGGTGATAGAAGGAACTGAAAATTATATGGACCTCTAGTACCTAGGGAATGAAACGTGGTGTTAAAGAAACAGTCCTCTAACTCACACGATGCAATGTGCCTTATATTTATCAGCTTCGAGCTTGGCTGGCCGTGAAGGATGAACCCATCATTACCTCAGGCAGTATCTTTAATTCACCTGAGGTCCAAACTTGGTTCCTGAACACTTCCATGATGATCCTTAGCAAGACCTGTCCTAGGAAGCAAAGCCATGATTAGATGCAGTGTTTCTGCCTGAAGGCCACTTGGGACCTGGGAGGGAAAGCAAAGCAGGTGGCAGAGGGTCTGTTCTGCTCCAAAGCCTGCAGAAAACCTCGAGCAGAAACATCGCCTTTCTGCTACTGCCCTCCCTTCACACTGCCTCCCGTTTTCTAATGTGCATTTCCCTCACTGGAATTTTATTTTGCTATCTACATAGCAATGAAAATATAGGTCTAGATTTGGGCATCTTATGTTTTTAAAGTGATATCTATAATTGACTTCTGGAGCGCAACAGTGTTCACTGAGTGAATTGATTTAAAATTGCTGTAATAATGCTTCAAAATTCCTTTATTAGTGCTGGAGTACATCAAGGAGAATCAGTTAGATTGCCATCTAGGATAATAAATACTTACAGACAAGTGCAAGCAGCGCACAAAAAGCAGTAATTTTACGACTGCTTTCTCTCTCATTCTGTTCCTCCTACAGCTACTATCCCACTATCACCATAAATTAGATGCTACCTATAGATGCTATCTGAAAGGATCTGCCTTTCATATGTATTGTGAGTATGTGAGGAACTTGAGGACGAGAAGAGATGAGAGGAAATGAAAAACAGCCCTGGTAAAGTGAACTTAACTGGTAATTCCCCGTTTGATGTTAATGTTGAGAAGGGACTAATACACCTTCCATTTGTATTAGTGCAAACTCAGAATCACTCCACTGATTCAGGAAGCGGGTTTTTAAGGCTTAACAGTCAAGCCTTAAATTACGTTCACAAGACCCAATGCAAAAGATCCTTCCGAAGGATCCAGGGCCATCTTTCTTCTGACTTCGACAGGAGCTGAACCAAGCCTATTCTCTAAAAAACAGGAGAAACGGGGATGGCTGGATGCAGGCTGCCCTCCCCAGCCGATCTACTCAAACTGAAGATTGCCTAAAAGCAAAACGTTAACTCCACGAGGACTGCATGCCACAATCTCTATATGAACCAATAAACAAAGCTGACACGAAAAAAGAGTTATTATTATAGCCTTTCTTATGCATGAAGTTTTCTCTTGTAGATGAAATATCTCAAGAATATTTTGTTGAATATTTTCTATTAGAAATAAGGAAAAGCTTTGCTGTATTCTTTCTCCTACTCTAGCTTGTTCAGCCTGTTTGCAGAGCTACCACAGAGACTGCCTAAACCACCAGGATTCTCTGAATTTCCATGCAAAATTCAATAAAAATACTGCATACACTTAAATTACATAGCACATACACACTTACACTTCATAGCATACATACATACATATACACACACAATTAAGAAACTCATTAATCAGTTAATGCAATGATATCTAGCAAATTTCAGATTCGCTAGTGATTCAAACCTCAAACCACGAAAGACTCTCAGAAACATATATATATATATATATATATGTATATATATATCCAGTGGGATTCACTTACTCCTAGAATTCTGTTTATCAGTATCTATCACATCACTGCTAAGTAAAATGTGTTACGTTCCAACACTGCTGTGATAACTGGTGAGTGAATACTCACCTGTCTGCTGGGGCTTACCCTAACTCATTCACTAAACGAGGATTATTGCTATAACAACAACTGCATCCTAGGATTCATTTGCTACAAACAAGCAGAAAATACTCAGGAACGATCAATGCAAAAATGCAACAGATACATTGACCTGGTTCAACTAATGTTTTCAACTCTGAATTACTTCTGCCACAGGTTAAACGTTCTGCATTCAGATGGCTCATACGCAAATGGCAGAAATCCCACTTCACTTTCACATTCATGCCCTGACTAGACTTCAGCAGGGTAAGAAATAGGGAATGGCATTAGACCTTGGTCTGGTTGCTTGGGAAAGACCATTAAGACAACAGAAAGAGCAGGGCTCTTCTGCTCCAGGCTTGTACAAGAAGCAGATCCACGTCTTCCAGCCATTACTTCTGGCTTAACGTTTCCTTGCCCAGGGCTCTGAAGTCACAGTGATGTTTTTATTCTGAACAGAGGGGTGTTCTGCCACTCTCCTACTCAAAATTCAAGAAGAAAAGAAAAGTCCAAATCGTTAGTAGCCTGGGTCACTATGTGGGGGACACCAGAGTTCTCTGGGACAAGCACAGTTACATCAGTTTATAAACATTCCCAAGTTTCCAGTTTTACTATCTGTGTGATATTGCAAAATTAAGAAAGCAAGCAATGTATGGTAGCTTGCTGGGCAGTGTAGCTGAGAGAAAGATCTGTGTTGTTAATGATAATATCTTTTTATAATTTTGCCTTCAGATGTCTATCTTTAAGTGAACTTGCTCTCTTATCACTTCTAGTCAAGTCTATTGGTGGAACTGACATGAATGAACCAATAATCATCTACTCCTAAAGGAGTGATGATGCACGAAAACCAAGCATTGCTCCCAGGTATCCAAACGATAGACTCCAGAATTTCCAGTTATGGCTTAAATAGAGGAAGCATCTTCCAGTTACCAAAAGAGCTCTTTAGCAAGAAGCAAGTGATGATAGTCACACGGAAGTGCCTTATACCTTAGTCCTTACTCTGCAAGTCTGTGGCTGCAGAAGAGTTTAGCAATGATGCCCCTGCCTCAGCTGAGCAACCCAGCAAGTGTTTCCTGATCAAAGTTTGTGCATCTCTGAGAATTTGCATTTGAGGCAACTACCCAGAGCAAGGATAAAAGCAATGTTAGAGTCTCTACGCAGGGATTCACAAACAGGGTACAAATTGTTTCTGAATAAAGTATTGTCTTTGCCCTCCCACCAAAAGGAATTTTACTACCTGAACATCTTTTAAACACTGTTTAAAAATAGAATTGCAATTTCAGCACAGAAACTTTCTCATGGACTTCCTGCCTTTCCATGCAAATAAAGCAGCTTTGTGTACTGAAGTCTGAAACTTGTCAACTGCTGAAGGTAATTCTTCCCTTGCACCACTGCTACCTGAAATAGCACAGCACCAATTTGTGATATGAATGATCTATTGTAGTGAATCTGATTCAATGCCTCATAAAGGCAAATGCATCACTCTGTCCCATCTGTTCTATGGACACAATCTTAATTGCAAACATAGGGTCACAACCCAATAAATCAGCAGTGCTGCAGTGAAGTCACCTACCTTTACGCCAGCATTTAACCAGTGCTGCTTACGATCAATGTTCAGTAGAGTTTAGGGAAAAAAGAAAAGAAAAAACAAAAAAACAGGGAGATTACTATCAACACCTTTTTCTTTGAGGTGACTTGTATTTAGTGAAACTGAAGATTTCATGGGAAAAATCCAGGTCATATTCCTATAAAATCCCAAATTTCCATGATTTATGACCAGAACTTCATTCCATACATACAGCACAACAAGACAAAGAGATGTTCAGGGTAAAGAGCAGCAGGCAAGCAATACAAACATCAAAGCGAAAAAATATATCAAGTCACAGCAGAAGAATGCCACAGAATCCGTGCAACTCACACGTGTGTTCATGGCTTTTTCTAGAAGAATTACATTCTCACTAAACCAAGGCCTCTCTCTTGGTTCACCTGTTTTCTCTTTTTCTCTCCCCAAAATATTTTCCTATGCATTCTGTCTTATTTTTCAAGAAAATCTTCCAATAAAATTGAAAGTTTTTTGCTCTATCATGACTTAAGACTGAAATTACTTATGAACGTTCCCGTCGATCTTCAGCTGAGATTAGTCTTGAGCCCGCTGAGCAGACTGTGCAGACTCTGAGCACCAGTCTCAAAACACAGGCAAACGATCGGAAAAGACAGAAAGGAGAAAGAATCTTCATGTTTCCCTCTTCCCTAAACAGCACAGGCAGAGATGATCTCATTAGCTCATCATGTAATTTACACTTCTAACATAGCTGGGGAATTAAACAAATATTCAGAAATAAGCAACAGGACAGGAATAGAAGAAGGGGAAACCTCAAAGCCCTCACTCATCTAAGCTGCTTCTTTCCTTGCCAAATGTTACATTCTCTTCCTGGGAACCCCTCCAAGTTTGAGTCTCCAGATGCCACATTGCAGCAGACTGCCTGGAATCCCTCGCACCACCTCCAGATCACCCACATGCCGAAAGGCAGCGCAAACATGGGGCAGAGAGAGTATTTCATGTTTACATACACGACACCCGCAATATGGAAAGCAGTCACATTTTTGCCCTCTTTTCACAATCGTTCCCAAACCTGGGGGTTCTGCGAGGTGACTTAAGGTCAGAGGAAAAATTCAGTAGGGGTATGAGGGAAGTCCTAATTATGAGCAAACGATAAACGATGATGAGCACTATGATAACAGCAAGTACAACTTGAAGAACAGCAGGTTTAGTTCTTACCTGGGTGTTTCAGTCCAAGTTCATCCTAACTGTTAGTATTTATTTGAGCCAGGAACAAAGTTCCTCTAGGCTCCTACCGCATCACCTGTCTTATAAATACATATTATTAGATGGAGGAATTTCCTATTGGAAGTCCCTATCTTTCTACAGAGGAAGCTTAGGCAGAGAGCTAAGAACCAATGCCTAATATATAGGTAGCTAAACTTAAACTTATGGCGAGCTCAAGTCAGTGTTTCACTCTGATGCCCTTTTGCAACACCCAGTCTTCTAGTCTCCAGTCCCAGCAGGAGACCCCTCATCTGATTCTTCTTTCCATCCTTCTCTTTCTTTCTTGAACACTCTGCTGCCATCAAAGACAATTGGCTAGTAAAAATTTAATTGGGGCGGGGGGATTTAAAGGCATGCATGCCATTAAATGTAATGGGAATTGAGCATCTAAATCCTCTAGGCGGCTTCAAAATTTCAGCTTCTATTACTAATGCTCTTCTCATTATAGCAAGATTTGTACATGACAGTTGGAGAGCCTCGACTCTGCTATTAGGGATGTGGTTCTGTTTTGTGCCACTCTCAGCACCCAGCGTGGGCTGGCTGCTCACAGCTCATCTTGTCACGAGCTCCACAGCTAGCACGGAACCAGAAAGCAGCCTGCAATTTCACTAGGATTGCTGAACTTCCCTCCCCCTGCAAAGAAGGATTTCCACAGGAGAAAAATAATGCCAAGTAAATCTGCGCCTTTGTGGTGATTATTTGAGAACATTTAATTTTAATTGCAAACATCAACTTCAGTGCACGATGCAGTAGGGCAGATGTGGCCACATCGCACAGCTGCACCATGATATTGAAAGGAAGACATTTTAAAGGGTCATTGTAGACTTTGCTGGACTGCCAGAAATGCTAAATTCCACCACATTAATTTTTTCTTCAGCATTCTGATTAATTTATTGAAATTACAATTTACCAAGAGGGAGTTTCTGGAAAGAGAATGGCTTTTTAAAATTTCATTCAGATCTTGCAGGTCTTTGTAAGGTGTTTAACCATGTTGGCTAATCACACCTGACAGATGGACCATCCACATCCTCATCGGAGGTTTTCCAAGCAATTCTCATGTCCCTTAGACCTGACTGTACTGTGGGAGCAAACCAAACAGAAATCCTCCAGGGAACCTGGGGAAAAGGCAACAGTGGTTGCGTTTTCATCATAAAACTTTATCTCCATGGAGGACCGAGGATGGAACCACTGGAAAGGTGGGATCTTCCAAAATAAATTTCTCTTATTTTTCTTATTTCAAAGAGGGTTCCCAGTGAAATCCCTGAATGTGCTATCAGTTTACTTATATTAAAGATAATAATTGAGAAGCATATGAGGGAATTCAAGCAGTAGTCGTGGCAGGGTCAAATGGATCTACAACTGGGTATTTTCATTGGTCCTGAGATCCATGAAGTATTTGGGGAGAGCCCAAATTCTTTGTGTGCAAACACTTCCCTCTGGGTTGTGCCTAGGAACACAGCAGCACATCATCTGAACCAGCCTTCTGTGCAAAACCACTTCCTGTTGCAGTAACTTTAGGGAAAGTCAAAGTCTTCTCCATGGTGTGCACCTTGCTTCACAGATTGCATGACACAATTCCAATTAAAGAGCTGATAAAAAACAGTGTTAAAAGAGCCCAGTATATCTTCAGGACACTTCAGATAAGCTGATCATTGCATCTTTGTAACAATAAATGTCTTTTCTTTGAAGACAGAGATGAAAAACAACATGAGTTGCTTTTATATCAGATAGGATATGAACAGAAATCTCTATGATGTTGTTAGAGATATGGATGACACTGGGAGTTGTGATTCCAGGAGCTATAATAAGAAGACATTAATGTTCCAGATGGAGGTTGGAGAAAAAGTGCTACTTACTAGGGGAGGTCTTCGCTATGTGTTTACCAACACATTTATTTGCTATAAGGACTGAGTCAACAAGATACTTAATATATGGCTTAAGGGAGAAATGAGGACAGACGGAAATCCCACTTTAGCAAGTCATTTTGTTAAAAGTGAACCAACATAAGTGGAAAAGGAAATTTAAAGAAAAACTAGTTTTTTTTTCCAAAATGGAAAACCAAAAATTTAAGAGCACTGGTTGTTGACATTATCTGTAATGAAGATCTTTAACTAGACTGCAGAGGAAGCACTAAATGTCCTTAAGTTATAGATTCAAGCATCACCTGGAAATGCTACATGAAATAATTCTTCCATTCTCCACTGAGGTCAAAACCGATCAGTCTAACTTGAGCTTATGATGAAAGACACCAACCAATGAGAAAAAGTCCAAAAGAAAACTCAAGAATAACCAAGAGCTCTGAAAAGCATGAGAAAAGCATGAGGATATATCTCCAGGGTCTTAAATAAAAGCAAAGGAGATTTTGGTTAAAGATTAAGAAAAACTCCCTAGCATGAAGCAGAGAAGCACTGGGCTAAACTCTTAGATGATGGAAATCCCCAATGCCCAAGTTTTGAAGAACAGATCAGCCAGCCAGCCGCTAGGAACAGTTAATTACATGTTTCCCTCCTTTGTGGCTGGGAGATGGATTAGATGATCCCCCAGGCCCCTTCTGCTCTCTTCCTATTTCATCTGTGCAACATCTCCTGCTTTCACCACTCTTTAATGAAGCAGAGGAAGGAGACAGTAGAAGGGAAGGTTTCAGATGCTGAGCCAGGAAGATGAAAGACTCAACGAGCAGAGGGAAACGAAGACTGAAGCCCAGAGGAAGACTAATTTATGACTGAGCTCCCTGACAGCAAAGGGGAGAAAATATGTTGTATCCTGTCCTGACTGTCCTTAAAATTTCCTCTGGGCTCCCTCCCTCTTGGTCCATCTTTGAGGAAAGCTGTCCCCAACACATAGGCAACTTGGATCTGGTTGGAGCCACAGTACGATCAAGATTTCCATATTTAAGTGTTTTTTTTTTTTTTCAATCCTTCTGCTCTTTATATTTTCCCTGATTGTTGATGCCTGATTATTTTCTCTGCCAAATTGCACACAAACATATTTTTTTCATGAAAACAGTTAAAGAAAAATGAAAGTGAATCTTAGGTAGTTGGTATAATCTTCTGTCTTAACATTAGTAATTACCGTGATGAGTGTAGTATATGGTGTTACTTAGACTAATCCATTTGCATCATGCTATTATTGGGCTTTAAATCTCTATTTCTCAGACTGTTAGTTAAAAATAAAATGTTTTGGCATAAGAATAAAATAACTGGGATGATTCAGCCCACTCCATACTATATATTTCTTTTCTTCTCTCTCAATACAACCGAAGGGCAGTTCCCAAAGCAACTTAGCCTGTCTTCAACCACAATCTTATACCTGCCAGAGAAAGAGATAAGAGCTTTCCACCAATTTGGGCACTCAGTAATCCTCAATCCACAGCAGTTTGTTTCCACGAGAGGGCAGAGGATGAAGTTCTGGGCTTTGCTGACTCTTGTGGTGTTATATAGAATTGCATAGAACTATTTGCCATAAAGTGGTGTCCGACGTGTATGATTCCTCTATATCACCACAGCATTAATACCTACAGTGTTAGGATGATATGCCACATGTTGGATCACCTCGCTGCACACAGCAGCTCCAGCCTCACACCTGCAGCTCTCAACTCTCTGCAGACCAAACTGAGATCCACATTGCCCCGAGCAGAATTACGAGTCAGAGAGATGCTGGCTAGTGTTGTACAGGCATCGGCTCCCTCCTCCTGCCCTGCAGCTGTTAGTAGCAAGATTTGAACAAATGGTTGGAATTTTATTATTAAATGTTTTCTTACTTGTTCCTCTCTATATTTTTTTAAAGTAAGCAATCCTATTTTCAGCAAGAGAAAAAGCTGCTGTCATGCTGGTGTATTGTATAATGGAATACACTAGCAGTGTATTTCATTATGATTCAGTGTGGTTTTGTGTTAGTTGTTAGGGATTCAACAGCTTAATGTGAATTCTAAAGTAAGATTAGTATTGCAAATAAAATACTTTTGAAAAATGTGTATTTCCCATTTCATTCTAACAAGCTTCAGTAAATGCAGAATACTGCTTGTGGATATAATTTAAATTCATAAGGGACAAAGTTTTATACGGACATTTGGGACCTGAGCGCTATCTAGGCACAAAACGCAACAGGACAAGGTTTTCTGGAGAGCAGGCCTGCTTTGCAAAGCCAGCAGAGTTGGAGACAGGGCCTCCTCCTCCTGTTGAATCCTTCCCCTCCACAAGAACGGGAAGCCTGGGTGCAGAAAGTCCAGGAAGACCTTCCAGGGCAAGAGTATGCACATAGTGCTCAGCCTGACACAGGGACCGGTGTAAAATGAGGTAGTGCCTCCCACAACTCATCATGGTAACACAGAGGAGAAAGAAAACACACATCCTTTCCGAAAATCACTGTAACGGCTGAAACTTACAGGTTTTGATTAGTCCAAAGAACAGCAACAAACTCATCTTTTTCCACATTCAGGAGCAGAGATCCCTCCATCCTCTAAACAACACTAGCCATGCTAAGACCGCTCCATCGGCAGCACCAAGCCAACTCTGGCTCGTCCAAGTTACTGCAACAAATAAGCAGGCCTACATATTTGCCTTTTTTTGCCTTCAGATTTGCCGTACTGGTCAATCTTCCTCTTGGGTTAGTGAAAACTAGAATCAAACAAAAAAACAGGGCTTGAACACAAGTGAAAAGTCAACAGCAAACGGAGCAAGTTCTTGTTATTCACAAGTGAAAACATTTTTGTCATATTTTGGCAACATGGACAAGAAAATAGTACAGAACAGACCTACCATTAAGAAAATAATTAACAAAAAGACGAAACTGAACTACAGGATCGTGTCTGGCCCAAGGCTAAGGCAGCACCTTCATTCAGACTGTGGAAGGGTAGAGAGAGGCCTGAACTGGCTTCTTCACATGCAGGCAGCAGCGACACAGCCCAGCAGGGAGCCTGATCATCCTGCTGGGGAGTTTGCTCATTGCTGGAGAAGCTCCTCAGAAGGAAAAACGGGCCCAAAGGGATCCCCGTGCTGCTGCGGCGGCAGCGTCTGCCCACACAGCTCACACAAAGATACCTCCATGGACACAACCATCAGCATGCAAAACCCTTACGGTCTGGGGCATGGGCTGCCTGGGACCCAAGTTAAAACAGAGAGGGATCCACACCAGGGTGGACCCGGGAGCACCTTCTGTGCAAGGGGGTCACAGAAAGCCCAGCAAAGTACAACACTTAGCTCTAGGGCTAGCTACGATGCTGTCCTATAAGCTGGGACTTCCAACAGAATGAAAAAGCCAGAAAAGAATGAGCAAACTCCAAAGGCTTGTGGGGCACAGTTGTCCTCTGCACAGAGGGTCTCAGCGCCAACGCCATGGCAGGACCCGAGGAGGTCACCTCTCCCCTCGCTCTCTGCAGTGTCACACCTTCCACGGACGACAAGAAAAACCTTGTGAGATTCAGCCTAGCAGGACCACCCTTCATAAGAAAAATCACTAAGCCCAGAACTATGAAGTAGCCGTGACTTCCTGACAACCTTATTCCTAGGGGAGCATTTTTGTATTCCTCTGCTATTTTCATTTTCTCTCATCATATATTAAAGCTGTATAAAATGCTTAGTGAGTGGACTTCAGGTTCAATGCTGAAGGATGATGTATTTCTAGCTAACGGCCTTTTCTAGGAAGGGAATAGAAAGGAGGTGGTAGTATGAAACAGTAAGATAACTCTGTAATTAGCAGAAGTCTTATGGGAACAGAAGAGTGATATACTTGGGCCAGGAAACTGCTGGAAAGAGAGCCATCAGGGAAGACAATATGCCAAGGAAGAACAGGAATAGCATGGAGGCTAGTGGGTGAAGTTAAAAAACGGAGAGATCTCAGATATGACACAGCTGGCACAGAGAGAAGCAGATTAAAGAGAGCACATGCTGCCCATGATGGCAGCACTGTGTCCAGTGGGTGAGCAAAGAAAGGGCCAGAAAACCTAGGACTCCATCCCTTACGTGAGGGAACAATAAATTCAAATGCCTAATCACTGAGCTTATGATAGAGAAAAAAATACTGCGATATTAATTCCATTACTACTTCCACCACTAGAACGAGCAATCCTGGCACCACTTACTGCTGGCTGGCGGTTCTTGGACTGCTCCAAGCTTAGGTGTTAACTCAGGTAAGCCCGAATTGGGTGATATGAGATTTAACCATCCCATAACCGGGGCTGGTACATTTATACAAGATTTATGTTCACTATTCTGAGTCCTTGCATAAATACGGACGACATTTTGTCCCGTATATTGTAGGCAGAGCCAACACAGCCCATGACACCTCGCTGGCCCTCCACGCTCACTGCCAGCCCTCCGAGCAGGACAGGACACCAGCATTTGCCTACATTCTTCAGCAGAGAATCTGCTGAAGACATTACCGCACATTCCTAATCTCATTGGACCTACGTTGCACCCACAAGCAAAGCAGCTCTGATATCGTCAGTATTATGTCAAGCTGGGATCTTGTTTGGCTCTCTGGCCACACTACACTATGGACAATGTTTAATTAGAATTAAATAGGCTAATCTACAGTAATGAAAAACAAATTAGAAACTTGTCTAGATTACTGTAGATATGAACCCAGACATGAGATAATTAGGCTGCTGTAAGGCACCCTGCCACACGTTTCAAACCGTTCTGCCACTCTCCCCTCATCGCCCAAGGATGCACAAACATGAACGCTGAGAAAGAATTCGCATCTACTTTTAAAAAGGATTTATGCAAGATTTTGCACACGCAATCTTGAAAAAAGTAAGTGCAGACAAAAAGGTAAGAAAAAGACAAACCTCTGTCTGTGACTTAGGAGACCAACTTATAAAATACTCATGCGCAAAAAACAGTATCCACACAGGAAACTGTGTTACATCACTGTGTTTTTGGTATGAGCAGTTATTAAAAGAAATAGAGAGACAAAGAAAATACCTGTGTTTCCACGAAGAAATGGTATTTTAACACAGGAATTTATGAACTACACCTACAGAACAAATGTGGCTGATCCAACAACCGAGTGCCAATAGTCTGATTCTTACTGTGTGCAGTAAAAGTTATGTTTGCAGCCACTTTAGTCTACCTTACACTTAATGTAAGCTTACAGATTCTGGTAATAATGAATTCAGGTTATTCTGATTTTTAGTTTCAGGTCATATTTTAAAATATTCCCCTACAGTGAATTTCACTGACTTGAACTGCTAAAAATATTTTTCAGCAGAGCTTCTTCCAGAAACTGAGACAGTTCATTGCTATAAATTGGTATCCAATGTCTTCAGGGTGTTTATATCTACAGAACCTAGAACTAATCTGCTTTTGCACAGATTTTCTTCTAGTTAAGCATTAAAAATAAATAAATAGAAGCTTCAGAAGAGCTACAGCTGTTCCCTCATTATTCTAGGGAGCTGACAAAAGCAAAGCATGATCAGTCACGTTATCCAACTTTTAACCTTGGCTGAACTGTCTCTTCCAATGCAAAGCACAGACAGGATGCAGGAGGAGAGCGAGAGAACTTCTATCATACTGCAAGGTCTGCTTTTATGGGCTTTGGTCTGCTTCATTATCCACAGACGTCTTGAACTAATTAACCAATAACAATATTTATTCTTAGCAAAACCTTCCTGGCAATATAGCAGGGATTCAAGCCACTTGTGCAATATCAAAGTATCTGATATGACATAGATACATTCTTATTATACTAACGTATATCCAAACTTCTTTTCTTTACAGACCAGATATAATTAAAGCATTGCACCTCTGCTGCTGTTAAAATCACAGGCAACTTTCAGGTTATGGCAGCTTGGAGTGATCTGGAATTTCCAGCCAGGATGTGACCAGGTTGCTATTCTCTCTCTTCTGTTTAACTGCAGTTACTTTGCAGTTCTAAATTAGATTTGGTGTTCTCCCTTTCCCTTGCTAATTTTTATTATGAGGTACTATAATGCTGAAGGTCTGGAATACTGCACACAAAACTGGCTGTTAGAAATCTTCTTTAAAACAGTTTGGCATAGAATGTATTATTCAAGCAAAAGACATTTCAGCATTTGACTTCATGTTAAAACATCTTATTTTAGCCAGAGCAAGCAAAACACTAAAATCCACTATGATATAAGCCATTACTAAGGCTCAGCACTGCAACATGATTACAGAACAAGAGCATTAGTACCTGTTATTTTGCAGATGTAAAACAGCCCGTTGCAGCATTTTCTGAGCTGTTACTCTGAATCAAAACCCAAGGATTCAAGAGCTCTGAAAGATTTCGAGTCTGTATTCAGTTTGAATAAGTATCTGAATGTTCTACCTGAATACTTATTCCCCTGCTAGTTTGACACAAAACTGCAGAAAACTCTATGAAAAATTTGAACAAAATATTTTGTTCCAGATGTTTTGTACTTCTGCTTCTAGTTTCAGTTTATGCCAGAATAGGGATAGCATTTCCTGAGCAATTGAGAACAATAGCTGAAAAGGTTTATCCTAGTCTGGTCCTAAAGCATAATTACTGTTTGGGAAGCAGAATGGTTCCTCTGCTAAAGATGGTTTGGCCATTTCCAGCTTCAGAAACTGTTTTCAGAGCAGCACCTGTCTTGTTCTGTAGCTGGGACTAGGGAAGAAGTAAGTAATAAATATTTGGAGCTGGTGCAGATGCTGTGCTTTGCTCCTTTATATCTTTTCCCAAAACATTGCAGTGAGTGTTCAGGATCTGGCTTGTTTTATTGCTCAGCTGTGGTCCAGGGATGTGCTTTTAAAACAATGCACCCCCTACCACATCCTCTGACCTTGCTGGCACGAGCCTTTTAAAGTTTGAGCTCCCTTTTCCCTTTAGCTTTCTCTGCATATTGGTTTATGCCCTGCTGCTAAGGCCTCCCTTGTTCTTTTGCTGGAGAATCCTTGACTTTGAAGGGTAAGAAAAACACCCTGCTATAAAGGACACTAAAGAAATCCACGGTGCTTTTTGGTGCTTTGGTAGGTAGAACTGACCTAGATATCACAAACTGCAGAAGGAAAAAAAATGCAAATACATCTCTCTCTCCATGAAATTATTATCCACAATAGAGAACTAAAGGATCTGAAAGGTGAGAGATGATTTATAAGGGCAGATGGGGGAATATACCTTCCCCTTCTCCAGCTGTGGATTTCTGATGTGCACAGGTGTGTTCTCTTTTCCACTGTTTGAATGGCTCTTTCTGCAGTACAAATCCCCTGACTTTCTTTCCCCTCATAAAATTTTGCTTTAGCTCCCTCAGTTTCTTATTAGGCTTCTCCTATATATATAAAATATATAAGGCATTAAAATAATGAAAGAAAATCTAAAATAAAACACCATCTGTGCACAGACACGTGTCGCAAAGCCTGTCTTAAAAACAGTCTTTCCACCTTCCTAATGTTTGCACAGTAAAAGAAGATCCCCTTTCCATTCCACAAGCCTACGGCTATGAACAAATTTTGCAATTATGCTTTTCAAAGGCAAAAAAAAAAAAAAGTGACAGGTGGAAGAAAAAATTAAATTCACTTAGTCAATGCAAGTTTAGAGTAACTGTAATGAATTGAAATTACTTCCGTGAGCCCCCCTTTCAGTCTGAAAGCTCAGAAGTCAGGATCATTTGAGCTTTTCCTGTATTTTTTTCACCACGTGATAATTAAGCTGCAGCTTGTGACATCTCTCAAGTCAGCTATTTGTTTTCACCTAAATGCCTGCTAAAAGCTTGTAGCCATTTCTGCACAATCGGCCAGCAAGACAAACCAGTCGCAGCTCCACACCGCGGTGCCACTCAGCTGGAAACGTTAGGAAAAAAACCCTCAGAAGCACAACTTTTAGCAGCAGGATACTGCTGGTTTTCCCTCGAGGAGTCACTGCTGATACACCCAGCACAGGATCAAATCTTTGCGACAGTTTTCAGTCATTCAAGCTCACGCACAAAGCCTGTTCTGTTACGGGCGCGCTGTTGGCACCATCAGTGCAGCTCAGAGCACTTGAGCTGTTTCCATCCGTATCTGCTCAGCAGAGGCTTTTCCAGCCTGCGCAGACGGTGTGACCGGCCGCGTCTCCCAGCTCCGCACTGCCGTGCTCCTGCCAAGAGACTCGGACACATCCCTGGGCCTCCCCGGGACCACGGGGACCAGGACTGTCCCGAGAACCACAAAGTGCCGCAGGACCCTCAACCAGCAGGTCCGGGGGACGGCCCCGTGTCCACTGCTCCGTATGTACGTGACCCACGGCTTCCCCCTGCACTATGCCATTCAGGCAAGGCACTGTGAGCCTGCTGCGTTTTGCCTCCCTTTCTCTGCTACCCATGAGGTAAGAGATCTTTTCTTTTAGTCCTTCCTTCCAAACCCCGTCCCTCTCATTTCTTCTCCAAGGAAGATTCCCAGTAGACTCCAACCATGCAGGAAACTGCACTCCCAGGAGCTCAAGGCAACGCTATGTCCCTTCAAGCTACAGACACGCATTTGGGAATTTTAAGCTCTATTAATGGGTTAAATCCAAGTGACTTTTAAGTTCAGTTCATCACAGCTGCAATACTTGTCCCTTATGTTAACATTACCTGCAATGCTATAATTAAGTTCCCAAATTCTGCCTCTATCTGTAAACTCAAATATACTGTCATGATTGTCTGGAAAGAAGAGTTTATTGATACACAGTGCTGACTTCAATCACAATTTTTACATCCCTTGTATAAAATATTAAGTATTTCAAATAAAGTCACATATTTATAAAATTAATTAGTCTACAGCACTACTCCTTATCATCAACTTGTAAGAGTTTTAAAGTTAACTACACATGATAAACATTTGATGCAAACCACTGTAACTTGATAGCAAGAGTATTTGTTATGGCGCTATAAAAATGTTATGTTTAGGTTTTTACGGCCCATCATTAATACTGTAAAATGCAGTTATGCTTTTATGCCTTATTGGCTGACAAAAACAACGAGAATGTGAAGGAGACCATGAACCTTCCTTAATAGAAACCCTCAATTGGCCCATTCACAGAAACAACTTCTTAAATGTTATAAAATATTCCTGCAGTCTACAGTACTCATCATAAATAGGTTAGGAGTCAGCGGAGACATCAAAATCATAACGCACTGTTTCCATTGGGTGTACGGTTGCTACGGTTCAAACCAAAGTAAGATCTGACACCAGGAACACATGAACACTCTTTTGCTTATTTTGTGCAGTAAATTCAGAGCAGCACTCAGCAGTCGGCAGCAAAGCTCACCACACTGAGCGGGCAGGGGTTTGCATGAGCATGAGGAACAACGGGTACGTCTGTCATTTCCCAAACCGCAGGAAACGCTATCAGAGAGGAAACCACTGGAGATGATTTACCAAATTGTTTATTTAAAGCTGTGAGGACACAGTGACCGGTATCAGAGTTTTTATACACAGGTACTCCGAGAAGAGCAAATGCAAGCGACCTTCCAAAAATCTCTTCCCCTTTCCCCCAAGAAGACTAAGAAAGAGGCAGAAGCAGACCTGTGAAAAGGGCATTTTCCTCATCTTCCCAACACCCGGGTTTAAGGAGGCTGTGTCTGGCAGAGCAGCACCGTTCTGATGGGGGGACCCGCACGCAACGCGCTGGGACGGCGCAGAGTCGGGTCGGGGACGGCGCGGGGGGGAGTTACGGACCTCGGATCCACGGAGCTGCCAGGACACGGGAAACACTGAAGGGCAGAATTTAATAACCTGGAGAGTCTTCGCATTAAGCAGGGATAGGAACGGTGTATTTTGGAACCAAATCCTGAAGCAACGTCAGAAGCTCTTATACCTAGTGAAAATCTTTCCCATCTCTTAAGTCCAAAGATCTCCTGCTTTATTCTACTCCTTGATTTTGAGCTAGTTCAAAGTTTCGGCTGCAGGAAATTGGAGGGACTGGATTTAGTATAGTGCTTCGCTTTTTCATGTAAACCATGAGCCTTACAGGTTCAACATACAAGTATTTTGCAGGCAGAACTATCCGCAGGGACAAAATGCTTATAATTGGCAAGTCCAAACTGTTGATAACAAGTAACCATTTATTTCAACCAAAAAATAAAAAGACTGTATGTACCTTGAGGAGTACAGGAAGAGAGCCAGAACTACATGGCTCAATAGATTTCACAGGTCAGTCCTATAAGGGTAGGAGAAAATATTACACATGAATTACCACCCTAAAGGAACTTGCTGTAATCTCTGCTAGAAACACCTCACAGAAGCTGTTAATGTTAACATACACTCAGTACCTTCAGTATCAGGAAATACATACACCTACCATCACGTATGGGATACATACTAGAAGACCAACCTGTAATTAATGTCACAAAAGGGGAACTCTCTCAAGCAGTGAACGCAGCAGGGCTGAAAACCCTGGAACTCCTCCACTTTTGCTGTCACCACCAGTTGGCATTTGTCAGAAATAAACTCTAAGGCACCAGGGCCATAATGCAGTTGAGTCCCAGCTCGGGCAGTGACCCTGGTCCATTCCCGGCTCAGACCGCCCTGCTGTGTGCACATGAGCAGACACCATCACTGCTTCATAATAACGCAATTAACAACTAAGATGAGCGTGGCCAAGTGTGCTGCCAAGGTCTGTGCTGCTCACAGACCTTGGTTCTATCCCCGGCCTTGCTGTTAATTTCATAGTCTCAGGTTAATTGCTTCATTTCATTAAAGACCTGTTCTCCATTCTGCCTTTTGCCTGCCCCAGCATGGGGGAAGAGGACTGGAATGAAGATGCCCATCACAGATGCTGTCACACGGTGGGTAGTGAGGAGGTCCCATGGCCTTCTCCATTTTCATTCCGCTTGTAATTACCCCAGCACATGAATGAGGGTACTCCAGTGCACACCAGTTTTGAGAGGCAACAACTGCAACCACCAGGACAAGGCTGCAAAGTCGGAACAAACGGTGATGCACAACCAGAAGTGTGCGAATAAACACCAAGCCTGACTAACACGCCACGACTGTCACATACACAAACACACATACACATTTTTTGGGTAATTAAAATAAACCAAAAATCTTATTCAATTCTGATGCCAGCCTGCTTGCAATGGATGTCCACCAGCTGAGGGTTCTCCAGATTAACACAAAATACAAACCTCAATATTTCTATTTCTCATATAGCTACACTTAAGAGAGAAGTTCTGAGTTCATATTTCCAAATCCTGCTGCTTTTGTTTACAGCTATAATATTTCCTGAGCTAAGTATATTTTGTCAATCACCTTAGAACGAATTACATGTCAGAATGCTTAAAAAAAAAAAGAAAAAGAAAAGAAAAGAAAAGAAAATTACAAGCCTGTACTGCAAGACTTTGCATACAAACAGCTGGCCTGTTCCCAGCCTTGGGCTTTACTGCAGAGCAGCATGGCTCAACTTATCTTTAGAAATGGGATTTACGTTCCTGCACTCCTTTAGAAAATGTTGCTTCCTTAACTGTACACAACATATATATTACAGAGAGAGTTTGTACAAATGAATGGAGTTATGTGGAAAACTGTCTAGGTCATCAAATGAAGAGCCTGGGAGGTGCGTGCTCAGCGCATCCCCGAAGTCAAGTCCTAAAAACACTCTGCATTTGCCAACGAGAAGGTTACGAACAATAATGAAAAATCGCAATGTTTATGTCTCTCTCCTTGTAGACGTGGCAGCTGGGGTGCAGGAGGGCTGTCATTTCTCCTTACCCAAGAAGTCCCTGGCAGAAGGAAGACGACAGCCAGAAGTTGTGGCTTCACAGCACCCGCTCAAACCTGCTTGACCACTGCATTGTCTAAAACGAGGAGATAAAAGTATATATCTGCTTGCTTCACCCCTTGCACTTTATCAGAGCAGCAGCAATGGTTTTCCATACTCTCCCAGTTAGGCCTATGGAAAGTAGACCTTCATGAAGTCCTTCTTTTCAAGTTTAGTCTTTCTAATGGTTAACTGCTGTCCCCTTAATTCAACACTTCTGCAGTATTTAGTTTCACCTTTTCATAGTGTTTTTAAGCCAAATAGTGTGGGTTTTTTGGTTTGCTTTTGGATTTTCCAGCACACCAGTCTTCCTCTCCCTTGGATTTTTATGAAGCACAAAATCATCTGCATGAGAGCACTTTCAGCATTTAGCTGTCCAAGGATGAAAACCGTTTCTTATTCTCAAAAAGCAGACATGAGACACCCCTGAGTCTGCTTCCACCACAGCAGAACATGTGCCACTTTTAATCAAACTAACTGCTTCTCTGTTTGTTAATCTAAACTCCCAAACCCATCTCGGGATGAGAGGGAGGGAAATAAAAAAAGCAAACAAACCTAAAACCAAACAAAATCTTTACAAGTTTACTGTGTCATTAAATAAGACTGCAGCTGCTCAATCAAAAATCTCCCAAAAAATAAAAGCAGTCACTCAGGATTTGGCAGGAGAGATGATCTTCACCTACTGCTTCCAATGATGGCTGCTGACACTGACTCTGCAGCTCTCTGAAGATGGAAGTAGCTCCTTTTAGACTTCATGTCACACTTATTTCCCCCTTTTTGCCTTGCCAAGTTGCTTTCAGCAGGTCTACAGCTTCATTTAGAGCTGCTTGTGCAAATTTAATTGCAGTTGCTGGTAGCTATCAAGCCTGGTTTTCAGAGAAACAGCACCTTGAGCATATCTGGGAAGAGAAATGCAAAGCTCCTAGGGAAAAATGCTTAGAATGAGCCAAGCTTCTTTTTCAGATATTACATGCAGCTCCCTGCCTTTAGTGCAATTCATGAGTCCATATTAAGGGCATGGACTGAACTTTGCAAAATGTCTAGAAAATGTGTGTGGTCAATAAACTTCCTCACATGCCCCTTTCAAGCTTTGACCAGACCTGCATTCTCCAGGCTTGGGGAACAAGTGGTGGGACGTTTCAGTTCCCTAGAACTGTGATTGATCTTCACTTGCATTGCCCATTAGGTTCCCACAATGATTCAGGATATTAAAGACTGAGGTATTAGCAGCTGTAAGTGTTCATTAAGAGCACCGGGCCTCATGCTGGAATCAACATAAGGGAACAGCATGTAGCAGCACATTGACACATATTTAGTTTTATAGTCATCTCAGCACAATGGTGCATTTCAGCGGAATTGACTGAAATGTCTCATTGAGTTAATGCTTATCTCCACGCTCTGAATTCACCTTTCAAGAAATCACCAATGGTGCCACCAATGGAGCTGATCTGCTCTGCAGACAGTCATGCTGTTCCTCAACACAGAGTAACCTCAGAGTAGCTGCATGCAACTGGCTGCAGGTAGAGTGCTGCCAGGAGGGAACTGCTCTCCCCAAGGAGAACGAAGTGCCCTGGGCATCTCCTGCATTGCACCGGGAGCTCTTCCAGCTCCTAGACAGCAAGGTGCTGAAGCCCCCTGCGCAGACACGACTGCAGCTCACGAGCAGTAGACATTGCAATGATTAACAAGGACACAGGAGCTGCTCATACGGTGAGCTCGCAGCCTCGGACAATGAGAAATCATCGCGATTAGCTAGGCAGGATGATTAGAATTTCACAGGGTGAACCGAGATCCATGGACAGGCAGGTATAATGATTAAGTGGGTCATGTCCACCACCTCGTCAAGGGGAGGCTTCGGATTCATGGGCAGCAAGATGGTTATTAACATGGTGACATCAATAGTTATTAACCTGGCTGCATCAACATTGTTCACAGAATGAACTCGCTTCACAGGGGGAGACAGGGAGAAAACGATTAACACAAGAACTTAACAGCACTCTCAGGGTGAATTAAGATGTATGGGCAGAGACAGGATTAATGCAAATACATCAGCGCTGACCTCAGCGTGACCAGATTCACAGGCAGAAGACACATATTAACATTGTCTTGTCGAGTCGACTTGCCAGACGACTCTTCTTCACAAGGGCCAGAGAAGTGATGTGCCTCCAGAATCCAAGGTTAAAATGTTACTCAACCTGGCAAGGAGTGAAATCAAGCCAAAAGAGGAAGCAATTATCTAGTCTAGACTGACTGCCAGTAACTTAAATTCAGGGAAATGTTTTGATACCAGTTGTCCAGTGCCAAATAGATCAAGTGGTGTGCAGAAAAGAAGTATTAGAAATCATGTTATCTATTTGGTCCCTAATGAAAGAGAGGACTTACAGTATTCACAAAGGGTTAAGGAAAGGTGATTGAATTCTGAGCATACAAACAAATTTAGGTGCTCTGCAAGCTGAAGTTTCCTATGTTAGCATAAAAGCAGTAACAGCAACATGATATGCTGCCTTTACACTCATGGATGATAGAACATGGTATGAAATGTCCAGCATCAATAAAAGCAGTGGCAGATCCACATAATCCACATTCAACTCCTCATTAAACCGAACACTCGGCAGACCAAACCTCTCCCACAGGAGAAACGCAGCAGTGTGACTGACTGCAGCCCAGCTGGGTCCTGCAGCTTACAGGCACCGGCACTGCTGCACTCCGTGTGTTTTGCCACCACCAAATGAGGGCAGGAGGGTAAAAACGGGGAGGTGACAGTTGTTCTCTCTGCAACTGCAATTCGTTTTTTTTTTTTTTTTTTTTAACTTTTTTTTTCCTGGGGGGACCTTAGACTGTGGCCCAGCTTCAGAAAAGAGCCGGGGACCTGTTCACACCAGCGAATGCAAACACGTCCCGACCGTCTGATCTGTGCTGCCCTGCATCACGCTCACTACGGAGCATGCAGCACATTGGGAGACGCATTTTTAAAGGCAACAAAATTGGCAGAAACAGCAAGGCAGGGAACAAGAACTGCCATTAAGTGTCTGGAATCAGATTTTCCTATAAACTGTTTTTTGACCATTGTAACTATTAGTAAAACTTTTATTTCAGTATTGGGGCCAATTGTATACCAATAGACTTCCTAAGGCCTGCAAATTTTCTGCCTACCCTTAGTTATCAATAGAGAGCAGTGATCTCAGAGATCCTGTCTTGAGACCAGGAGACAAGCTAAGAAAAGGTCACAAAGAGATTAAAGTGTCAGGAAAAGCCATCTCCTACAGGTTGGTTACAATGCAATTCTATGTACAAACAGCTAGCTAATTACTTCTTACTGTGTATCAGCTAAGGCTAACCTGATTAAAATCATAAATCAGTCAGTGCCTCTGTTTTTATGCTGTGAGGATCCATGTCTGTGTTTGCATATTAATTAAGATATGCTAAGTAATCAAAAATGTTTGCTAGGAAAATAAAATCAATTGTAACCTGACAGAAGCAAACACAAGAGCATGGTACACCAACTTTTCAAAAAGCTCCCTATGTTTACACTGTATCATTTGAAATTACAAGCATTTTCAAATGACCTGTGATTTTCTTTCATCAGGTTTTAAGGAGAAATTTACCTGCCATTTCTATCCCAGGACTTGTTTCCACCTGATGGAAAAATAACAGGAAAGCTCTTGTCAGGCCAGAAAGCTGCATAACTTGGCGAGTTCCAATTTTTTTTTTTTTTGTCTATTCTTTCTCTTCTGCTATGCAATATCAGATTAATATCACTGTTCAGCAAAGCCTAGAGTATTGATATTGAAATATTAAGTCTATTTCATCAATAGCAGGTTTGGAGAGAGGTCATTTATGGTCATTAGAATAGAAGAGCATTTATTCTGGGTATCAGAGAAATCCCCATGGGTCCTAGAGATCATGCTGCAATCCCCCTAATGCCATTAATATAACGGCCTCTTTCTTCTTCATTAGACTTTTATGGCTAAGTAGGATGTAAGGAAAACCACGAAGCCCGTGGAGTCCCGCACCCACCGCTGCTCCTGTCGCAGGGTCCATACGCTGTTCTCCGCTGGCTCTCATGTGAGAAGCAGCCACAGTAAGTGATCGAGCTGAGCCTTTCCTCCCGGCAGCTACAGGACGCTGCAAGGCTAATACTTCCTGCAGCACGCTAAAATACTTTGTCCTGGTTAGAGTGCACAAAGCAACTGCAAATGCCCTATTTTGTTTTAGCCTCACACTGCGCTAATTCAAGCGGGAGCACTTAGGCTTGAGGGATGTTTTTCCCCATTTTTCTCTGGGCCTGGGACTGTAACAGCTCAGCCAAGCGCAAAGGCTTGATCCAGGATTATGTCTCCATCCAAGCGCTGCCTGCAGCCCCATCACAGGGTGTGAAGGTGGTTCCCACCAGGAGGGCAGGAGCCTTTCGGAGCAGGGCAGCCTGCAGCCGGAGGAGCCGCCCCGCGCCCGGAGGAGCCGTTCCTCGCCCGTGCGAGCCATTCCGCGCCCGGAGGAGCCCTTCCTCGCCCACGTGAGCCGTTCCTCGCCCACGTGAGCCATTCCTCGCCCGCACGAGCCGCCCCTCGCCCGCCACCTCCGCCTCCTGCTGCTCCTGCCCCGTTTTCACACCGACCTGAAACGCTGCTAGAC
>JASSRY010001068.1:1835558-1848526 GCA_032466555.1 Tinamus major
ACACGGAGCCGACCGGCCGCGTGAGCGCAGCAACGGGATCCACGGCCGGGCTCCAGTGCAGACACCAGATCCGACACGGAGCCGACCGGCCGTGTGAGCGCAGCAACGGGATCCACGGCCGGGCTCCAGTGCACACACCAGATCCACACGGAGCCGACCGGCCGCGTGAGCGCAGCAACGGGATCCACGGCCGGGCTCCAGTGCAGACACCAGATCCGACACGGAGCCGACCGGCCGCGTGAGCGCAGCAACGGGATCCACGGCCGGGCTCCAGTGCAGACACCGGTGTGGACATCGCCCTACGCACACGAACGTAGTCCAAGCCCAGAGCTGGCTTACGCTGAGCAGGTCAAACATTAGGCAGAGAAATACAGCTACGTCCCAATGGGCTGCGTTAAAAGTACCCCAAGTTTCTCCGAAGAGGAAGCTCATACTACCAGATGCATAACACCTTGGGCAGCTAATCCTTGCTTGGAACAGCTAATTGCTATTGCAATACAAATTAAATGCAATTGCAGTAGCTGACAATCTAGACTGAAAGCTAATAATCCAAATATTTGCATGCTTTAATGAAAAGTCTCCAGTTACTGCAAATCCAGGCTTTATATCCCTTTCCTTAGCCTACTCTCTGCATTGCTCCCTACTTAAGTTCAGGCAACTATCTGACCTCCACATCTTTTCTCACTAGGGAGATACAGCAAGGAAAGCTCCTGAGGATGATTTTTCCTGTGAGATGATTACAGTTTGCAGGAGGGCCTTCACAGAGCAGGGTCACGAAACATCTGCCTGTCCTTCCACACATGCAAGCAGTGCAACAGCTCCCTGTGCAGCCACATGGACGTGCGAGTGCAAGGCCTCTTTGGGGGCAAAATGTCCTCTCTTTGCCTATACTTTCAGTATGCAGCAATTTAACATCCTGCTATGAATGACAACTGTGAAATGAGGAAGATAACACTGTTTGTAAATCATGGATTTGCACTCTTCCTCCAAGCATTTCTTTGGCAGGGACTGTATTTTATCATTTAGAGAATGCCACAGCAAGATTTCTTTTAAAGCGTCCCCACAGAAAAGAAAATACATTATTTTAGTAAGCTCTCCTGAAAACACCGTTTTGACCAAGCTGAGCATGTGTCTCAGTTGCAATATGGATCTTATTGATCTCCACTTTTCCCAGACAGATAACATGCACCACAGACTTCACACACGTAAAAGACCAGAGCTATTAAACCTCTGGAGCATGATCCAAAACTCATCTATCTCTCTTTTGAAAAACAAACAAACAAACAAAATGTAGTTATTCCAACGCGGTTAATATTTGTCTTTTTCAAGCATGGTCCTATTCAGAAGCTAGAAGCTCACAGCAAAAGCTGTGGATGATAAGCTATAACCTATATTTTATATCCAGTGGTAATAGATGAACCTAGGCCTTTCTGGAATGAAAAAAAAATCTGTTTTGGAATGAAGAACTGAATTGTCTGTAACATTTTACATTCTGATTTCATCAGTTGCTGAAAAGGATTGTATAGTCAGTGTCTGAATTAGCTTTAAGACATCCTAAGAACAACCTTCCTTGAACATTTCCCCTGGGTGATCATCCAGGATCACACACAGCAGCATCCTGATCCTGTCAGCAGCAAATAATCTTGCTGGCTAAATTAATGGAATTACATATATTGCAAACAAATTTTCAGAATTTATCACAAATGTATCACAATTGTGACACATTTATGCTGTAATTTGTATAAATGTTTTACGATTCCTTTGGACTTCTGACAAGTATTTTGGATTGTAATGGCCAAAATAATGCAGACTGACAATCCCAAAAATAACTATGCATTTCAGAATTTGATTCTGGTGACTGTTTTAGACAAATATTTTCTTTCTAGATATTACTGCATTACTAAAGCCTGAGCACCAAAACATTTGCAGAAAGCAAAGATAAAAAAAATGACAAGTCTAGCTGAATCAAAACTGACCACTGATTTCAACCAAATGTGAAATGAAGCTTTCTAGGCTTATTGCTCACACCACTTTAATGTAGCTGCACCTCTCCATAACTGTGTCACGGCAAACACTAACATAGAGCAAGGTTCGTGTCTAAGACTTTGCTCCTAAGCATAATTTACATTCATTCATAATCTTTGGAACATGTTTGTTTTTCCCTCTCTCTCTCTTTTTTTTTTTTTTTTTTATTAAATAAAGATAAGAGGCCTTCATCATTTGTGTTGGGTAAAACAGTTTATCTCAATAAGAACAACATTAATAGTTAGATAGCATAATGTCTTTCCTAACTTTCAAATTAAGTATTTTAACAACATTCTCCTAATGCCACAACGAACCTATTATAGGTCATAGTAGGATACCTATCTTCAAATAGTGCATGCTTTTAATTGCTGATCATCCTCTGAAAGATTGATTACTCCATTAGACCTAAACATAAAGCTACTGGTATTACTCTGCAATGCATACAGCTGGAGAAATTAATTTATTCCTGTTCATAATGAAGAGAAATAATAGGAGTTTGCTCACACGTAGTTATTTCTTATTGTCAGAGTGCTAAGTAGCCCAATGCAAAGGGATGAAGAAGCTTCTTGTAAAGCTGTAAAGAAGCTTTTGTAAAGCCATGTTAAGGCTCATCATTCATCATTCCAAGGGCTGATAGCGGCTCATAGATTTCCTATCCCTGCAGGCTCCCTTTCAAGAAATGAAAGCCTCACTCCCAGGCTGTCCACAGAACATGTTTCAAGCTTGACAACAGGCAGACAGAATTTGCAAAATTTGGGCCATATTTGATGTGCAACTTTCTTATTACTTAAAAACTCCTTTAATACAGGAAAACACCTAAATACTCCACATGCTTACATACTGCTCCTTTCTTTTGCTGACAGTGGGTTACTCACTGGTATCTACTGCATTCTTCAGCACGGGCACTGAACTAATGGTACTTACTCATCCCTTTGAATCAGACACGACTATTACACCAGATCCGAATTCTGATCTCATCCCAGCTCGGGTACTAAAGGATTCACAACTCAGCCCTTCCCTATATTTTCTGCATATTCGTAACTAAGATTATATATGAACACTCTGTATTTACGAAGTGCTATTCCTGACAGACTTTAAAACTACACAAGTTTAAGCAGTAGGATGTGTCAATAAACATTATCCACTGCACATACTTTTATCTTGGAGAAACAAAAAAAAAAGGGAAGAAAATTCCTTATCAACTTGATGCCTATATTCCACATCAACGAATAAATCTGCTGAAGCCACAGGAGATCTTGCTCAAGTTTCTTTCATTCAGATTTACTGAAGATATCATTATGTAAGCAAATGAAATTGATTCCCCTAAGAAACAAAAATAAATTATGTTTATCAGAAATAAAAACACTCTTTTACAAAATTTACTCTGACTTTTTGGTGTAAATAAATGGCTCTGCTCTACTACCTTAAAAATAGATGCACAATCTCTTAAACATCTGAGGTTTCTGCAGTGTGGGATCTAACAGTAAAGAAGAAAAATGTTTTGTCTCTTCTGGGTGCTTATTAGACACAAATGTAAGAGGAGATGCTTTATGTCATAAAGGAATGTTGAAGATGATATTTTTTCTTTCTTATTCATATGAATATAAATGCTTACAGAAGCAAAAAATGACTATTGTCTATCATAAACAGGCAAAATGCAAATTTTCTCTACATCCTACCCTGTTACTTTGCCTCAATCCTAAATACCAGTTTCAATCCCAAGCCATCGTGCTTTTTAAAGAACATAGCTCCAGTCCTGCCTGGAACGCTTCACGGAACCCGAGCGCTGCTCTCCCCGCTCCCGACCACACAGAGTGATCCGCGATGCTCTTGGGCAGAGAGAAGCCCGAGTTTGCGCCTGGTTGGGTTGGATTCGTGTGTTTATAGTGGGAAGATCCTGGTGGAAAAGGTATTGGACGACACTTCCGAATCTCATTTGCATCCCCTTCTGCTCCCAGGCAAACCAGCGGGTACATCAACAGCTTGGGCACACTCGCTGGTCCCCTTTCCATCAGCACTGCAGACAGACGTCAAGAGCTGGAGGTGCTAACAGACAGTTGGCAATTAATTTGAAACAGATCCTGTAAATCTGTTGTTTTAAAATTTGGTAACTAATTTGCATTCAGAGGCTATAATATCCCTGATCACAGTATTATGACAGTTTCCTCTTAAAATCCCTGAAGCTTTAATTGAAAATAATCAGCGGTGGAAGTTGTTTTAACAGTCCACATTCACTGACATAAACAAACATAAGACTTGAAAGCTGCGACTGCTTCTGTTTGCATCTGTGGCTCTTTCACCAAAAGGCATGTTGTTGATTCCATTTATTCCAAGCACAGAATAAATGAATGCTTAATTCAGAAGCCTACAAATAATGAGCATGCTCAATTACAGCAGCAGCATCTAAAAGTAGGCTTGAAATTACGTTCCTGACTCACAACTGCTATTATTGAGCATTTCTGTATGCTAAGCCCCAGATACATCCACTTGGAAGTTCACAGGTGGGAATGCTTCACCCGCTTCAGGACAGCCCCCATCTACTGCAGGCACGAACAGCTCCCAACAGCACCAGGGTTCTTTATGCAGAACCCTCATTGCTGAAGTGATGAGCACTGGTTCTCAGAAACAGCACTAAGCACAAGGTGAATTTGCTGCTATAGGAAATGCCTTTATAAAAGCTCTTATCATTCTGACCAGAACGTGGGATCTGGTGGGTATTTGCCAAATTCAAAACTTTTAAAACAATCAATAATAGTGAGAGACGCCCAGGTTATTACTGCTGTCCCAAGGGACAAGCACCTGGAGTAAACTCCTTCCCCAACTCCTTTCTCAGGCAGACACAGATGGTTCTGGCAAACGGAGACACGGAGCAGGTGGGCAGTAGCAAAGACAAAATTCATGTCCCTTCCTCCTTGCAAGCTCTGGACTCATGGAATAACAGGATGACAAATACAGCAACCAAGAAGCCTTGATGTATAGGGCAGGATTAATCCATACTTCTTTACCCATAATCTTTTTCTGCTTTCTACCAGCTTCACCTTTCTTCATTACAAAATTGTACAAGTAAGATCTGACTCCTCAGATGGAGATTAATATACCATCTGTTCATTTTCCTATATTCCAGTACCTACCAAAACCCTTGGAATTTGACCTAGCACTACTGAGCTTGCCTGATGGTTTCTTCACCCGGCCCAGTGGCTGACATGCCACCCACCATAAGGAGATTTCCAAAAAACCTTGGAGAGAGGAACTTGACTCCCAGCCAGCTACTAAAGCATCAGCTACTCCGAATCCGATTGCAGCCCGGGAAGCTGTAAAAAACACGTTAGAGTTACTGGCCGTGTTGAGGAGAGGATGGGCAGAGCTGATGGGATCACAGCAGAGCTCAGCACAACTCTCCTTTCATAGCACGCACATCAGCGAGCATTTCTGCAAAGCTGCAAATTCACAGATAGCTGATAAGTGCTTGGCTCTCTGAAATGTGTTTGTGCACACTGTGGCAAGAAATGTGGGACAGAAGGATCCTGTGCTCCAACAGGTCCTTCTCTTTGCCAGTGTGATTTTGACAACCCCATGTACAGTTTCTAAATTTAATCCACAAACACGGTTGCATTTAATTGGCTAGCAGTGTTTTTCCCCTCCTCTTGCCACATGCCTAGCCTTAGGCCAGCTGTTGCAGACAGGGCAGCTGCCACGTTGGAGCCGTATCCCAGATTTTCTTTGCTTCCAGAGACTGGTGATAGCACAGGGAGGGAATGGCTACATTCTCCCCTTCCCTTCTCCCTCTCTGGCCGCCCAGCAGCGGGTCACACACCGTTCCTGCCGGCCTTCACCATGCTCAGTCAGGACTGGACACATCTGAGGCCCCTTTGCTGGCCGCACTGCTTCAGGCTAAACAGAAATCCCTCCGTTTCCTTCCCCTTATTCCTCGACCTCGATTTTCCCATCTTGTAATGAGGTGGCAAATACATACTTAAGTGCATTGGAATGAGGTGGTAAATGAGTATGTATTGCATTCTTGACTTTTAAACATCTCTACCCTGTTTTAACACAGAGATCACTAGTAGCTTGCAGTCATTTTAGGGAGGCTATACTAATCTTTTCTGTTTCTTCTCTGCACACGCAACCACCTTCTGCTGCTCAGAATTCAAGTGCAGCCAAAAGACCCGTAATGCAGCAGATGCCAGATGGCACCCAGGCCTCCAACCAAAGAAATGAAGCTTCTTTAAAGACACAAAACAACAGCTTCCCCTTTACATCAGAAGGCACCATCACCGGGATGTACCAGTGGAGGGGAGAGAGCTAAACAGCACGGAATGTGGATGCACCATGGCATTCCTGCAGACACAACTCTCACAAGTCTGAGAGTTTACTCAAATTTGCATTTCCATCCAACATGCTGATAACACCACAAGAAAAGCACCCCAGCAGCGGGGGCACGGGGCAGGTAGCACAACCATTAGCCACAGGCTGGGGACAACTCAGAAATTCCTGAGAACTCTTTCCATCTTCCTCCCCAGTACAAAATACAAGCAGAAAACCTGCAGAAAGAAGCTAGAGCTTCTGGACCCTTAAACAAGGAAAAGGACACTTACTTTTAGAAAACTGCCCTTTCTCCTCTCCAGCTGATTACTTTCCACTTGGTTTAGACACATGGTAACACGCCTGAAATAAACCCACACGGCTCAATTCTGTACCATGCACTGGTAGAAGATCATGTAGCTCTCACTAACATTCAAATTTATACCTAACAGAAGAAAGAGCTGTACAGCAAGAACTCCACGTCTTAATGCCTGAACAATGCAGACACCTACAAGGGATTTCCTCTCCCTGAACTGTACGGCTTACATCGCCTTCCACGAGCTGGAGAGCAGACACGAAAATCCCTCTCTTCTCAGCAATCTTATCCCTCTTGGCTCAGCCTCTTTGCATTTCAAGATGTAGGAAAAGAGACAAGCAAAAGTCAAATTTGTTTTCTGTGGAAGTTAGGAAGGCAGAAAGAGAAATAAAAGTGGGAAGAGATGAGAGCAAGGGGTTGAAAGGGGCCCTTCCTCTGCCAGGATCGCCTGCGGGAGGGCAGGCAGCAGGGAGGACGCACGGAGCGCCACGCGGAAAGCCAAAGGGAACGGCTGGCAACGAACGACGGCCCTGCAGAACTGAGTAATCACAGCAGACAGGGCTGTCATGTTTTATCTGTGCACAGACTTTTAATTCCAGAGGATCTCTGCCAGTCATGTTTTAGACATTCCAAAACACCACTGCAGTGACCTTGGAGCGCACGTACATGGGAAGCTCTCGCAAAGCACCTCGGCCTCCAAACAAGACCATGGATGTAAACTGCAGTTTTGTGATCCAGTATTGCCGCAGCAGAACGGGAAGTCCTGGGTGACGATAGTTACAGGTTTTCTAGCAGTCTTTCAATGAACATTTAATAGGATATTTGTAGTCTCTACCATCAAATCCATAAATCTCCTTCAGGTGTAAATCCTGGACTGTAAGAAGTCTTCCACATTTACATCTCTGGATCTTCTAGCCAGAATGGAGTGAAAACATTTTTAATTATTCGCACAGGTCACTACTTATCTAAAAACTAATCTGAAAAATTCAAGGGCATTTTTTATCAGAATTTTACTGTGCTCTAGTAGAGAATTTCTTCATGTCTAAGGAAGAACGCAAAATGTATTTAGTTTCAATAGATTTACAGTTTCCTTAGACTGAGTTCACACCCCCAGATCTCCCTTCTGCAGCTAGAATGAACTACTGATCCCTCAAGATATAGTTGAGGAAACTTAGGCTCAAAAGAGATTTGCAAAATTTTTATACAGTCTCACTATCCTGCCATTCCAACTGGGAAGATACTTTGCAATCCTGGGAAAAAAAGTGAACATGCACACACTCCTAATGCAAAAGTTTCACAGTAATAGGGTGTTTTTCTATGTGCATTCAGGATACAGAAGTGTATGACACAGAAGATGAAAAGTGATCTTGGCAAATTCTGCAAGCACACAGCTATACTGGATCCAGTAAGCCAAATGCAAAGCTTCATGTCCTGGGAGCACTAAGACCAGCTACAGAATTCTCCTTCATTGCTTTTCCCTTCATCTTGCAAAGCATGTGAACAGGGGAGACTTAGGCAGCAGCATCACAGAAAGCAAAGGAAAATTGTAATTCCAGGAGGAGACTGTATGATGCCACTCCGGCTATGAACTGAGTGCTCATAACTTTCATTGCCAACAGTCCATAAAACTTGCTGTCAAGAGCTCAGTATCTAGAAGGCAAAGAAAGTGTCAAGAAATGCTTTATGCTGCTGCTAATACACTACAAAAATAAAGTCTTGATAACTAGATTAAAGCAGAGAACAGGCTAGCATTCTCTGGAAAGAAATTTGTCTGAGACAGTAATGTCAGTGTAAAGAAGGCATTTGATTTGTGTAAAAAAGGACAGATTGAAACAAACTCCCCAGACTGGGGTTCTTACAATGCAGAGACCCAGAGATGGGCAGTTGTTTCCAGGCAGCTCCCTGGCGGAGGGCAGCCAAAAGCAGAGAGAGCAAAGGTCGAGTTTCCCACCGCTCCGCTCCGCTCCCGCTGCGCTAGACGTGTCCCTGAGCGATGCACGGGGTTTAGCATTACGTGTCCCTGAGCGATGTACTGCGTTTAGCATTCTCCTTGCTGACCTGTGATTCAAACAAGTTTTGCCTCAGGGCAACTTCAGTTTGTGCTTGGGTGCCCACAAGCCCAAGAAACCATAAGGTTGGACGGAGATTGCTGGAGGACACCTGTGTGCTTTTCCTAAAACAATGTCCTTTTCTTTGAATCTGGATCTGTGAAGACGGGAGAACGTGCAGACCTGCACCACTAGTCCTTCCCCTTGGCCCAAGTAAATTCTAACTTCAGTGCAATGGGGAATAAGGCTTCGGGCTGAAAAGGAGAACACGTCCCCAAGCAAGTCAGCTGGGATGGAGCAGTACAATAAGGACAAAACTGCTGTGACTATTTTGGCAAAGTTTTAGTGGTATGCAAAAAAATATGTAGAAACCAAACAGTCCTTCTAATGAAACAAGAATTGTAAAATACGAAAGAAAAAGAATGATCTGTCTATATAACATAAAAATCTAGTTTCTCAAATCTGGTTAGAATCAAAAATTTAAAAAAAAACAAAACAAAAAATCCCCACAAATCTGAAAAATCTGAAAACTCCTAAGATAAAACATTTTTGAATGCTCAATGGAATTTGTGAAGCTCTACTGACCTAACCTGGTCTGATAAGCTGCTCAGTAAACGTCATGAATATGTATTTTATGTACTGATAGTATCTCAAAGTATGAAGGGTTTTGCAGTTGTTCAGCAATCAGTTACCAGCTGGATTATGGTCCACTAATGCTGCTAGATTTCTAAAAGACAGAAGGCAGCTTTTCAACCATTTGTTATTTTAATGATGAGGAATCTCACCATAAGCCTTGTTAAAACTTCATTTAACCCATTACAAAAGAAACAAAGACATTTAAAAGTGAACATAAAAAAAATCTCAATCTATCGGAGCAGAAATTATAGGGTCTAGGGAAGCTTTAAAGAAGCATTCACAGGATAAAATGGCCCTGCTAATTAAGGGCTGAATCTTTTCATATTTGACATTTAGGGACTCTCTTCCACAGGGACTGAAGTGCTCAGCATGATGGCACTTGTAATGACAAAGAGAAACAGAGAGAACCTTTACAAACCTGCAGTCAGATCACTGCATCCATTCCAAACATCAGGCAAATCCCTGCAAGGGGTTTCAGAGCCGTGTTCTGAACGTGTCTCAGAGGAGCAGACGGTGCAAATTCCCTGTCCCCAGATCCCAGGGAAATCCTCCCTCCCCATTACCTGCACCTCTTTGTAAGGTACCTTACAGGGGTCACATCCCGGTTCAGCAGCAGTCCTCACAGAAAACCCAACATCAGAAATCTGACTGGGGTGCTCAGAAACAATGTAAAATCAGTCTGAGAAATTTCATGTAGAATCCACAGAACTGATTGTCTGATTATTCTATGTAATCTGAGGCAGGCCCTCGAAGAATGTGAAATAATCTGAATATTTCCTCTGTGTGTGTGAATATTTCCTTTTAAACTGCTGAAATCCATCTCAAAAAGCAGTTAAGGTTAATTCTAACTGCCCAGCTTCCTTCCCCCAAAACTGCATTCTATATTGTTAAAGAATCCTATCACTGCAGTCTAGTCCAAAGATGTCCACCTGCACTGACTGTCTGCTGGGAAGCAGAGAGAGATAAAAACGTATTGCTCCTCTTTGCTCTTAACTGATATACAAATGTCAGACCAGGCCCCTGCGCTTTCAGCTGATGGGAAGAAAAATGGTCGAAACTAATTTTCATTTAAATTTCTTAACGCGCTGTACCAGCTGTTTGTCACATCCTGACACACTGTCATGTTGTTTTACAGCGTGATGTATTGTAACATGATATGATGTGAACATATTTCATTCAGAGAAATGCACTAATGCCTTCAGACTCTTGAGGAGCAGACAGGTAGTTACATTATTTCTTAGCACTTGATCTAGATTTATTGGAACAGGTAGAAACATAACGTGAACCACCTATGTTGTTTTCAGACTGTTCTGGAAAGCATCACCCCTTTCACTTTCCAGTTACAACACAGAGGTTTCTGAAACTTCACCTGGATTAGGTACTCCACCAAAAACAATTCCTGTGTGGCTACAGTGAAAGCACATACCCAGGCTTGCAAGCAGCAGCCTCATATACATCCCACTGGATGCAAAAAGCATTTCACCCAGCCATATATTTTATCAACTTTTTGCAAGATAAACCTGAACAGTTTCTACTTAAAAAAATCAAGAATAAACTACCCTGAAGACTCTGTAAAGTTTCCAAATCTTCTTCCTTCCTGGAACACAAGGATATTTTACTTGCACAAGTTCATTTATACATATACAGGGGAAGGTGTTACTCATATATATGATGGCAGCAGTATATTATACTTCGGAAGCAGACATATTTACATTTAAGAAACTTCCTACGTGCCAAGTTTATTTAAAACATTCTTCTGTGTAGCAAAACAGAGAAATATTTAGTTACAATCTGCTTGTTTTAACAAATGGTTTTGGATAGAGATAGGTTGGCAGATCTATTCCCAGCCCGCGTCCTCGTTAACGTGGCCACGCGCCGTGAACCACAGCAGGCTCCTCGGGTGAGAGCTGCTCGTTCAGCGCACCCTGTCCCGCGCTGTAAGCAAAGCTAAGGGCTACAGGTGTCTGCAAAGAGCAGCTGCCAACGCCAAGTGCTTTTCCACAGGGTCTGCAGAACTATTTCCAGCGGCTGTGGTGGCATCTCCATGGCCTGGAACCCAGCCAAGAAGAGGGGCCCGTATTTTCCCAGTAATTCCCAAATAACTCCTTGAACTGCAGGTGGAACTTTACAAGTGATTTAACACGATCCATATCCTCACTAAGATGAGCTGTTACTCCTCTCTTGCAGCCGTCAGTGTCTACCCTCCCATTGCTCCAGGGTTAACAGTGAGTCGGGTCAGCTTGCTGCTCTGACAAAAGTGTTTTCTTTGCAGGGCTCATTTTCAGGTAGACCAACGGACAAATAAAACTCATTGAGAGACTGCACAAATGCTAATCTGACAGAAAAAGTAGGAGAAAATATGTGTTTGGCAGCATGGAAAAGGAGGACTACTCTTTAATTATTATCTTCCACAGAAACTGAAACACATAAGCACAAGACTGAAATCAGATTGGTTCTATCCTCAGGTATTTCCAGGAGAAAATACATGCATTGTGTGCTTATTTTTCAAATTTAAAGAGTGCTTTGTGAATGCTAGTTTGAATTTCAATCAATCACTGTTACAGCCTTCTACATTTTCTTTGATTTCAGTGACTGAACTCATCTCTCCTCTGTGCCATTTAGCTGAAAGCTGACAACTATTGAAAGAGCATTCTTTTACTCTCACCAAAAGTAATATTTAAGATTCACAGAAAGGATTTCTAAAACACCTACCGAGGTTCAACTATAAGCTGAAGAAAGCAGCAGTATAAACAAAATTCCTCAATTTGTACAACCCACAACAGTGCTGCCCACTTAATCCAGAAAAGATATTGCATCTCATCTAATTGAATAACTACCTTGGTTATACATGCACCAGAGAATCTTTGGATCTTCAATATTCATGTTTCCCTGAAGTAGACAATGATTTTCAGATAGTTATCAAATGATTTGCTTCAATGAAAGTCAATCCCCAGCCCTGCTAATGGCAAATGTTTACAAAAGTGGTCAATGAATGCAAAGCTTCTTGAGGTGCCACATAAAGCTCCCCATCACTCTCCTATCCCTAATCCCCATTTACAGTGTAATCCAAAGTAAGTGGATTAATTGTGCTGATCAATATGATGCAATGTAACTCCACAGTTTGGGAACATTTTCAAGCAAAGCTACAAGAGACGCTCCCCATTACTAAGGAGCTACCATTAAACCAGTCCATCCTGCTCGGCACTGGATCAGCAGGACATCCTAAAGGAGAACCTCTAAAGGCAAGGTCAGAAACTCTCTGAATTAGATGCATGCAAAAGTAAAAGGCAGGAGGTAACTCTGCAAGAAGGCTCAGCTTCACACCCAGGATTCACACTATTGTAATGGGGAAAATGGAAAGTCTTCATGAGCACAACCGTTTAACTTTCATTCATGCCAATAATGCTAGGGGCGGGCTCTGAAGGCAGCACAAAGTAATGTCCTGTCCAAAGTCAATCTTCCAGCTTACATTCCATGCCCTAGCACTCCTTCAGCTATACACCTGCCATACGATTATTGAGCTATAAAGGAGTCGAGCCGTACGTTCTCATCCTTCAGACTTAGGTCTGTCCTGGGCTGTCTGAAAGGGACGACACGGATAACTGGAGAAGTTAGCTACATTGCCGAGATACAAGAACAAC
>JASSRY010001068.1:1848626-1861476 GCA_032466555.1 Tinamus major
CCTCTAAAGGCAAGGTCAGAAACTCTCTGTATTAGATGCATGCAAAAGTAAAAGGCAGGAGGTAACTCTGCAAGAAGGCTCAGCTTCACACCCAGGATTCACGCTATTGTAATGGGGAAAATGGAAAGTCTTCATGAGCACAACCGTTTAACTTTCATTCATGCCAATAATGCCAGGGGCGGGCTCTGAAGGCAGCACAAAGTAATGTCCTGTCCAAAGCCAATCTTCCAGCTTACATTCCATGCCCTAGCATTCCTTCAGCTATACACCTGCCATACGATTATTGAGCTATAAAGGAGTCGAGCCGTACGTTCTGATCCTTCAGACTTGTGTCTGTCCTGGGCTGTCTGAAAGGGACGACACGGATAACTGGAGAAGTTAGCTACATTGCCGAGATACAAGAACAACAACGATGCTCTGACACATCCGTCCCTTCCAGCCCAGGGCGGCAGATTTCCCTGGCTGAGTGTGCCCGATGGAGCTGCCAGCCACACCAACCGTGCAGACTGCTTAGCTTGGTGACATATTCTCACCACCACCTGCAGAAATGCCTAGATTCCCCAAGAGCAGCTGCAGAATGTGACTGTAGCTGACAGTAGACTGTAACATCCAATGGAGTTGTGTGGAGTGCCTGAATGCCTAAGGACTTCTGTCATGTGTCAGTGCCATCTATGTTAAGGGACCCATTAGGAGTGCAACGATCTAAAGAAAGGTCAGCTGTCATAACTAACGCCAGAAGTGTCACCTTCACTTAAAACGATTTTGCAGCAAACTCCCTGGCTAACTGGATGGTGCTGATATCCTTGTCTTAAGGCCAATGACGCATCACTAGGGTGGCACACGTGAAGACATCTGATGTTGCATTGCAAGAGCTAAGCCTTTTGTGGGTGGGTCTCAGAGCCCAACGGCAGCGTCACCATCCCCGATACCTCCTTTATGGGGTATCTGAAGGTCTTCAGGCTGCACAGGAGCTGGGCGCTAACAGAGATGTGCAGCTGAAATGGTAAAGCATTTCAGAGAAAAAATACAGGTTTGTAGATAAAAGATAACATAGAGACTATTTCTCTAGGTTCCCTTGTTGAATTTCCTACTAGAAACAATAGTTCTGCCCACAATCAGGACAGGGAAACTGGACACAATATCACAATAAATTAACTCAGAAATAACTGCAAAAAAAGTTAGCTGAGTGGAAGCATGGAAAACAGGACCCAACTAGGTCATCATGCAGAAGGTTTAGAAAAACAGAGGAAGAGCAGGTTCCTCTCAGGGAATGATGCCTTTGTGCAACTCATCCACAGGACCTGAGTGAAGCAAAACAGAAAAAATGATTCCAAAGAGACTTATGTGCCTTTGTGCAGGAGAGGTCTCACAGGACTAATAAACCCCAACAATCCAAATACCTAAACCTGGGTAGCCAAAAATGGGAGAACAGGATCGCTCTACACATGTCCTGTACATATATTTCCTTCCTAAGCAACCACTTTTCTCGTTATTATTCCCTGTAACGATGGAGAGAGATTCTGGGACCACAAGGACTTCTTCCCATCTAGATACAGCCAGGCTCACAGAACGAGAGAAATCACAGAATTCTGCAAACCACGAGAAGTGGAAACCTGACAACAGCCTTGCAGTTCAGAGGCATGAGGAAATCCGTTCCGAGGCGAGTGGGGTGCCTGGCACTTCTGGAATAAAGCCACCATTCCCCCATCACCTCTAAAGTGAGGCCTTTTCCTGGGAGACAGGAAGAGAGGAGCATAGTTTGTCTTTTCAACTCTTTAGAGATACCCATTCTAATACTTTTGAGGTTACTGGATGTGGAAAACCAAATTTCATTCTTGATTGATTTTTTTCAGTGGATGGAAATGCTCATTTAATTGTTTTTTAGTATTTGACCTTTCTATTTCATTTGGTTAGTCTTCATGATGATGAAACAGCATTCATGATATTCACGCAGGGTAACTGGTGGAGGCTAAAGCATGAATGCTGATTTTTCTACACTGCTCTGCTGCTGTGGACACCCCAGGAATGAAATCAGAAAGAGCTTCAGCTTTTGATGCTTCTAGGTATTGATTAAATTACATTTCCTTGTAGCCTGTGATTAGTCAGTGTTGGGGGGAGTGGCTGTACACAGGTGGGTACAGGAAATCTACCAAAATCCATCTATTGAAACACAGCAGAGCTGTCAAAGCTGGACATGTGAGGAAAAACCCTCAAAATAATTTTCTTCACAAAAGTTACCAAGTCTTTCCAGTCATACAAATATTATCAACTCTTCCAATGGTGTGATAGTCACAAACATCCGCATGGATCAGAATGCAATGGGCAGAACACTTTCATTGACAGTAACAGAGCGCAGGCAGGTCCTGCAGCCATTCTGCTGTGACTTCTTGAGCCATTCTGGACACCTTTCAAGGATGAATGTGTTCCATTTTGAACCAAGATTTCAGTCTGAAAATGGCAAACATTTTGCTTTACATAAGTAGATTCCACTCCAGGTACCAGAGCAATGGAGAGGAATCACGTACTGAACAAGAGACTGCATCCAGAAAAATTAAGTGGCAAGTGATGGCAGTCTAGTAGCACCAATCAATTCACTATTAGTAGATGTTTATGCAATGCTGAGAAGAGCTGTCGTCCAAGCAGGATGCTGTGTTTGCATACGTCCCTGAAACCAGCTTGGCTTGTCTCACAGTGCAAAGATTTTCTCAAGAACTATACCCTTTGGAGACCTGACTTTAAACATGTTCAGCCCATGGAGGACTTTTCAGCTTGGAAAGAAAAAGGTAAAGCTCTGACCATTGCAGTCTGACCTGGGTTGGGACAGTTTCCTGCTTAGCCATCTGATAGCTTTTTTTTGTACCCCAGGGCGCTAGAATTTTGAACCTAAAGATCCTCTGGTAACCTAAATTTTGAACCTAAAAATCTGCTGGAAATCAATTTGATGTATTAGGAAAGAACCCTTTTTGCTGTCTCTGCTACGAACAAAAGCAAAGAGGTTGCAGTTATTGACACTTTCACTCTACCTTTCTGCAAAAGGTCAAAAACATCACTCCAGAGCTGGCCTGCAGAACCACCTTGCTGGGCTCTTGGCTGAACATACAGTCATTTCTATTTCACAGTTAAGGAAAGAAAAAAAAAAATTCTCATTGCAGGAGTCACAGATCCCTGGAACCTTATGTGTCACACCCTGCTTTAATGATTACATAATACTTTCCCCATATGCAAGAAGGGGGCAATAAAAAGAGTAGAGGCCTGGAGAGTAAGGCTGAGTGTATGCAGTGATCTCTATAACCGTAGGTCTGGCCCTCATTCCTTTTTCTAAAAGGATAGAACAGTTTTCTTTTGCTACAGATCTTCTAAATCCTTCTAATATTTCCTCTTTCTCCACTCACCTTCTCCACTCCTTAAAAAATGTACTGTGTCTGATGAGTTAGGAAGGAGAAAAAAAGAAAGGGAGAGATAGAGTTCCTCAGGGATCATCATGCTCAATGATCCCTTCAAACCATCACAAACCCAATTTAGAAAGCCCCATAGGCTCTCATTAGATTTTTGTCATAAGTATTCATCTTTATAAACTTACCCATGACCATGCTCTCCTGCATTTTAGTCAGGCAGAATGCTAGTGGGGCAACGAGCAACTGCTATGATCACAGAGGTCAGCATAAGAAAAAAATAAAAATAAAAACGAGGTTCCAGTCCTCCCCTACAGAAATCTGTGACATCCTTCATAATGAGCCATTCATCCTTTGGCCAGTATCACCCAAATTTTGCAGAGGCACAGGAGTCTCAGATATAAAGTTCCTTCAAATTTTGTGAAAATGGGTAGGTTGGTACTGAAGAGTTTCAGATTAGTGCAGACGAGGCTGCGGGAGCGCAGCAGCGCTGTGGGAAGCACGAGGGAAGAGGCAGGTACCTGCGCTGCAGCCTCAGGCACCTGCAGCTCCGGGCACCTTAGGTGTTTTGTGCATATTCACACTGTACTAGAAACTGAACAGGAAGAGGTGGGAGACGTGTTTCAGTTGTATCTACTCTACTAGGAAAAAAAAAATTACTAATGAGGTTTCTAAGTACAAAAACATCCCTGCTGCCTCTGACCTTTCTCTGCCTTCTTTTCTCTCTCCCCAGTGCACTGGTGGACCTCATACTGTCTTCAGGGTTCTCTCCTAAGGCATCAGAGGCTCATAGATGCAGAAACAAACTACTGATAGATGCTATATGTTTTAAAAGCAATCCTCTCACACACACCGTCAAAAGCTCAAGATATTAAAATGCCCCAAAAAAGATAGAGGACTGGATACCAACTTTAATGCATTTGACTCATCTGTTGATTTTAATTGAATGGACTGTATCTTCAGGCAATTTCATTATTTTCCCAAGAGCAGGAAGCCTGAATGAAAGACGACCCTCGTCACCATCTGAACACGATAAATCAATAATTTACAATAAAATTTAAGTTAATTTGTTTCCAATAAATCTCACAAATATGCTTGGCTCTAGTAACACACACTCCAGCACTAACCAGCTATGGGTTATTGTATTTTTCTGAATTATCTTCATCAGTTTAGATACAACGCTTCTAATTTTACGCAGAACTAGAGGAATCCTCACCTGTGCACAAAAGACAGTCCTCAAGATCGGGTGGTGGTGTGAGCAAACAGCATCCCACTTCCTCTGCCTTCGCAGCTGCTCTGCAGTGACAGTGCAAACATTTGAGTGCTGCTCTTATTTTCAGTTCTGTTTAGGGTCATCGATTCTTCTTCAACCACAGAATTGATTTCTGCAAGTTCATGTTACACAATTTATCTCACTGAATTCTGCAACCACTGAATGTAAAAGTACATTCCTCTTTTAAATAAAACAGCTAACCTTTCTAGCACAACACTGGAAAAAGCTGAATATGGCCATGTTTCTCTGAATGCACTGAAAGCAAAGGATGAAACAAATGCTTAATACTTATTCTAGTTCACCTTCTGTCAACAGGAAACAGCAGCACCTCTGGTGCCCTGTTAATGAAGTGCTTAAGTTATTAGATTCCTGCAACTGCAAGAGAGAACATATTTGTAAAGATCCCTGCTATGCTACAAGAGGAAAACTATTCCTTACCTCAGTGGAGCATAAAATACAAAAATTTCAGAACAGAACTCTGTGTTCTGCCGAAAGAACAAATACAACATTGCTGAAGCATGGATAAGAAAAACAGATCAGAAGGAAACAAATCAAGCACCCTCCAAAATGTAATAGAAGTAATCCCCACTGGAACCCGTCAGGGTTAGGGACACAAGGTTACAACAGACCTATTGATTCTAATAAGAACAAGACCCTCCAAAGGCTCTCTTCTTTTAAAAAGGACAAACACCTCAAGAGAAAAGAAGAGAATAACTAGGAAAAAAAAAGTCTCAGTGGTTTGGTAGTACACAAGCCCAGCTTTCAATAAATACATTGCGGATGTGCGTAGGCAACCTAGGAGATTGGATCACTGCGTACTTACTGCAGCCTCAAGATTTGCAAATATTGGCAAGTCTTGAAGTAATGGATCCAAAATTCCTCTCCCAGGATACCCGCACAGCAGCACATCTGTCAGCTCAGCACATCTGGGATGTGCAGGTTTCCATGTACCTTCACAGCAGAGCTGGTCTGCCCACGTGCAATGCCCATTTCATGAATGCATGTGCTCCATCTAAAAAAACGTACTATGCTCCGTACTAAAATAATCTCCAAGCCCTCCAGGTGTGCTCCCATTGCTGTGGCTCAGCCATAAGACAGAGGTTACTTCTTCTGGGAGCAAAAATCATTCTCACTTGACCATTTCAACCTTAGCTGCTCCGCACAGGGCAGGGGAGGCACTGACTGGTAATGGAGATGTCTCGTCACAGAAACCTGCCGAACACCCTAACTCATTCCACACGAGGCAGCCGTTGCTGCACGGCTGTATTGGCTCCATGGAAGTTCTTCTGCCTTACGCTCTCATTTAAGTGAGAAGCTTCCACAGGTTCATCAGCTCAGCTCCTTTTGCTGACTTTGAAAACTCACTACCTTAGTGAAAGAAAACCAAATAAATTAAATTAAAGGTCAGAGAATGTTGCGGCTAACTTGGAAAACTTCAAATACAGATGAGCATTTACAAAACCTTAATAAGAAACAATCACCTTGCTATTTTGACAGCTCAGGGTAGAGAGCAAAGCACCGACTCCCCTGTAGCTCAGTAATGCAGCCAGCAGCAGCTCCACGATGAGGTCCTGGTTGTGGTGATTCAGCACGAGGGACTCGGGAAGGCGCCGCAGGGAAAGCACCCCCAAAACCCTGCGCACAGCACGGCCCGCTCTGCCACTGCGGTCAAAAGAGCTGGGTTAAACATGCAGAACACCATGATGAAGGGTATTCTGCAGGGAAGGCCATTGATCTTTCACAGCAGAGATCAAATATTTATCATTAGGCAGGAGAAAGCAATGAACTCTCAGAACTAAAATCAAATACAATCAATCATTGTTCAATGATGAGAAGAGCAAAAGATATCCAACATTACATTCACATTAGATATCAGATACTAGATTTGTCAGATGCTAGACAAAAATATTGAAGAAAAATTCTGTTGCCTTTACCAGCTGGAAGCTAAGTAGAAGTAGGAAAGCTTTTTTTTCTTTTTTTTTTTTCTCCTCCAAGAAAAGGACAAGAATATTTGTCAAAAAAATACCACATAGCAAGAAGAATTGAACGGTATTTTCTACTTGGATTTCCTGTTCCTTTACCAAGAGACCATAACACAGAGAGTGGCCCAAAGGACAACGGGTTCTTGTTTCTTTTTAGCTACTATCAATTTAGACAGTTGAAGTCCAGCTTCCTAGTAATTTGCCACTTGAGAAGTTTCCCACTTTTCAGATTTAGTATTGAGAGAATCTTCATTCCAAGACCTCCATCAAGTCAAATCAAACCAACTGACCTCATATCATTTTCCCAAACATTTGTGCTGCTTTCATCGCACTATCCCCAATAGGATTTTTACTGCAAGATTCATAACAACTGACTGAAATCTCTGGCAGTGGAGCAGTGATTACATGGCAATTACTCCACAAATATTATCCATAAATGCTCCATATTACAGGGAGCACTTCACTTATGCTGTGGATGAGAAACTCAGGCAATATCAAATAATTTTCCCAACTGACAACTCTATCTGCTGTTTAGCAGAAAACAGCTTTCTGAACAGAAAGTAGGAGCACTTGACTAAACTGCAGCAGAGGCTGTTCTAATCACTGTAAATCAGGCATATTTTAATTTATTTATTTTTTCTTCCCCTCCTCTTCCAAAACTTTTCTCAAAGGACCTGTGGGCAAAGTGAATTATTGAAGAAGTCAGTCCAGGGACACAGGCCGTTCCACCTCCATGTGATGAGGATCATCTTTGGTGTGAGGGTGCCCGAGCCCTGGCTGCCCAGGGAGGCTGTGGAGGCTCCTGCTCTGGACATCTCCAACCCACCTGGATGGACCCTGTGCCCTGTGCTCTGGAGCAGGACTTGGACTGGATGATCCCTAGAGGACCCAACCTCAACCGTTCTGGGATTCTGGGATTCTAGCAGCAACACCACCATTGGAATTTCTGGGATGCATGTTCAGGTGCATACTGAGTGATACAAAGGTTAGTATAATACAGGAATGTAAAACCATTTGACAAGCTATACCCATCTAAGCATTAGTGTTGCTTTGATCTGTTTTGTAGAACCGAGTTCAAACCACAGTGTAGATCAGCAAAAAGAATAATCATGTTTGGGATGCCGTGCAGGACCCGCAGACCTGGCAAACCCCACTGCCACCCCTGGGCACTGCGAGCTTGGTTAGACCTTTGTTTTCTACTGCAGTGCAAACAAACTGAAGCTTTAAAAAACAGACGTAATGGTTTGAAACCAATACCCATACCAAATACTACCAAGAGCCATCATCAACTAAGGCTTTTAAAGACACATCCCACCTTCAGTTTTACTCGCAGAGACAAGATCTACTGAATCTTACAAAGCTGAATTTGGACAAACACAAGAGACTTCCGGAGACTTCTCAGCAAAGGTTGGAAGTTTAAAATGTATAAAACAAACCTTATTTTACTAGTAACTCGGCACAGACCTTATTGAGTTGATCCAAAACGGAGCACAAGCATGGCCAGCTATCTCCCTAAATACCCAAAACATCTCCCATTGACTGAAACAGCCTTCTCAACACACCCTCTGAGCCTTAAAATGCCCTGCTAACATTTTGCTTGTTTCATTTTGTTTTGTTTTTACAATTGCAGGTGAGGCTCACACAAGCATTCCATGTGCCTTAGATATTTGTTTGCATTAGGAGAGCCGTCAAAGTCATTGTTTTAAATTATGGTAATTCTATGCAAATTGTATTAATAAAGTGAACTGTTTGCCTATAATACGATCATGGAAATTTGGCTGTTTTATTGCTGCTTGACATATTACTGTAACATTAGTGAAGAAGATTTAAGGAGCCAAATATGCACCTGTGGCCATGTAGCAAGTACAGCAAATTTGCGTGTTAGTGTCAGCATGGCTCAGCAGCACCCCTTCCAAAACCAACTTCATTGAATCTGAAAGGATAAAGCCGCTTGGCATTCATTTAATGACACCAGACTTCCTTTCCACTTGCGAAGAGTCTTCTCTGTTTATTGTCATTTTATTAGATTTAAAAAAAAATAGTCATGCAAGGAATTTTGCAATCATGCATGGGGTGGGGGATCTAAAGCTGCATCTTCAAACTTTAACGGTTTCTAAAATGCAGAAGGATTGCTGTGTGCAACAAGAAGCCAAACAACTCAGGAAAACACTAAATGTATGCTTGAAGTGTAATCCCTTTCAGTATAGCAATTAAGCTGTTTAAATGATTTGTTCAATGGGGGTGGACATCCAATTAGAATACAAAAACCTGGGGAGTTGTGATTTTCAGTTAAAAATAAAATCAACAACAAGGGATTTTTCTTTCTATGCTTCACATAAAAATACAAATTTATTAGGTCTCGTTTAAAGTTATTGAAGACTATCAAAAGAACATTATTCCAGCATTGATTCAAAACGACGGGGTGCACTATCAGCATAATTAAAATGAAACTATCTTGAACTATTTTCCTATCTTGCTTCCATATTGTTGTCTAATTGTACAGAATGTCTGTTTGTTGCAGAGGCAAAGTAATTAAGCACAGCACGTTGCAACTATGGGGATCATAAAGGCAGAGCTGGCTACGTTACCAACACAGATACCAGCACAGGAAAACATTGGAGAAAGGATCGTAATTGTAATTGAAAATAATTGGATGATCCAGTTCGTTTGGCTGACAGAGTCATTTGCACACTTCAGTGCTCTTAAGCCCTGAATGCTCCCGGTTCACCTGTGCTTTTAAAATGCATGTTTTCAAGGGAAACTCTGGAACAACATTAGAGATCTGTTTGCATTATCCATGGCAGAAGGCCTGCACATTGATTTCAGTGTGATTATCAAGTCCACCAATATTTAAAGCTGCTACTTACAAAAAAGAACAGGTCAGACTGAAAGCATTAAAAAAAAAAGAAAAGGCAGCTTTTGATAAGGTCCAGCCCAGCATCTCTTGACATCAATGCAGGGATTTCCTTTCTCATTAGCAGATGTGGAGCAAGATCCCTCCCTAGAAGGGTTCAGAAAGTTCATCACCTCATCCCCCTAAAGTGGGAACATACTTTTTTTTTTCCTCCTCCTCCTCCTCCTTTAACATAGTAATCATGCTGAGGTGTGTTTGGGAAGCAGTTATGAGAGCTTCCATAGGAAGCTGATGCCTGTCTCTCCAAAGCACCTCAGCTATCTCCATCTCTCAGCAAGTTACAACTTCATAACATTTGTAATTTTGTAGACCATGACTCAGCAAAATCAAAACTCACTTGTCAGCACAACCCAAAGTTGCAAGTCAGCAATATGGAAATAGCCGAGTCACGACTTCCAGAACTGCTGAGTCGCACAGCAGCTCCGGCCTCCTAAGGAGCCTGTCACTTGCTAATCACCGTTTCCCAAGCCCTGCACTTGGGCACGCTGCGGGTCACGCTTGTTTGCTTCAAACCCTTTACGAGAACTCTATCGCTCTCAGAGTGCCACCACCAGCCGGAACTGCAACAAATGTGCAAGTAAAATGGGAATTTAAGTACAGGAATTGGGCACAGAGGAGATCTTAAAAGGCCATGCAAGCCTCTTTTGCAATGCAAATAATTGTTTCTCTAGTAAACGTTTTTGCTCAAAACATAACAAAAAGCCATCAAGACAAGTGCTGATGTGAAATAACTACTCTGGGATATCATCAAGTCAGGGTGTATGAGGGGGAAAAAGGTAAAAGAGAAAGGGAAAAAGGAAAGTTAAAATTTCGAATCGAGTTGTGTTTACAGCCTGGACTTGTGCTTCACATGGCCTGCACAAGAGTTGTTAGGGGACATTTTTTAAGATTAAAGTGACGACTTGAGGTTCACAGTTGTTACGGGCTGTTAAGTGATGAAGTTCAGAGGTCCAACCTCACACAAGTTGTTTCAACAGCACGGGCATGTCTGCTTCTCAAGACGCTCCTGCTTCTGCTCACAGGCCTTGCTCCCTCAACGGCACCATCTGCTAGAGCAGAGCTGGGTGCACACGAGAGAACATCAGTGTGGGCCCTTGGCTCAGCCATGGCTGCTGACCTTCCCAAAGTCAATCTGCAGCACTCAAAATTGCAAGTACTGTTTATTGCTAAATAATTTAAGTAGTCTCCTAAATTGTCTTCACAGTTTTATAAAATGAGCTCTCCCACATGGACAGTTTTAACACCCCTCTGGGATCCCTTCAAGCCAGCAGCCTTCTACAGTCATGCAAAGGTTAAAACAAGGTTAAGTCGGAGCATTTACATTAAGCGAGCTAATTCAATAGCAAGCTAATTCAAATGTCCTCACCTGAAATTATGCATCCGCCTTAAAGAGTGGCAGCCTTGCCTAATTGGTGCAGAAGCAGACTGGGAGTTGTAAGCTCCTTTCTTTAAATTTGAGTCCAACAAACCTCTCGCAGGCCTCGTCTACCTTGGAAGGAGCTGGAGACGTCCTTGCAGCGAGGCAGCATGAACTCCCTCTGCACTAGGAAGGACAAGCACTTCCTAGTCTACTCCGACAGTCCTGAAGCCAGAACTGGACTGCTGGGAGCTGCTCAGACTCATCAGCTGGCACGGAAAGGAGTCATAAAGCTCTTCATCGGGCATTTTAATGTGTTCTATCAATTTTACTAGAGGATAAGGAGGGTTATAGAGCATGGGGCAGGGAGACGCAGTGAGCCTGGATCAGGGCAGGAAGGAGGATCCAAACAGTGAATGAGGCCAATGAGGCAACTCCAGGTCACAACGGAGATGGAAGAAGGAAAGCCACCATCCATCAGGGGGTGAGGGCCACCGCCAGCTGCCTGAGCCCAACCATGTCAATGAGTGACATTCCAGCTCTCCTTGAAGTACTGAAGAGCACCTTGCCAGGATGCCATAGGCACAGCAGCGTGTCTGGAAACAACAGTCGTCCTGCGATAACCCCAGTGGGAAGGATCATGACTCATTGCAATGGCTTAGCTTCAAGTGCTACGTGAGCCAATTCCTTTTTGTCACTCTCCAGAGATATTTACTATTGACCTTCGGGTTCAGCAAACTCCCAATCACTCAATCAGAGTCAACGCACCAAGAGCAGGACACCAAGGTCAGCAAAGCACCAAGGTCAGGGTTTATATCCTCTCCAGGCTGTAAAATAAGTGCGACCTTGGAGAAGTCGCACATGCTTCTCATATGTTACAAGCTGTACTGCTGTACAAGTTCTAGTTCAGAAAGGAATGGTAGAAAAACAAAAAATGAAGGTTGAATTTAACAACTTCCTGAGACATCACTTGTTCAGACATGCTGAAAAGTGGCACGGTGCTGCTCTACCTTGCTGTTCTTCATTTCCTCAGAAGTAATATTTCAGCTACCACATTTCTGCTCCCAACCCTGCACCTCTTACCATGAGCTCGGGCCAGCTGTGAGGCACCTCCTCAAAGCTGGGGGAGCAGGACACCGGCTTCGAATTACATTATGCTGAACAGCATCTCTACACAGATAACATGCCACAAAACCCATAGAAGGATGAGGAATTTCTTTGGCAAACAGAACATTTGCTTTACTCAAGCACCTGAGTGTTCTGAAGTTTAAGAAATGTGACTAATTTTATAGCTTCGCCCTCTTTATTTAATTTTTTAAAATGCCTTTGAGAGTCTCTTTTTTTGTGGGAAACCCAGTCAGTTATTGCCTAGCATTTTTTTGTCACCATTGCTGCTACTTTATCAATGTAAATTCTATTGAGCTTTAAACAGATGATACATCCCCAGGCCTTGGCTGTGTTATCCATCAGACAGAATACAGTTTGTTTTTCAATTATTTCTTACATCGTATCCATTTTTTTTCAGTCCTAGGAAGATATCAAGTACTCTTTCACCTTTTTTCTTTTTGAGGTAGTATTTTAAAAATATGTTTAAACAAAATAAGCATTCATTTTGTGTTATAAAAAAAATAAATTCACTATAAGCCTGCATAAACCAGCTTATTTATGCAGTTATTATTAAAAGGAGGGATCTGTTTTTTTCTCTCTTTTAGCCTTTGTCAATGTCATTGCTTGAAATCAAAGGTGAGAAGGCTGGAAAGGGGCAAGCTGTGGTTCATGTCTGCAGGGATGGTTATTTTTCCTTCACACTGTGGAGTAAATTCATAGGATACCTACAAAAAGGTGCAGCTCTTGGGTGAGGGTGCCAGAGCCCTGGAACAGGCTGCCCAGAGAGGTTGTGGAGTCTCCTTCTCTGGAGATCTTCAAACCCGC
>JASSRY010001068.1:1897168-1912320 GCA_032466555.1 Tinamus major
TTCAAACAAATATGCGTTCACTTTGTTTTAGATGGTATTTATATATTATTAGTTATTATATAAAACAATCTTAAGTGCAAAACCAAACTGTTTGTTTGCAAGCTACAGAGTTCCTTTTCCTTTCGAAATACGAAGGCCTCCTTTAGTAGAGAATCCCACATCAAATGTGGGCTCTGCCCACAATCCATGCTGTTTAATGAGAGAGAAAAAAAAAAAAAAAAAAAAAAAAAAAGGATTTTGCAGATTTCCTGCATTAGCGGTTGTTTTTTTTAAAAAGAGACATGAAAATCACAGCAATGCCATGGCACATCAGTCCGGGCTAAGCCCAGGGGGGTTCACAGGATCACATGCTGCACGCACGGGGGTCTGACCATTCTGTGGTGGTGCCCATGCCACTTCTCTTATTAGTAGAAACTCAAAACAACAAAATAAAACCACAAAGAGCTGTCCGCAAGTCTGAAAGTCTTTCCACTTTAACTCTTTCAGTAGAATTTCATCTATTCGCTGATATAATTACACCAGCTCAGCAATATAAGTGTAAATACAATTTTACTGGCATAAAGGTGTTTAATAGTGGCATAAATATTCTTCTACAGGAATAGAAATGGATAAGACTAGCAGAAAGCTCCTTCATACCCATGTAATTGCCTCCACACTAGGCATAGCTTCAGTATAGCCTGTTTGGTTTAGAAATCATTTAAATATATATATATATATATATATATATGGCTTAAAGATAGACTTAGGATAAAAGTAGCTATTCCAAGCAGTTCTGTGGAGCTTCAACAGAAGCAAGAGCACTGAGTATATTCTAAATAAGATAGGCAATCTGTTCAGTAGCCATTGAAAAAGCCAGTGAAAAAGTACAAAGATATTAGAGTACTGTGAGACTATTGGAAGGAAAACGATATTATTTTCAATTCCTTGTTGAAGTAAAAGACTGAGGACAAAAAACCCACACAAATAAAGTAAAATCAAAGTAATGTAACTTCCAATTAAGGGGGAGGTTATCCCAGGTAGCCTGAACAATATCAGGTGCAATTTATAACAAGTGGAGACACACACAATGCATGCAAAATTCATGAAAATCTGACAACAGATATCAAACATGCAACAATTTGAATGACAGAGATTCCCTTGTTCAACTCCCCACCGTCTCCTTGTCATTATCCATCCGACAAGGAGATAAGAGAGGAAAAGCAGAGTGACCTAAGGGGGCCTTTTTCACCTGCTGTCAAGCTAAATGTGCCTCAGAGAATCTATCAAAACATTAAATTTATCTTTAATCTCCCGGAAAAAAAAAAGATTGGCAAGAAGGAAAACAAAAAAAGCTGAATTTTAACCAAGTCATTTCTCCTTTTCTCTGGCAAAAGACCCTGTTGTCCGTGGATTATTTAACTGATGGATTGTTTTATCAAAGCCTTGTCTACAGGAAAAGAAAAGAATAATGCAACTTTAAGTGCTGCTAACTGCAAGAAGGTCATAAAGATTTATGGTTTACCCTCTTGTAAATACCATTCTTTATAACCCATTCCCAGGAGATTTAGTGAATGCTCAATAACCTTTTCTCTGGTGGATGCAAGCAAAATCATCAGCACCATCTCACAAACCAGTTTCTCAAGCAAGGCAAGAGCACTGTGCCTGCAACAACCTCTGCAACATTGCTCCTTCCCTACCCCATCTGTGAGCTGGTGGTAATGAAGATGCTGTCGGGATGGAGGATCCTTCCAGCCAAGATTGAACTTTAAACGTACTTGGAAGGAATTCTCAGACAAGCGTCCCTGGACTGGCCCTGTGGGCCCAGCAGGGAAGATGGAGTTTGTACACTGGACTCTGCGGGGTGACTATGAGAGAGTCTTTCACCTTCAGCTAAAAGAAAAATGAAACGTTTGCACTGAACTAGGCAATGAGTTGGGAAATGGGTATAGGAGCCACATGTGCTATTACATTTTTTGTGATTTTCTCAAACTAAGTGTTACCAAGGATCCCATTTCTAGAGGGAGTTGGGGCAGCTGAAACCAAGTGTGCCTGGGGCCTGCCAGGTCTCATCTGCGTCGTCGCTGCAGGAGAGCCCGTGAGCACCGCGGCCGACGCACGCGCGTGCAGCCTCTTCTCCCCACTACTTCTTACAGGGAAAGGAAGGACATGGGCATGGCTGACGGATGAGGATATCGTGCAAACCGCTGGATCTTAAAGGTGTTTGCAGCCTTTCCTCCCTCTCTGCAGCGAGGCCGGCCTGCACACAGAGCCAGCAGAAGAGCAATAAACCTGCACGCGAGCTTTAAATCTCCAGCTTGTCTGATCCGTACTGTGGATTTGGGCCCCCTCCTGATCTCCAGGGTTATTGTTTCCTGTGGGTTCCTGGAAGAGGCAGGAATCATAGCTGTGCTCTGCTATTTAAATAACTCAACCCTTTCACAGCAGCTTTAAACAGAAGTTGGAAACAGTCCCCCAGGCTTAGCCCTAACCTGCCTCAAGGTGTAAAGTGACTCTGACCCAGGGTTGCAGTTTTTACCTGTTTAATGCAAGTCTTATGCTTCACTAAGATCCCAAGACAGGTGCAGAAAGACCCAAAGCTTTAGGGGGCTAAGATCCAGTGTACTGGTTTCTAATGCATGGCTAACTTGCAGCAAAAATTAAATCCCACCTGTAAGCATCCATCTGTTATTTCTCGTCACCCAGCACCAAATAGAATATTTAAGTGATTTATGATTTCATTTATTTTACATACCTCGAAATGAAGCATGCAAATAGCTAAATATTTTAAACTAACCAGCAAACAGTTCCCATGTGTCTGAAAACATCTGCATCTCCCTCACACACACACGAGAGGCTTCAAGTTTTTAAGTGAGAAAATTGGGCTTTAAATAATTCTATTTTCAGGGATATTATGTCTTGAAGGAGATAACTTGCCCTTTGCAAAAAACCCAGCTCCCGGGTAACTCTCAGAAAGGCTGATAGAATTGTTGTGTTCTCCTCCCTCATCCCCTTTCCCCCAGCTCAAAAAACAAAAAAAAGAAACACCAAAATTGTTTGCAGTTTAGTCAAGCACAAATGCCATCTAAGATAAGGAGCACCCCATGGAGTGGGGATACCACTGACCTTTTAGACACAAGAGTCAATAAACAGCACCCAAAACTAGGGAAGATGTTAAGAAGGTTTCCAAGCACAAGAAAAACACTTATGCACTAATAGCCTCACACTTGTTTATCCAAGTGTTTTATCCGCTGATCTCTCCAGCGCTAGATAAGGAGTAATCCCTTGTGTTGCTAATGATCTACTTCATGCACTGAATAAGTCAATCTGCATCAGGGCAGCAGTGATTAATGGAGTCTTTGCTGTGGGAATTTTGCCTGTGTTCATAGGAAATATTGGAAATATTCTCAGCAGTGGTTTCATGCAAAAAAAATTATTCCTATCAACCCAAGCTGTGGTGATAAAGAGAAAACCATTCACAAAGGGACCAAGTAGCTTAGAAACCCACTCTGTGCCGATTATAAAAACTTACTGTGAATTTTTGTTAAATGAGAGGTTTTTTTTTTTTTTTTCTCTCTCCTTTGGGGTACTTTGGGTTTTTCTTATTCCTGTCTTTCCAAGGAAAGGTACACGGGAAGGTCACGGGAGAACCAGAGGGTCTGTTTGCTTTCAGCTGTCAGAAAAGGTCACAGCAGTACATAAATGCTAACCCTCATGGAGCCCAGACGGTAACAAGGAAGGCCATAAGAAGGTCTATAAATAAGCAGCACATGTGCCCTTGCTTGGCACGCTTCCTAGAATAAAATGTTGAAAATGCTCCGAAAGCCCCGCTGGGAAGGAGCCCGTCAGCGCCGCTCGCTCCTGCGGCGCTGCACGGAGAGGGACCTTCCAGCCACCCCGCTCCAGAAGTCGGCACCCTCAGACCATGCCCTGGAGCAGGGCTCCCGGGTCCTCCATCTCCAGCGGAGCCTTGGAGCCAGCAGGCTCCTTGGCACAGCCTCAGCATCCAAAATTCCCAGCCAATGCTGAAATGCAGTGATCCCATGTGCTTCATTACACCTGGTAGCTACCAGCGGGGGATGAGTTCTGAGAAAAGGATGCTCAGCCTTCCTCTGTTACATGTCCTACAACACTCAGTATAGCTATGGGGGTAGAGGAGGGGAAGGCATTGATTCCATGTCAAGAGGAGAGGAGAAAAAGAAAGAAAGAAAAAAGAAAAGTTACAAGAACTTTGCTAGAAAGCCAAAAGAATTGAGAAGCAATCACAGGCCAAGAGCACAGCTTGCTTTCTTCTCAGTTTTCCAGAGCTTGAAAGAAATGAAAAGAATCATTTTGCATTCCACCAAGACCAAGCCTTCACAGAGCTAATTTATATCACTCTGCTACACCGGTTGTTACCAAAGAACCAACCTGTTCAAAGACATGGAACAGAAAGCACGGAAAATGCAACAAGGAGAGATGCTAGAGAACATCAGTGAATGCTTAAGCAACAGCATTTATATTTGCTCAATATTGGCTCTAGCACCAACACACCACGTTCCAGAGGGTCAGTTCTGATCTTCATGAAATGCACCAAAATGTAGCCATTTGTATGGATCAAGACATAACCTCAGACGAGAGATTAATACCTTAATCTTTGATACTACCAGTGAGATAACAGTAAGTAACTTTCTGTGGGTTATGCTTGGCTACAGACCAAGCTGTGGATGCTACCAATTAGAAAGGAGGAAAGTACAATAGAAGACTGTGTTTCAGTTTGAATCACAACTGTCAGTGTTAAATAGGAAATCGAGTCCGGGGTGGATTCTCGGGATAACCATATGGAGCATACATCTGGAAGGAAGTTAACCAGTGGCTGCTCGCCACTGTAATCATTCCTCCCTCAAGTATAGCAAATGGAGCATCAAAGCAGAAAACAGGTGGTTCTTCCAGGAGGTAAATGAACCACAGAGAGGGGTCAGAAAGAGTGACATACATTTGATGATTTTTTTCCCATTGCATAAAAATTGTCAGAACAAATTATGCATTGCATATTATACCAGGTTATTGCATGCTCAACACCTCCAGGCTTTCTGCTTTGCAGAGAGTGAAAGTTCAGTGAAAAGTTTCCTCAGATAGGCATTAACTTAATAATAGCACATGAGCCAGCCAGAGTCTCAGCAGAGAACAAATGTCATGCAAGTACAGGAGATCTCTCTTACTCCAATATTAACAAACTCCTCAAATCATGGGCATTACTGCTAATTTGGAGAGAAGAAATTCAGAGGCTCAAGAAATCTCTCAAGAATTTCATTTTTCCCATTCTGCATCATGATCATCCTGGAACCCTTTGTAGAAAGGGAGGACACTTGCCCAGGATATGATGTAAATTAAGGTCCTGCTCTCTCTTCTGCATACACAAGTGCCAGACTATGGCCTGTTTTAGGTTGGACTCCTATATCAGCAGTGGTTCCACAATGAATAATGGTGTAATGCAGAGCAGGAACCCCAGCTGCACCAAACCAAGCAAGAGCCCTAAGAAAGAGAAACTTTTCCCGGGAAAACTGGAAGTTGTGCCCAAGCTGAAGTTGTTCCTCTTTGTTCTTCCCTCCACCCTATGCTATCAGCAGAGTGACATATTTTCTCATTAAATTGTAGATGGAGCTTCAGTATTTTGCAGCACACCATTCATTTGTGGATTCCAGACTGCTGTAACTGGAATTCTTGCATTTGTCCCAGGAATTCTTGGGGAAGGCAACAACTCTGCCCTAGCAATTGTGCTAAAAGAAAAGGCTCCTTTTCTCAAATCCTCCCCTGCAAGTTGAGTCTGAGAGAGCATCCCTCAAATTTCAATCTTGATATTAGGCCTGGATCCGAGGGAACGGAACACAGACCAATATTACTATTTGGGAGCCATGAAAAGGTTGGATCAATCTAGAGTTCATCCTGGCATGAGCAAAGACTTGAAAAAACAGCGCCCTGAAGACTTTGACAGGTTGGTGACCTTTTAGCTTATACCGTAAATGATTTCAGCCCGGAGAGTTTGCTCCTCAGAAGAGCGTCTATTTTATACTGAAATAAACTGCAGCCTTATCTACTCCACTGGCCCAACATTTACAGAAACCACTACTGGACACACACAGAATATATAAGTCAAAGTTGCAACTAGAAGCTCTGAATTTTTAAAGGGAACATTGCCTTGGAGGCACACAGAAATCAGAAAGGGATGGCCCATGTTCTTAGATTGTATGCAGCTGATGTTAAAAATGCAACAGTGGGAGTCTGAGGATTGGCAACCAGATAGAAGGTTTCTCCCTTATCGATTCAGGCCTGACCTGACCTAAGAGAGTTTTATTACCATTTGATGCCTGATGCAAAACAGGAAAGTGAAGTCTTCATGTGCTTCTCACTGAGTAGACTCCACTCAGCTTAAGGAATAAAACCAGTAAAACCAATAAAACCAGTAAGCTGTGGCTAGAGTTTGTGTTCAGCAGCAACATCAGGAACACGCAAGTCCAAGCAGGGGAGCTAGAGTGGGCTGATGAGCGTTCTCATACCAATCTGCTCTCCCTACAGAGGAAATTCTGGTGTATTTCCTTGGCAGACAAAAGAAAAAAGTAGTTATTCCCTCCTTCCTGATCAAGATTATGAAAATGTTTTAAGAACCAAAGTGTTGAAAGATTGAAGAGGGGCCAGACTGCTGCTTGCACCGTGATTCACAGAGCCCGCACAAGCCAAAAATAACCAGTGATGCAGCTTATTATTGAGAACTCAGGGTTACAGGGCCTCCGGTGTTTTGAGAAGAAAAACTTTTTCAAGCATTTTCCTCCCTCCTCTGTCTCCTCTTCCCCCCTCAACAGACGGGACGGGGTGACCTGCACAGTCACGGGACACAGGGCACAGCCTCTGCATCAACAGGCCATTCAGGCACCAAGTCCACCCAGTGCTTCCAGGATCTCCCACCCCACACAGCTTCCTCATCCTGCTCTTCCATGGCATTTATGAGTGTCACACAGCAGCAGGCTCTTCGAGGCAGGACCAAGGTCCCATTCTGCCGGGTGCCACTTGCTCACAAAATGGTTTGTCTTAAATCAAAATGAATGGTGATGGGAAATTGTTTTCAATATTTTATGAATGGAAAATGAAGCATGACAAGATTAACTACAGTCAGATTTTCAAAACAACTCACCTCAAGCTATGATATATATATATACAGAACTTGCCAGTTCTTCTACTTGGAAGTCTTTTAACTTTGATAATATCGAGTAATTCCAATTATGCCACTGTGCAATCAATCCTGCAGCACACACACAATAGAGCCAGCATCTTGGCCACATCAGACTAATTACACATGTGTTTCACCTGCCACCTGCGCCCATATCTTCACATTCCTTCCTCAACAGGAGATAAGATCATCAAACTAATATCTCGTGTGGGCTACTGGAATTGTTTTGGCTGCTCTGGGAAGCTGTATGAATATGAGACAAGTTTCATAAAAAACTGCTCTTGCAATATTCATATGAGGTCACACACAGAACCAAATTCAGTTCTCAGAGCTGAGAACTAAACTCAACTCCCCAGAGTCCTTTCCTTCCAAGTGCTAAACCAACCTTTCTTTTCCCGAAATTCGCCTCTTAAAAGTCATTCCCTAAGGCATCCACTGTAACACATAAAACACTCTGACAAACACCATCAATTTAATTCTTATTAATGGTAATGAAAGTTAAATAGATGCTACCCATAGTACTTGCACATCTGTGCATTCTGCCACATTGCTAGGCAAAAAAATGCCTTTTTTTTTTTTTTAGGCAGAAGAGATGGACAATTAGCTCTCTGAAACAAAAATCTCCCTTCATTAACCAGAAACAGTGTCATTTGTTGACGTTTATCTAGCACGGTTCTCTAGAGCAGGATAAGGAACGTCGCAGCAAAGCGGCTGCTCGTGCGCGGACGGGAACCCACGAGGGTGCAGCCGGTTCCCAGGGCCACGGGGGACGTTGCAGGTGACAGCAGCTCCCGGGGACAGACCGGGGACACCGCCACGTCTCATGGTACCTCCCCGGCAGCACAAGGCCACATACCATTGCCGTGTGTTGTGATCCCTCCTGCTGCATGTCACTGACGGGACAGAGCGCCCTGCAAAGCGTTCCCTGTGCCGAGGAGACGGATGGAGCGGCAGTGACACGGGCAAGGCCTGGCCAGCAGCACACTGTGTCATGGGGGGATCCTCTGTGCTGAGGTGCTCTGGGGAAGACCAAAAGCAGAGCAACAGCACTAATACAGGCACCAGGGCCAGGAAACCCATCGACATGGCTTAGAAAACACTTGTTTCTAATGTTGGGTCCCAGATTTGCGAGGGAAGAGATCAGCTCTAGGGAGAGGCAGGTTGTATCCAGCTTTGCCCCTTGGCAAAGCTGCTCAGCCTGGTTCTCCAGCTGGGAGACAGCTGCTGCCACGACAGCAAGAGAGCTCATACCCTGGTGGACCCAGGGGTGGAGGGAGCTCCATCCCCTTGTACACACAAGGGTGGAGGAGCTGGTTGCAGAGCTAAGAAAGAGCCAGCAGAAAGAGCCTTCCAGTTTTGTTCTTGGCCCCTGGATTTCCAGCTTCCACAGGTGACTACCTGGACAGGAACAGCATTGGGATTGCAGAGCTGTCCGTTGTGTGTACATTGAGCGAAGCAGCAACACCAATTCATCACTGCAGGGTTGTCCAACCCCGCTCCCCGTCACCGTGAGCGCGGTGTTCCAGGGAAAGTGCCAGCAGCCCAAAGGTTAACGGCACCGGGACTGCAGATCCAGCGTCTCCAGATAAATGAAGGTAGAGCACAGAGGGGGCAGAGGATCCTTGCTGTGATTTCATGTCAGTCTTCTGCTCCCATCATCATCATCTGAAAAGCGTGCTTATCAAATTGCCTCGCCAGCAGGTCTGTCATGGTGAGAGCAGAAGACAAAGTGTCCCTGAAACCTCCCCAGCATGGTAAAAAGTGACACTGGGTCTGGAGCTATAAAAAAGCAGCAGTCCCAGACAGATCCTTAGCTGAGCCTTGTAGCACTGAAAGGGCTTCCCTGCAAACCAAAACAGCTCATTGCACGCTGGAGTCCACACGCATCGCTCCCGATGCTCCAGATACTGGACACGGTGCTGCTACGAACCTGACCCAGATTTAACTGGGCTCAGAGCGGTGCAGGGGCACGTCCCGAAACCCGGGACAGGAGCAGGAGTTCCTCGGAATAACCTCCGAGCCACAAACTAGTAAGGAAAGGCTGCAGGACCTGCTTTTAACAGTCAAATAGAATATTTTAGCACAAACTTAAGGAGCACTTTAAAACCTGAAAAATGAAAATCTCTCTCTAGTTGCTGCTATTAAGAGGAACTATTTTTAACTTTTGCTTTCATATAATCATTTCACAGCTGATATTCACACTTACATAAACAAAACATTTTTTGTTTTGATAAACTCCCACAGCTAAGACATGTAACCAAAGCTAGCAGTGAAAAATAAGAGAAATGTGGGGGGAGGAAAAATGCAATGCCAAAAAGAATAAAGGAGAATGAAATTTCATGTAATACTCGCAAAATCCAGAAAGCCTTTAATATATTTAATTTTACAAAAAAAGGTTTTTAATCAAAATCTAATGCATCTAATGTAAGAATTAGGATTAGCTCTACTTCAGTTATTAGAAAATAAAGTGAGAAGGAATGTATTTAGACCCCATTTCTCTAGATTTTACTATCTGAGAAACAATTCAACCAAATATTTTAAGACTATAGTATGAAGCACATGACCAAGTCTAAGTTTCAGGCCAAGATATTTTGTCAGCTATCCTCAGATTTTCTTCCATTTGTTTCTCATTTTTAAAAGCAGCAGTTTCTTGCTAGAGGCAAGGATGAAAGGAAAGAGTACAAATAATTTTTTGAATTTTGCAAAGGAATTATGCAAGCAGCTCTGACTCTCCTCATATTTAGAATTAAGAAGTGCATTTTTAGATAACTCTGGAAAGCTTTGGAAAGTATTTGAAACTTTTTTTTAGCATAGTTCATCATTACTTACAAAGTGAAGTATTTATGCTGTCCTAGGCATAAGGAGCCAACTTAGTGCTTCACTCATTTCAAAATCTGCCCTGCGCTCTGTATCCTATGGATCACATTTCTTTCTACAGCCCCTGCCAAAAGATTTATATGGCAAGTTTCTCACTTTCATGCAGCAAACAAATTCTGAAGTAAAATTTGTTTTAAAAACATTTCACACCTCTACTAGGAAAGAGGAGGTAACACCTGAATGACATTTTGGAACGTAAGCAGTTTTTAAATGCAAAGTATATGAATATAAAGAGAATGATGAGTCTACAAAGAGTACCGCACAGCTCAGTCACAAATGTTATTGCACTATCATAAGCCAAAAAAGGCTCCTTTCCACCTCCCCCCACTATTCATGTCTTTTCTTTTCAAAAAATTCATATACCACCCTTCAAGCATCTATTTGCAGGATTTCTTATAGCAACTTGCAAACACGAATGAGAGCATATAACTCATTTCTATTCCATTTCATTAAGGGGGGGCATTATAAGAGTGAGCTGTAAGCAGGAAATATAATAGCATTTAGCTTTTTATTGAATAGTGAACTAAGGTATTAAAACTATTTGAAAGTGTAAGTAGAAGAGAAGCATAAGGGAAAAAAGCTTTATAAAACAGAAAGAATTAGAAAAGGGTGTAGGCACCAAATATCATGTCTGTTTAGATAACCCCCAATAAGGTAATTCTGGAAAAAAAGAGACCACACACTCAGTGGATCTTTGTGACACTCCAAAATTAATGATTTAAGAGGGTGGGATCCCAAGAGACACACAAGTGCTCCCAGGGCCTTGAGAAGCTCAACTTCAGTAAGCAGAGCTTTTCTCTGCCTTGTAAAGCTGGAAAATGAAGTGGGTCCCAAACCAGTTCCACAATGCGGTCTAGAGAATTAGAGAAGAGGAGAATTCTCACCCCCGTTTTCTCTGCAATTCTTTTGTGCCTGTCTACCCTTTGTGACTGCAGAACTGCTCACATAGAACTGCAGTGGGTTCCGTGGTGCCTTCTGGTGAGTATTAGCTGCATACACTCCAAATAAAACCAGAAATCCTCAGGGCTACCTATGCTGGGCTACTCTTGGGATGCTGCTCAACTACTTAGGCCTGAGCTGAGCAATCACTGCCATTCCCCAACAACAAAAGTTAAGTTGTTGCAAGAAATAATCAACTTTGCTTCAATTCAGAGAGGTGAGTGCTCAGGAACAAGCCCACCTGTGACAAAGGAGCTGCAAAAATTGTAATTACCCCTACTCTATTTAAATGCTTTGGAGAAAATGATGACTCTCAAACCTCCATAAAGGAGTCTATTCATTTTAATAGAGTTGTTGTACGTGTCACACAGCAAAATATAACGAACATTGCCCTTCTCTCCTCAAGCAGACTTAACCATGGTTCCAGAAGAGCCACTTTCTGCAAGGGCTAAGCAAACCTGCACAGATACAAATCTAGTTTCACCTACTTCAGATTTCTGTCTCTTTTCAGGAAGGGTCAGAAACTGAATCTTTGCAGTTGAGAACCTAGAAGCATCATTTCCTGGTATCTCCAGGTAAGACCAAAGTGGACAACAAGCATCACGGCGAGCGTGTCACAACATGCAGGAGGTGGCAGCTAAGGGACAGGCCAGGAGAACGTAGCTGACTCTCCTACATGAGCAGGACCCAGAGCAACCCTTGGACATGAAGCCGACGCAGGAAAGGGGCAGGTTTCCGCCCGTCCTCAGTATTTGGGGTTAACCATTTAGGTTCTCCGTGCCTCAGTTTACCCGTTACATTGGCTACCACTAGCACAGCGGCAGGGACGCACACAGGCTGCAGCAATCCTGCTCCCAGGTCCATGACAGGCCTCTTCCCATATCCATGCGGATGGGCTCCTGCCCACACACGTTACTAGAACTAAGCAAACAAAATATGTGCAGTAGAACCACAGCTCTGAAGACCTTACAGACAAAGAAAAGCTCACTTATTTAAGAACCATTTGAACTTTTTTTGATTTGCTTTTTTAAATGCAGATCCTGAATCCAGCATTCCTACTGTAGGCAAGGCATAAAACAATTGCAGAAAGAGGGAAGGCAGCTGACCACAGCAGTAAATACACATCAGTATACTGCAGAAGAAATCGGAGGAAATGCATGTAATGCTGCAAGTCACTGCAGCAATGACTCTTGAAAGCCAGATCCCAGTCCTATATCCATCTTCTTTATATCCACTGACATAAGAAAGAGTTAAAATCATTGCATTTTATAGTTCTCTTTTTACACTTATATTCCAGGACATTGAGAGGAAGGAGCGTGAGGAAGTTGCACTTCATTTAAAGCATCCTTGAGCTTTACTTCACAGTTTGTCTCATTTCTTTTAAAAGCAGTTTCTGGTTTCCCAAGGCAGTTAGAGCATCCAGGAGAAGGCAGCAAAAAGCAGAGAAAGGACTAAAAGCTTTGCGCTGATTTCCAGGGCAGTGCCTCCTCTCCAGGAGCTGCAGTTACAATATACAATACAGTTTATCCCAGGAGAGGCAACCCACACTCCTGTGATAGAGCTAAAGCAGCTTTCCAGTCCTGTAAAGCTGATAGCTTAAGCTTGCGGCAGACAAAGAGGGGCTGCACTTTCCTTTAGACAACCTGCTTTGAAAACACAAAATACTGAAAACCAGCAGAGTTGAATCCTTGTTATTACCGTTTTCCCTAAAGATCCAGAATGACCAACTGCAAAAACTCAAGTATAGGCCAGAAAAATCAGGAGATTAGTTAAAGAAAGGGTATTTTGGAACTGTTTTTAAAACAGGAAGATACACACAAGATTTTTTATTCCCTTTGGTTTGAATTTTAAGGACACTGCAATGCTTTGCTGTTCAAATACAGCACTCGTTTTCTCTTTGCAAAGAATAGCCTTGTGTAACCACAGGGCTCTAATAAACCATCCCGAACATCCTGCCAAGACATTTGATGAAGTCATGAGCATTACCTGGTGTAATTACAGGTGATTTCATACCAACTCCCTGAATCCTTGCCTTACATCCATCACGTGTCCTCTTATGTTAGGTATCACACAAGTACAACAGCTGCTAAAATTGATCCAGATGCCTTTCCAAGAGCCCACACTGAATCTTTTATGTGGAAGAAGTGGCTAAGGTACCACTTTGTGCAGTACTGAAGCTTCCTGCTGTCTTCGCCCTCTCTGAAAAACCTTAACTACAGCATCTCTTTGCACAGTGCAACTCAGAGCAATAGGAGGGATTGCAGGAAGGGCACAGACTCTGCTTTTGCACTCCTATAACCCATCAAGGGGACTAGGACTGGTTCTTTGGCGATGACTAGCGAAGTCTGCTGTCTACTTTGTGCTGCAAAAGCCTAAAGATGCAGCCAAGGATTAGCCTTGTATTTGCAGTATTGGTTTATTTCCTTGATTCCTTTCACCATATCTGCTTTTCCCCATTTCTTCTTTTGGAGACAAGAACATTCACCAGAGCTAATACTTAATTCTGACACTGGGGAAGCACTTGGGGGTGACTTACACCATAACTTGGGCCAAATTGCATCTGCAATGCAGGTAACAACAGTTGTGCCATCTGGTCTCTAGTACGCACAGTAGCATATAAACATTGATATAATCAAAAATAATTATAGCGGAAGTTTTCAAAGCTGGCTAGCAGTGGCTGGCAATGCTCAATAAAAACAAACTCCTGGGTTCCTCACCGGAGCACAAGTTTCCCCAAAATGTGAATCTGATTACTGAAGACCAGACAAGATTTGCACAAGGTTAGGACTTTTGCAGGAGACCTCCACATGAAAATGCCTCAACAGCAGCACATCAGATTCCCAAAAGGCTTCAGACAGAACTCCTGTTACCTCCAAGCAGAGAGAGGCCACCACATTTCTGTGGTCGCGGGTCAGGAACAGCAGCCTGGGGATACACTTCTCCCAAGCGTGAGGAGAGTACAAAGCCCATGAAATTCAATGCCATCTCCCCAGAGATACTGCTCTGTGCAGAGAAACAGCCTCACAGCTCGAAGTGGAGCCAGGCTTTGCAAAGGAGCTGCAGTAAGTGCACACACGACACCTTCTGTAACCCGGGCTGGTGCTGCTGAATCACAGCTGAGGTGTTCAGAGCTGAGCATCGTCATCAGGAGAGCAGGAAAGGGCGCTAATTGTTCCTTCCTTTGTATATCGCAGTGCAGAAGTTTCTCTTCCAGACAGCAAAGGAGGCTAGAATCACTCCCTGGACTCTCCTAAAAATTCTGCCTGCTTCAAACTGATGCTGCACTTCATTTTGCCATGCAAAATCCTTCCCTCAACATCCTCCATTCATTCCTCTCCGCTTTTCCCGTTCCCCTACAGACCAACAAGCTGCACGGATCCTTCCTTCGGGGTAGGCTGTTAGAGAGAAGCTTAGGGAGGTACCTGCTGACCCGTGGTGGTTACCTGACTCCATCCAGTCCATTTCTTTGGCTTCCAGAACCAGGACGAACTAGACTAGTTTGGCAGAGCTCAGAGCAGGGGCAAGTCTGGGGCTTCAGATTATTCAGAAGCATCTGGAGACCTGTTGTGAAAGCTGTGGTGCAAACAGCAAGATGCCAGTTCAGGGTTTAGTTTTAAGGCAGCCTCTGCCTCCAGCAGTGATCCCGCCTGCACTGCCAGCATCTCTGCAGGCCAGATCTGTGCTAGCAATGAGCCCACCACTCCACTGCTTTCAGCAAGCACCCAAGATGCTGAATGAGAGGGAAAGACCTCCCCAAAACTGCTTAGCTAGAACCTACTAGATTATCATGTTTGCCCCCTGATTTGAGATAGTGTTTCATGCTCTGTGCACCTCTGCTTAGCAGGACAACTTGCACCTACCTCCACTTTTTGCAGGTAGCAGAAGGGGCTGTATGAGTCCCATCACTAGGGGGAAAAGGTCCCCAATTTGTATTTGGGCAGGGAGCACAGACCTGCCTTACTGTCAGCTCTACTTAGTGTAACTGGCAGCCAGATCAGAAGTCATACAAAGAAGGCCAAGTTGTTAATAGTTTTCTAGTGTTTTACATGAGCCAAATTCATTGGCAGGGTGGAGCTGGAGAAGACACCTATTCACTCAACTACATACTAGCAGTGATGCAAAGCATCAAGAATTCTCTTTACTGCTCTGAGAAAGA
>JASSRY010001068.1:1935552-1947389 GCA_032466555.1 Tinamus major
CCAAGATGGGGCAGAGCCGCACGGAGCGCAGGCAGCAGCAGGGAACACCAGGAATATCCCGCTCCCCGGAACGCGCCGCGGGCTCCTCCGCACAGACAACATGCACTAATCCACCCCCAGCCGGAGCTGTTGACCGCTCGTGTTTAAAGAAATAAGTGGGGATTAAGAGGAGGGAGCCTGAAATCCGGCAGAGCTGAAATTAAACTGGCAGCTCCTGCAGAGAAGGGCCTGGAGCTGCGGCGGGTCAGGAGGGAGCCCAGCAGCAGGAGAGCGGCAGCTGCCGGATCCCCCATCCTCTCCCAGCAGGAGAGCACGAGGGGCTGCTCCTCCCAACACCAGGTTTTTCCTCTAAACATATAAATAGAAAACAGAATTCCCTCCCCACTCACCTCCTAAGAAACAGGCTGAAATGTCACCTTAGCTGCACAGACAAATTTTTACTTCTACTGTGGGCAAATGTTTTCACTTAAACAATCTGAATTACAGTGACAGCTCCTTCAAATATTTGCTAAAGCCCCCTCTGCCTCGCTCCCCCTGCCAGGCTGGTACCTCCTTGCCCGAACCTACAGCCAGTCACTCCCTTCCAGCCGCAGCTGCTTCCACCCACCTTTTCCTTTAGGAATCTCAGGAGGCAGCTCCTCACCTGGTGCAGCTGGCCAAGATCCTCAGCTGCCACCAGGGCAATCCCACCTATTCCAGCCATGGATCTGAGCCAGGGACTCCCTGTGCTCGAGCTGCAACTGCAGCAGAATCAGACCAGGCCATTAAATGTCTGGGAGACCTCCAAGAAGCTCTCAGGTGCTGCAGAATCATGCCAGCAGTTTTGCAGTTAGTAAGGCTTTTTCCATCACAATCAAGGGAAAAAAAAAAAAAAAAAAAAAAAAAAAGGGAAAGTTTGACACACAGGAATCTTGTCCAGCAGGTTTACTGATTTTAACCATACAAGCCCAGATCCACCACAAAGTCCAGGGACACAAACTTGGTGCATTTCAGACACGAAGGCTTTCCTCAAACCTGGTATTTGACTTGTTTGTTTTCATGCAGAACAGCAGACCTACCCGCAGGCCAGGCGCTCCAGCACGACAGCCCTGCACAGGCACGGGGCTGCCTGCACGAGCCATCTTCAGCAAGCAGAACAACCACCAACTGCAACTTTGAATAAGTTAAACTGGCTTCAAACAAACAAACACAAACATGCACACACACCTTTTCATTTCCTCTTACACACCCCAAAAGGAAAGAAAACCATTGAAACAAGAAAGGGGACACATTGTTTCATGCCCAAGCATTCAGCAAAGAAAGGCTATTTTCATCTTCTCTTTCCTCCTCCTGATTGCACAGAATCATGAACGTCTGCTCTGCTTCTCAGCGGAAAAATGCGTCTAAGACTACATGGAGAGGGGAGACCCTGACACTGCCAGGTCATTTCTTGATAAGAGAACTTCTGACAACAACATATAGCAATTACCTTCAAGATCTGTAAAGTGTCCTTCCTCGATACGCATGGTTTCATCTAAGTGCGGTAGATTACTCTGAAATTTCTTTGTTATTTTTCAAGATAGACGGTCCCAGACAGTCACATCCGACTCCGGGATATTGCATGTTGCCTCAAAGCAGAGCACCGTACCAATACTTCACTTCAGGCACATGCTGCAAAGAGCCTGGACTTGCAGGCACCAGCAGGAGGTTTTTACCTCTGAGAGGACAGAGTTAACAGGAGAGGGAGCCCAGAAACACAACTCATTTATTCATATGCTTTTTTTCCATTAAAATGGTGTGTTCCAGGATAACTGGCCATACCCACCACTTCTGCCCCTTTAACACCTTTTGAAACCTCCCTGCTGGAGAAGGAATGAGAACACAGCACTTTTCCCTAAGAAACCTCATTTCTTTCTAGTTTGCCTATTGCTATTAATGTCTTGGGTTAACTAATCAAATTCAAATTGCTTAATTGAAATGTTAAGTGCAGTGTCTCTTATGCAGGAAAACCAAAAAACCCACGCACAACACACACAACTTCACCATCACCACACACAAAACAGGGAGCTTTGGAGCTGTTTGCATTTGTTGGCAGTATTTTTTACCTTGATTTGGAATGTGATATTTGGGGCAGTATTAGGTAGGAATTCAAAGGGTCTCCATAAGAATGGGAGACATTTCCTTGGTACTACACTGCTGTAAGTTTTGTTTAGCTTGCGTGGGACACAGTTAACTACAGTAATTTATCAAACTGGCACAAGGTAGTATTCACACACAAAGTTTTTCCTGCAGTCCGAATCCTTAGTTTTGTATGAGACTAGGTTGTGCTAATTGAATTTTCACTTGGGTAGATAAAATCTTTAACAACTCTGGAATAACTAAGTGCTCTTTGTTCAATGATGTGGATAAGAATGATTTACAGCACCTTTCACGTAATCATGCTAATTTTGCTTTCATATGATTAATTAAAACAATATGTTCTTTCTTTGTAAAATAGAATTAGTGCACCCAAGGAGACAGGTTTTATTGCAAGTTTCTCTGTTTGGCAATAAAAGCAATTTTTATGTACCATCTTTTTGGCAAAGGTAAGCAGACATGCTTAAGTGGTCAAGAAAGCTGAAATTAGCATGAGATCCCTTCTTGGTGCCTCACCAAGAAGTCTGATAAGTCATCTTTGGTGTGATCTACCCTGTCTCACAGCACCGGGGCTATAGTCAGCATGAAGCTGGCTTGGGCCTCCTGGAAAGGAGAGAGCTGTTCCCACTGCCACCATTTGTATAGTGAGGCCATTTCTTGCCACATTGAGAGCCAAAATGAGACACGTCCATAACGAAGCCGTAACTCTGAGCCTTCACTGACCTATTCCCATGGATCAAGCTCTGTATTCAGCACAGATCTAATTTGTCAGCAGTGGTCACGTATACCCAGAAGGCTCAATTTACCTGCTGTGACGACCGTCATGCTGTGTCAGAGTGACAAGTTAAAACAAGTGAGACCAGCGTCAATGGCACTTGACACATCGCCTGGCTCAGCAAGGCTTACACACCAGCTCCTGCATTCCCTGTGGAGCTGTGGGAACTCCAGGCATCTCCCAGCCCGACACCAGCTAGCCATGGCTCCATGGATGGGGCCTCAGCACTTACTCTGCTCCTGGTAACTTTTGGTGACGATATTTTCTAGGAAGACCAATAACACAGTGAAAAACTGATGTGAAACTGTGAAATATGCTTTTCTATGATCTCTCACCACCGCTCCATGACTCTATTCCTTTCATCAGAGGCCATGCAGACACCATTGTAATAAAATTCACCAAAGAAGAAAGCAAGCCACTCTCAGATCTGATCAGCAACAAAAGGAAGCAGGGGGGAATCGTCTTCCACATTCAATTCAGCAACTTACCTCCCCTACACAGGGCTTACCTGCTCTTGCATGAGGGACCAGAGAGCTGCCAGCTCCGCATACACAGATGTGGTGACTAACGGTGTAAATAAACTACACATTGTAAGATAGAGATACCAAGAATGACCTGAAGTCATCTAATTGCAGATAACCAAGCTCAGCACATAACTCATCCAGAAGAGAAACCACACTGAGTTGCAGTGTGGGGCGAGACCAGCACACTGTGCCATCTCCACAAACCTTCCCAAGACCAGGCACAAACTCCTTTGCTAAGCTACAGGGTAGACTCCTGGGCTCCTTACAGATTCCCAGCAGACAAAAAACAGAATCTGCCTTTGAATCTATGATAAAATTATTACCCAAATTCCACAGATCTTAAGTAGAAAATTCAAGCTCCTGAAGTGGTGTAACTAGCTATAAGGCATTACCTGTGAGCACTGTCACCAGCATCCCGAAAGGTCCAGGAACTACCCAGCTGATCTGCTGGAACAACAGAGGGGCCAAGAGGCTGACCAGACTCAACAGACAGTAACAGCCATAATGTTCTCATTATGAGAGGAAAGTTTGAGACTGTGCTAGAGACTCCTCCAGTAGCTCCTGTTGTGCATCACTGTGGGACCCTATTCCTCATTGCAGAGGTCCCCAGGTTGGAGAACCTGGAGGTCCCCAGCTTTTGCTGCTGAATTGACCAAACTACACACAAATAGTTTTAAATCATTATTAGAAACTGTTCCTGCAGATACAGGAGTTAGGTGGTAGAGGTCTTTTAAAAGCAAACACACAACATACACTCTAGTCATGGCCATGCATACAAAAGGCTCATCTGGCCCATGATGTCAGGATGCTCCAAGGAGACTGGACAGAGGAGCTTTCCTGCAAACATCACCCTCAGGGGCTCTTACCTCCTCTCCTGAACACAGAGACCATGGGTGATCTCTGGTAGGACCTTGCTCCACCTATTGGGTACCAAAAAAAGCAAAAATTGCCTAACAATCATAGTTTATTATCCCGCCCAATTTTTACTATTATGCCTTGGCAGAATTTAGATCCTCTCCTTAGGGTAAACACTGATGAAACACCCTGGATAACGAGACGTTTTACAAGAGAGCAACAAAGCGGATCCTGCGGGGAACTCTGGAGGAGAGGCAGGTGCTCCGGCTGATAACACAAGTGAAGAGGGAATCTCAAGAGACTCTCTAGTAGCACCAGAAGGGTAATTTTGCAACCTGATGCAGGAGAATTTAGCTTCACAACTATCATTAGCATTAATGGCAATCATGTGGATGGCTAAACTTCCCATATACAGCACTGAATATTTACCTCTTAAGTGCTCCCATATGTCTTATTTCACTTCAAGCCTCGATTGAGGTGACGGACAGCAAAGGTTACCTAACTCGCCACAAAACCGTCAAGCGTCCTGGTGTCACACCTCTGAATACAGATCTGGATCTAAGACTTGCTCTAATTCACGAAACAGTGAAGGAAAGCCTATTATTTTTAATTAAATTAAAAACTGTCACAAAGGCACATTCACTGGTGTGCACCACCAGAAGGTCACAAGTTATTTTTCTTGTTTTATTCATGTGTACCAGCAAAAAAGAAATGCCTCAGATGACAAATGTCACTGAAAAATAGATTCAGGTGATTTCGTTTCTTTAAGGCAAATATTTTCATTATAAATATAAAAAGAGGCACAATCCATCCAAGGCAGAAAACCAGAGCAAAACCCAGACTAACCTTAAACCTCAATTACATCCAACTTCGAGCACTTTCTCATTGCACAGGACTTGTTTCAGTTCTCTGCAGTAACGGAGAATTCCAGCTATTTCCTAAATAATTTTTTTGCAATGACCAGTTTATGGCACAAAATCTCCCATACCATGAACATGAAAAGCCTGGGGGTTCCCACCCCAGTGCCAAGCATGTCCCAGTGCTCAGAGGCGAAGTCGACTGTGACAGCAAAGCGCCAGGTTTTGCTGCTTGGACATCACTCACTGGCACCGTCAGAGACGGGAGAAGGACCAGGAGCCTGGCGAGGCAGAGCAGCCTCCCGGAGACACCTGCAAGCCCGCGAGCTTGCCAGCGACACGGGGCTATCGCTCACATCCTCCACGAGGCCACGGGCGAGAGGAGCCTGGCAAGCACAGCAAGGCAGCCCAGGTGACAAATGTGTCTATCCAACCCTCACAGGCCACATAGCAAGAAACAACATCATGGTAAAAAGCCAGCCTTTCAAGAAGGGAGCCCACCTGCCAGGACAACCAGAGAAACCTGCCAAGAGACATAAACGGGAGTTAAGTGAGAAATCACACACTGCAATCACTTGGCAGGGGAAGGGGAGTCAGGGCTGAGCAAAGTGAAACAGAAAACTAGTACTTGAACATAACAGCAATGCTAATATAGAGCTGCAAGTGCTAGGGGAAAAAAAAAATAAAAATCAAAGAGATGGCAGCAGCATCAAGGAACTGTTACAGGAGACAACATTCCCAGGTTCCTTGGGAATACTGACACAAGGAAGGAAGTTTCTCTCCCTGGGCTGACACCTTCTCAGAGGGATCAGAGAAGCCACAAAGGCACCAGTGTCCGCGTGAGGAGCAGCCCATTGCAGCTTGCTGGGCTCCCTTCCACCTGCCCACACGGGTTTGCTCTCCCCAGAAGAGCCGAGCTCATGGCTACTTACGAAATTCCTACCACCACAAAAAGCCCTCGTTGTGCACAGAGTCATCCCTGGGGAAGAGGATGAGCAGAGCAGCAGACTGCCCGTGGCAGGGCACTGAGTGTTTCACAGCAGTGCTCGGGGCTGCAGCCAAACCATCTGCTTTAATCCCAGTGCCCCGGCCCTTCCTCTTCCCCGACCCGTTGCCAGTTGCTGTCTGTGGGTCCCGGGCAGATCCTCTCCGCACTCTCTCGAGCTCCACTGACTGCACGGCCCGGGAGGCTCTTGCAGTTGGTGCCAACAACCCATGGATGCCATCACGCCAAAGGCAAATGGAAAATCCCACTGGGAAAAGTAGAGAGGAACAACCCAACTGGCTACTTTCAGCAAAGGGTGACAGGGACACTGCCAGTGGCCACCATGCAGGTGGGTCACCGGTCCCCAGCGCTGGCCCAGCACATCCAGAGCTGCCAGCTGCTGGCACTTCCACTGCTGCGGAATTATTTGGATGACTGAATTAAACCAGTAATTGCCTCATTTCCAAATACAGTCTCCTGGTGCACTCGACTTAAACAGGGCTTCTCTTGGGAGGTACGAGGGAGATGGAGCTGTATTAGTTATGGAATCTGGGCTAATTTAATTAGTTTTTGATGGAAAGTGCTCCGTTTTGCAGACAGTAGCTGTGTTTCCTCTGTAGCCACACAGGAGCTGGTATCTTTTCACTGTCCCCTGCGATTGAGGGAGGAAAGTGGCCCCCAGATAAGAAACGACCCTTAAGGGTGGCCCTCTCCTTAACGGGAAGGGCAGAATTCTCCCAAGCTGCTTCTGCTTTTCTTATTTCTGCCATAAGAAGCCACCACCCATTTAGAATATGCCACCCTACAAACCCCTGGTGGTTCAGAGCCCCTGTCTGCACATCTTTCAAAGCAAAGTAAGGACCAGAACTGTAATTGTGGATGATGTCCCATGATCGTGCCACTCATTTGCCCTCTGTCTCAGCTGTCCTCCTGGACAAAACACTGCTCACTACAAGTAGATACAGAATCTAGTGCTGCACCTGATAAACCGAGGCTCTGATTTCCCATGGGATCAGATCCCAACATGACACAAGCAAAATGAAATGGAGCCAGTCATCATTTAATGGTTTGTGCCTCATTGCCATGCCAAGGCAAGATGCAGAGCATCACGTCATCCCACAGCTCGCAGGAAATCCTGACGGGCACTTCAGCTCACCAAGCATGAGACGGATCAGCAGGGATGCATCCCAGAGCCTGGGATTCTCTCTCAAAGGCCCAAGCAGTTGAGTTCTGCTGAACCATGCCCAGCTCTAAACATTACAGAGAACAAGCAGAATCAGCTTGACTGGGAACCCGCTGTTCTCCCCAGAAGAGACTCACCAGCCCCAGGTCATCTCCTCTCACTGACAGGGGAAGCCTATCCAGAGGAAACAAGCTAGAGGAAGGGAAAGTTAGGGAGTGAGGATGGAAGAGCTTTGTAAAATGTGAGGAGGGGAGGTGGGTAGAGCTGAAGAAAAATAAAAATAGAACCACACACCACTACAAACTCACAAATTAAAAGAATCAAGCATAGTATTTTACTGAGAATCATGGGCAATTCCCTCTGGGATATAAAGACGAGCACAAAAAAAAAGGAGTTTGACTTGGCCCTGCTGACATAAGCTAGGGTCCAGGTGCTCCCTCTAGGATCACATACTGTTACTTGCAACACAATTGAGCTGCACTTAAAATGAGGACTTGTGAAAAGAATAGACTACCATAAAAAGAATTAATTTTCTTTACTCCTGCTCAGAACTGCATCACTTGAGTGAGTCCTTTGGAAATGAATAACTGAAAAGCAATAAACCTATTAAAAGAATAAACTTTTACTGCACCAAAAGGGTAAAATAGTGACCTGTCACATGAATGGCTCAGTTAAATGAATACATTTCCTGTTTTGCAAATCAAAGCACATCTCCTAGGAAAATGGATCTTTTTTGAACAAATACCTCTTTTAGGATTAAGCAGGTTGGAACTGCAACTTCCCTTTACAACACGGCTATGCATTAAGCAGATTTTTACTCGAGCCCAGAAGTTACGGATGCAGCTAGTCAGCAATAAATGAAATCAGAGCAGTGATCAGAGCTCTGAGGCACGAAGGACTGAGCGAGACGCTCTGCACGCAGAGCGCCCAGGAGGAAGCTGTGAGCAGAGGTGGGACAGAGAAGAGAAGGTTTCCTTCCACCCCGATGCCAGCAGGTCCTATTTCAAGGATGCTCCTCTACATGAATGAGGGCAAGAGGCTTTTGCCTTTAAAACAAACAAATCCAAACAGAAACTCCATGTTTCTAGGAGCTACAGCCTTCAGAAAGCCACAAGTCCTGTGATTAAGATGACAGGACCAGCAATGCTCACTTGTGCTAACGAGGGAAACTGGTCCTGCACACAGTCCAAAAAGACTCATTCATCCCCTTTCATTATTCCATAAGGAAGGTGCTTTATTTACATATATAAAACATATAGCCAGATTCTGACTCCTCCAGCGCTCGGGGACTTCCTCCCATGGGGAGCATCTGACACTGAGCAAAGGGAGGCAGCAAGAACTGGCAAAACCCGACCCGCCAAACCCCAACCCGCCTGTTTGTACAGGGCTGCAGCAGTGCCAAGCCGCACGGCTCTGCCTGGCGGGTCCGGCAGCACCATCCCGCTCGGAAGGGGAGACTCTTCCGCTGCTGCCTGGATGAGGGAGGAACCAGGAGACAGCCCTCCCGCCCGGCATCGGTTGTGCCGCGCGGCCGCGCTCTGCGAGGCCTCTCCCTTCTGGCTGTTAACACAGCAAGGCACAACCCTTTTTATTCCACCTTTAACAACATGGAAATTGGCATTTGATTTCTAATGTGAGCTTCAAAGCCAGGTGGTTAACAAGTTCCACACGTCAGAAAACCAATCTCCTGAGCTCTCCACATGGCCCAAGGGGAGTCCCAAACCACTGCCTGCAACCAGCCCCTGCCTCCTCCCTTCCCACCCCTCCATCCTGCTCCACTGAAGGTCACCAAAGCCACAGGGCTCCGGGGATGCTCCAGAGGCCACAAACCAACAGGAATTAATAGCGGGATAGGTACGTAGATGCTGGGTTACCAAGGTCCTTCCCAGGGCAGCGCAGTTGAGCAGCCCATGCCACTTTCCCTCGTGCTTTATCTCCAGCCCTTGGAATCACTCCTGGTCACTCGGACTCGCCAGCTCTTTGGATGGCCTGAAGGCTGGTTTGATCCTACACCTGCAAAGGCTCTTGTCAAAGAGGAGCTGTCAGCATAGTAATGAATAGATAAGAACATATTCCTGCAGAGAGGAGTCCCAGAGGCTTTTGGGTTTCAGGCACTACCAGAGAGTTCACTGTAGTTGTGAGATCTGCCCCTACCACCAGGGCTTTAAAACCCGCATTAGAGATCAGCCTGCTGCTTCTTCTCTCTGCATTTTCAAAAGAGAAAGATCAAGAGGCTGGAATGGAAGAGGGAGGCAGAAGAAGGAAAAAAGGACACAAACAGGACCAGTTCCAAGAATATCAGCTACTTGTCAGCTCTGCAAAATAGCTGTTAATTTATAGCAGCAGAGTGTGCAGGTTCTTTTAGAGCCATACGTCAAAGCTTTCTCACTATGATACGTGGCTTTATTTGCCCTTCATATTGTGGACCAAATTGGATTTCTCTGGTTCTGGATAACCTGCACAAGGGTGATGTACACTGTGATTTATTGCTGCAAGTGCTTAAAGTGCCTCCCACCAAATTTGTGGTGACCTTATCACACTATTAAAACCTGAAGTAAATAAGTGCACTGAGTAAAGGTTAACAACACACCAAATAAAACAAAGAGAGGGGACAGGAACCACACGCTCACATCGCTGGCACAGGCCCCAAGGCAACGAGCCCTGACGGTGCTGGAAAAACCTGGGCATCACGGAGAGCTCTTCCCTACGGACATTGCCACCATCCGGGGCAACGGGTCCCCTCCAGCTAGGAAAAGCCAAGGAGCTGGCACACTTGCCCAGCAGTGCCAAGAGGAGGAGCTCTCGTCTTCTGGAGAACACTGAAGCCACCAAATATCAAGCCTCGTGCAATAGGAAAGTTATTATGGGCACCATTTTCAGCACATCAGTTGGGACCCATTTCCAGACAGAATATTAAGGCGATTAACTTCTTAAGGACAGATCTCCTTCCTCAAGGAGATCCTTTAAAGAATCAAGCATTACACCATGGTACCAAGGTCGAGCCAGCAGGGAGAAATCCTTCAGTTTTAAATGAGGGATGAGACTTCCACCTCCATTTTCCCTAAAATAACATTTTATTTTTCTAGGACACCACACCTAGACCAGACTTCCTACTACTATTTTATGAGATTTATGAATTATCAAATATCAGAATAAAATCTTGCTAGCAGGAAGTACAACAGCCCTTGGAAAAATATGAACAACAGGCAAACAAACCCTGATAGCAACTCAGAAAGCAAAAGGATCGTTTAAATCACTTTTTTATGGAACAGCAAAAAATTGGTTTTAAACAAAGAGATTCTCATCTCCAGGAGCTCATCACCACAACCATAAACAAGCACCAAACTTTGGGCAACTCAGAGCAGCAAAACCTCCCCAAAGAAAGAAGGGGAGGACAAGAGGAGAGGGGGCAGAAACGCCCCAGCTGCGAGCGATAGCCCAGCATTTCCCAGGCTGGTACCACGGCCAGGGCTCCACAAGGAAAACACGGTCAGGTCAGGGCTTGTTTCTAGAACTGACTTTGGAATAAAGGGAGACAAGTGGGTAACAACATTGTCCCTTTCAAACGGGACACTGGAGTGACAGAAAATATCTTTTTTCAGACCCTATCTCATATAATCCACTGTAATAAACTCCCTCCTCTCCCTAGCAGCACATGGGAGAAGAGGAAATACACTACCCTTGATTTTTCATTCCATAAGATTCAAGAAAGTGTTCAAAGTCTCCAGACTTAGAAAAAAAATAAAAGAAAAAAAGCCTGAAAATGCATTGAAGCACTGTTTACTAGTTCAATCTCTGTTTCCACCTTGATCAGTAATGGTCTTTTGTCTCAAAATAAGTATTCACCTGACATCTTAGATAAGTATTAAGTTCTAAAAGCTTTCCCCAAACTTAAAACCTGAGTATGAAGTTTCCTACTCTACACAATGTTTCTGCTGACCTATCAATAAAGGTAACGGGGAATGAGATTATTAGAGTCTGTTTCAGTATTCCTTCTAACAGCAGTAGCGATAATAAATTCATTATTTTCATAATTGTCCCATTATAATTTAGTAATAGGTTCACATTAATTCCAGAAGTCTTACTACAACACATTATCCAAACAAAATAAGAAACAATTAAAATTAAATTAATCTAAAATCCTACATGCAAGGCATTACCCAAACAAACAAGAAACACATAGCATGAAATTTATCTAAGTTCCAGTTAAAAACAATAACTTTGAGGCCAAAAAGGTTATTTTGCTTAGACGCATGCAATTGCTTTCTTATTCTGCTGCATTTTCAAAGGAAGAGCAGCTTGGCAGGCAGCAGCCCAGAGGGCAGGCTGGCCTGGGGGTGCTGGAATGAGCACCGGGACCTCCCCGATCCCAAGGACGGTCCCAGCCGCCCGTCCCGGTGGTCACTCACCCTCCGCAGCAGCCGGGACACACTGAGACTCCTCCACATGCTCCCAACCACACGGCTCTCCTCCAGCCAGGAGCACCCTGGGAAGAACCTGCCCAGCACCCGGGGCAATCAGGGCTCTCAGCTGCAGCCCATCA
>JASSRY010001068.1:1947489-1989298 GCA_032466555.1 Tinamus major
CTCCTCCAGCCAGGAGCACCCTGGGAAGAACCTGCCCAGCACCCGGGGCAATCAGGGCTCTCAGCTGCAGCCCATCACGGCCCAGGCGCCAGCAATCCCATGGCCCAGGTGCCAGCAATCCCATGGCCCAGGCACCAGGAATCTCATGGCCCAGGCGCCAGCAATCCCATGGCCCAGGTGCCAGCAATCCCATGGCCCTGGCCCCTTGCACCCGCTCTGGGTGCTCGTTAGGAAGGACCAAAGAATCACACTGAATAAAAGGGCTTTTAAACAAGAGACACCTGAGGTGTCTGTCTGCTTTGTCAAGCATTTTTGCATCTTCTTGGCAGAAATCACAGTAGGTCCAAGATTATTATTTGTTCCCTACAGCTACTGAGAGCTCTGTAGCAGCATCTACTGCCTTGACTCATAAACCGGTTTGTTCTTCGCTACTTCGGGAAGCAGGTAGCCAAGTCCTGCCCTGGGCTGGTGTTCTGAACTTCCCTCCAGCGTGCCGTAGTCGCTCCTAAATCAAAGCCACCTTGTTTGGGTTCCATTTGGATAAGCAGGCAGTGTGCTGCTCTGGTTGGAGAGGTGGTAATGGAACTCCCCGTGTTAAGGCAAAACAGCTGTGTAACAAACACAGCGCTAACCCTCATACAGCGTCTCAGTAACCAGGTCACACACAACACTCACAAAATGCCACAGGACAGATTCTTATCTGCTGTGTCAACTATCCAGGAAGGGAACTAGATCCTAACAGTATCACTGAATATAAATATCTTGATCTCCGTGTCCAGTTTTACATTTGGGGGCGTATGTCCTTGTTCAGAAACAAATAAAGCAAACACTTAACTCTCCTCTTGTCAGTTATTCCCTATCTCTGCCTTCCTGGAATGAGTCATTAACTGCATTTCATCAGCTCCAAAATCCTCAAATTCAGCTACAAAAATGGAACCCCTTTGATCTTAGATCGCCACTAATTCATAATTGATAACCCAGACTGGGAGGAAGGGAAAAGCTTCGTCCCCATTAGTTGTTCCATTTAATATGTTCTCGTGCTTCAATTATGCAAAACCCAACTCTCAGGGTCTGACTGAAATCCAAAATGTGAGTCAAGAGGGGAAAGAGAAAAACCCAGATTGAATTATTCCAGCTGTAAATCTTTGTAATAGCATAGATGTCGTGCGAGTGATATCCAACACTGAACAATTCTGTTTGTTTTCTGAGCTGTTGCTTTGTAGAATTCCCAAGACATCCATTACTGACTTCAGAGAGCTCAGCAAAGAAGGGCTTGTTCTCCCTCGCCTGTATTTCCTTGGTCAGGTCATTATGTTGTGTTTGCTGTAATGACCCTTTTTGGCCTAAGGCACTAAAAGCCTTGGAGTAATATATGACCTGCTAAGCAAGTGAGTGATAAGGAATAACTAACACAAGTCATTTTGTCCTTTACTTTGGAGGAGACAAGCTGTCACTTTTTCTTGAAGAGGTTTAAATTATAAATGTTAAGAACGTGAATGAAGCAAAGAACATCGTAACGTGCAGACACCGCTAGGCCAAAACACATTTTTCTACCAGAAGTCTCTGACAAAAGCAGGTCTACACAGCAGGGAGCTCTGCTAAAATGACACATATGCTCATGTCACCTCAGCTAAATTCCCAGCACTCAAACACACCTACATGACAGTATCTGTGTTCTTCACCCAGGAGGCTGTTGTGCTCAAAGAAGAGTCATTTAATTTTCATTTCTCTTGGATAAAACTATACAACCACACAACAAACCCAGAGAGCAGGGAGACATTAAAGAATGCAATTGCACAGATAACATTCCAACAAGGGGAAATGATTCTAAGCACCAGACATCCCATCTTAGTCGGCTGGATTACCTGTTCATGACACTTGGGTTTGATCGGTCTCCAGAATTCACTCACGTTAGCACAAATAGAAAAAAAAAAACGAAAAGTTTTCTTTCCTACTGACATATGTCAAGGTAGGCTTCAGGGTCTTCTTTTTTTACTGGTGAGCTTTCCATAGTGGCAGAGTAAAGAAAAGCTCTTAAAGCAAGAGGAGGAAGCACATCTCCACGGGGCATTTAGTGCCAGAATATGTCAAAGCTGCCACATGAGCCACCCTGTATGTTTTAAGGGCTCAGCTCTTATAGGGCTCGTGTCTCTTGGTCAGCAGGACTGGGGCTCAGGTCCAGGGCTACTTTTTCCCTTGTGCTTTGCTCCTCCTGCACTGCTGCTTGTTCTCCTCTTGTTTTTTTAGTTTTCACAGACACCTAGCAAAGAAAAACAACTCTGCACCTCACAGACATTTTAATAATTCATATTCAACTTCAGTTACTGAAAGTTTAATAAACAAGCACTTATTAGAATACAATCACCTCCTCTTACAGAGGACCATTTTTAGGAATGAAATCACAATAATTACCTCTAAGAATATGTATGAATAATGAGCATTCAGCTCTTTTGTTTTTGTTGTTTGGTTCATTTTCATGAAAGCCTTCCCCACTGTTCCCCTTGCCTTCGGTTTAGCAGAGACTCTGCTTTTAATTGGGCTGAATATTCAGCTGGGTTCAGATCAGGATTTGTATGTAGAAAGCTATACACAGCAAGCAGCTCATCCTCGAGTCCAATAGAAATAACAAGAGGGACTGAAATTAGATGATTTCAAGAGCTCTCTTGCATTCATGGGCAAACAGATTTATTGCTCTTCTCTCAGGTAAGGCAGAATGTGCAGGAGATGGAGGCGATTGCACTGAGCCCTCCTGGCCCTACCTGTTGTCCTCAAAGCGGAATATGAATTTCTGAGCTATTTTCAGACTGGAAAAATGGCCCAGGAGGCTGGTAGCCACTGAGGCGCCGATTGCACCTACAGCACGGCAACATCTCAGCATTGCCCATTTCCTCAGGCTCTGTCCTCAAACCCTCTCTTGGGACACTTTGTAGCCCCCATGAATTCATCTGAGCACTAAATGGGAAAAAGGGAGAATGTAGTAGCCTGTGCAAAACTAAGATAAACTAATAAACTAGACGTCTTAAGGTGGCAACCTCAGCAAACTCCTCTGCAGTGCCAAACTGCAGCCCCCGGCCTTGGCTCGCGCCGCTCCGCGGGGATGCATCCCGTGCCAGGCGCGGGATGAACGCGGGACACGTCCACAGCTCCGCACGCAATGTGCTCACTTCTCATTTACACCTTCCACCAAGCCAGGAACGGAGTTTTGGTGGGGAAATGTAACTAAGACCTCTACAATTAACTGCAGCAGCTTCAGCCTCAGGGAGCTACAGAGTCGTTAGTCTCCCTACATTTAATAGCTCTTATTCCAGGTCTAGAAGGGGAAGGAAAGTTTTATTTCAATATCCTAGAGTTTGTCCACCCTCCAAATGATCTTGAAAGCACTTTATAAAAGCCCTGTGTCTTCCAATTCATTTTCCCCCAGGATATTAACATGGAAGTGTGCTGGACAAAAGCAACAACAACAACAACAACAACAAAAAAAAAAAACAGAAAAATAATGGCCATGTTTGGAATCTAACCTATTTTGGGAATCCCTAGGATGCAGAGGAATTTGGACTGGCTACCCAGTTCTGACTGTGAAAAAAGCCGTAACTTCTTTTTAAGCTTATTTATGTACAGATCAAACAGACAGACTTCCAAGTGCTTTCATTTAACTTTGATGCCAAACTTTGATGTCTTCACCATTTACAGTCATCATTTTTATGTGCATTTAATATTATTTTTTAGTCTAAAATGCTACACATAAAAAGACTAACTTCATTTGAAATATGCAGCATTTTTGCTATTTGAAAACTCTGCATTTTTAATTTGTTTCTTATCAGTAGAGTACTTCTGGGGCAGAGAGAACATCAAGTTTTTAATGCCTTTCAGTTGATTTAAATTAATATTTTATGTTTGTATTCAAAAGAACTGGCTAATAGAAGGGCTCTGACATTTTTCCACTCTCTTTTTCTCTGGCATGTGTTATATGAAAAGCAGTGGCTATTTCTCAAATGTTTGGTGCTTTATTCCATGATGAATACCCAAGAGATGACATTTCAACACAGTTTAATCCGGTCAGATCATTGCTCAAAAGCCGAACAGCCAAGCTGGGGACAGAGAGGTACCCCAACCTCTCAAGATTAAGGTTTAGCTGATAATGTATCAATCCTTTGCTCTGGATGTAAATGCCTGAATATGTGCACTTGAAAGCAGAAAAACAAATAGGGGCACAGGGCAGCATTCCTCTCACTAGCCCCCTATTCCTGCCCAACTCCGTTCTGAAGAGCATCGAAAGCCAGAGATAAGAGTGAAGCTTTTAATGAAAAAGGGGCCTGAATGATTTCTATTGCATTTAATAACCACTTCATCACTGTCACTAGATGAACGGGCTGCACTGGATTCCACAGCTGACGGGAGGATCGTGCTCAGTTAGGAAGAGGAGGACAGTGTCTGACGTCGGCTTCCCACTGCTCCACACTCCCGTTAGCTGAAAGCTGCCTGGATTATAAACTGGTAGCAGTCTAGCCCAGCACAGTTTGAATTTACCACCACAGAATTACAGAGTGATGTCTTGGTCACACAGCTCAGAAAGCATCCAAGATTCCAAGAGGAAAATATTAGAGGACTGCTGGAAAAGCTGGGAAACATCTCCAGGAGGAATCTACTACCCCAAAACAGGCTGAGTTTTTGCTGCTGTGCAGCTTAAGCACTCAGATTTAAGCTGCAGGAAGTACTGAGAGAGCTATCCCAGGCTTCAGCAAACCAAAATAGCTTTTCTAGCGGGGATTCTGCCATCCTGCTGCTCCTGTTCAGAGTCTAACAACCAACTTCAACCTTACTCATTCAAGAACATACCTCCCAGCAGGAAGAACTATTACTCTGTTCCCAACATTCCTGCACACTAACATAGAACATTTTCTTTCCCTGCCTTTGTGTTTATGCTGTTACTGCCTTAAGCTTCCTGACGGAACTAAGAATTCTGAGAATTTAATAGACACACAAACCTTTTCTGTTCCTCAGCTGAACCTACCTGGGTCTACCAGCACTAGCAGAGTCAGCAAAAAGGCACCACCTTCTTATGCAAAGCCCCAAGAACGGAGCACTTCAGCAAGACAATTTTGGAAATGCTTTAGAAACATTAATTCTTCTATTACTCTGGTTAAAAGGAAGTGGCTGAACAGCCAAAAAATAGCCTGAGAACTTGCCTTTCCAGTGAATCTTATCCCTGCTGCACTTACATGGTCGCAGATAGGATATACAAACAAAGTGTGGGAAAAGAAGGAACTTGGAGGAGGAATGTAACCACATCGCTGGACCTCACACAGCACAGAGAACTGCATCTTTACAGCAAGAATCCACCTATGCCATTACCCAGAATGGTGAAGACAACAGAATACAGGGGAAAGTTTCCTCTCTAGGACAGTTGAAGGAGGACAGCAGCACTCAGAAGCAATCATTAGTAAAATAATTGGCTGCCTGCTCTGCACAGTTGTCACAAAATGTTTACGCTGTCGGTGCCATGAACGTGCTGGCCTGCCAAAGCCACAGTTGTGCCAAGGAACTGTCTACTGCCCGGGTTGCTGTTGCATTTCACCTTGTAGGTATCTAAGGCACTCTTGGGTCATCATCCTGGCCCTGCTTCCTGCTATCCCGTGTTCCGCACTGTGAGAACTGGGTGGCCTCCCTCTGAAACCTGCAATTCCTACGTGAATGTTACAGGTAACAGACACAACATTTCAAAGCTACTTTTAATAAATGAAAATATGCTGCTGTCTCATAAAACATCCAGAGTAGTGAAAAAAATAGGAATAAGTCAGGAGACTTGTGTGCCAGAGAACAAGAGAAAGAGCTATTGTTTTTTCCTGAAATAGATGGAAAGAAACATTAGTGTCTTATGTCCAGGGAGAATGATACTGGGTTTTTGCACTCTGTGCAAATGGGGCAGAAATGTCTCTTGATGAAAACAATTTGTTCGTTTTCTCCCCCATTTTACAGCTAACTTGAGGGAGTTCTGCATTAAAGCAGTGAAGATACTTGCATTTCATATCAAAACAGACAGACCTCAATTCAGGAGACTCAAAAAGGGTTAACAGAGGGCATGGGTTCCCTGCGAAAGTTTCATCAAGAAGTCTCACTTATCAGACAGAAATCATATGAAAGAAGGATATGGTCTAGCAAGGAAAGACACGCATTGCACAGGAACTTATTCATATGCTTCTTGTGTAAAGAATGCTCCTTAGAGCACAGTCCTGAAAGGTGCTGCAGCCTCCCTGGGAGCTGATGCTCTCGTTCCAGTGGTGTTGGGCACACTCAGCACATTGCAGGATTTACCTGTAATGGCTATCTGATCCAAAAGCCAAAGTGTTAAATGAATAAAATCCCTGCATGCTAGATCAGGACACGAGAAGATTGCCTGCGTTGCTGAGAGATTAAACTATCAAATGAATAAATCTAGCATGTGATAGATAAAACAAATACCCATTAAAAATAAAAATCTCTCAACACTAGGAAGAGAAATGCAGTCCCAGCACAGACTCGAAAGCCTCCGAGAAGAGAGAGATATCCAGTATCAGAACAGATGGAGGAAAATAAACAGAAAATGCTTTCCAAGCATCCACCCTCACACAGTGGTCAGCGCAGTCCTTCACCCCTAAGAAAAAAAACAGATAACAAAGGCAAAATAAAAATAAGAAGTACTCTTGAAACACTTCAGAACCGACAAAAACAGATGGAAGTCTCTGCTTTGAGCAGAAGCACACCGGAGAATCCTACCAGTTTTTACCTCCTCAGCCTATAGTTAGCTGGTGTTTTCTTGAGCTCTGACAGAAAGTTGCATGGACTTCTGCAGCTAGAGGAGGTGAATCTATACCAGGTTCTTTACTCTTACCCTTGACTCCAATCTGCCCAAGGTAAATCTGAATTTCACACTATTATGGTCCTCCTGTTTGATGACTTCAGAAACCACCTTCCTCCTCTAAAAACACTATGATTCAAGTTGTTTTCACACTCATTTTAAGTTCTTTTTAGTCAAGAAGATGCCATTTGTCTTCTCTCATTCAAATGTCTGCAATCAACCTTTTACATTTACTTAGGACTCTGGGCATACTCAGATTGAAATTCAGCAAGAGTGCTGTTTAAAACAGGTTGCTACCAATGAAGATCTCAGGAGGTTCTCATGGTCCATGAGAACACAGCAGATGAAACATAATATAACCATTCCTGTAGCTGAGCTCTAGCTATCATAATGCAACTTTTATAGTGCTATAATATAGTTCTATATGGATGTCATCTCTGGTGACTAAACCTTTCAGCTCAAGACACACTATATTCAGCTTAAGCCTTTGTCTTGCAAGAACAACATCATGGGTTTCAACCCAAGGCACCATGTCGTGAGGAGTTGCTTCTACCTGCGTTCTGAGCCGAGGATATAAAGCCATTCTGAAGGCCATTTACTATCCTGAGTGAAAATCTGAGCCCAGCCCTGCTGGGTGGACACCCAACCGAATAGACACGCTAAGTCAGAACTGCCTTTCCTTACCTGGGCAGGCAGGTCCTAGCTGTCCATAAGCTGGACTAACATTCACACTCACTCAATTAGTGCCAAATTTTAGGCCTGGAAGAAAAACACAAAAGGACTTTTTAAGCTGGTGGAAAGAACCAGAACCAAAGCTAATACCTGAAAGTTAAAGCCAGGTATGTCAAACTAAACCACATTCGTGGGCAGAAATCTTTAGGTGTCAGAGAAGGAAGGAGAGGAAAAAAGGAAAAAAACAAACAAACAAAATACAAACCCAGAAAACTCCACACACTATCAGGAAGGGGGATTTCAGTCTTCTGCTCTGTGCCACAATGCGGGTTCAGTTTCACCCCTTACCTGGTGAAAGCTTTTCCATCTTTTCTGATTTGTAGCCCTCAAATTTTTCCAGTACATCTTATTCATATTGGAATGAATCAGGGTAAACAAACCACTCCAGCATCCAGCAGGATCAGGCAGGTTATTAATGATTTAGGCAGGCATTTGTGGGGGTTTCTGGGCTCGTGCCAGCTCCACCTTCAGAGTTTTAGGATGCACATCGTGTGATGGGAAACAGGACTTCTGTGCACTCGCTCAAGCTGTTCCATTACAGCTGATTTATAGCATGACACTACTTGTTCTAGCCCATAACCTTGAGCTTGTAAAATACACAGGGGAAAATTTACTAACTACTGTGTTCATCTTAATGCACTCTTGGGAATTTTAAGTGGAGAAAAATACAGCAAGGAATTGGGACATTTAAAAAAAAAAGTTTTGAACAGCAATCCTTTAATGGCAGCATATCTCAGTCCACTGTTTTCATTTAATTAAGGCTTTCATTTACATGTCCAGCATACAGGAAGGACCTGTTTGTCTTCCTCTGAAGGAGATAATCAATAGGGGAGAGGTAGGGGAGCACATTTCAGTGCTTATTAGCTGCACACATTGACAGAGTTTACCACAGCAGCATGTACAAATGCCTTTCTTTGAGCTGATCTAGGAGTTTGATAAATAACAGAAGCCACAAAAATGCTTTGCAACCTTTCTATTAGGAAGGAAAGAGCAGCAGATTAATATCCACGCACCAGAACCATTTCCTGGTAGTAAAGGAGCCCTCAGGACCAGAGCTGGGACACAGGTGTCCACGGTACCTGCTGCAGTTCTCCTGGGTGACCCGGGAGGCACCTGGGCACCACGAACGTGACCCGGCTCCGGGCTCTCCTCACACAGCAAAGCCCACACTTCTAACGGGAGGTTAGTGCAGCACTGCAACAGGCCAGAGAGGCAGCTGAATTTCCATCTTTGGAGGTTTCCAAGATTGTTAAAAACAAAGATAGGTGACCTGATTTAACATGGGCAATGATCCTGCTCCAAGACAACCTAAAATAAAAATATTACATAAACGTATAGTTTAAAAAAAAAAGGGGAGGAGGAGGCAGGGAGGGGGCTTGAGGGCAAAGTGAATTTAGGTTCACCTACCACAATTCATTCTACCACTCCACCAACAAAACTTGACAACTGGAGCATTTTGCAATATACAGAAGTAAATGATAATTATTCAGGTGCTTTGCCCCACAGCTTGTCATTAGTTGCAAAAAACATGCCCTCTTCTTGAAGCGTATTACAGAGATTTTCAGATTCATTTAATCTGAAACTCAGAGGTGGATACATAACCTACCCAAAGAGGAGGAACACTCCCCTTAACTTGTTCTCTTCAATGGCATCAGCATACAACTTCCTTGAAACAAGAGGGTGGTGATGTTATAGAGCAAATGTAAAACTAGCTCTGCATTTTCTGGATATTCCCAACGGGTATCTTGCTCCTTACTTGAGCCTAAGCACTCAAGAGAAGTCAGTCCCTGGCAGCAGTTCCTGAACCTTTTCCCTCCCCTTCCTTTTAAGTTATTTTCCCAAGGTAATGCTCCAGTAAACAGTAAGTTGTGTAATGGCTAGTGCCAAGTTGATTATTATTGCTATTATAGTCTCTTATTTGTTTAATTAGCAATTATTTTAAATTACACAGCTAAAGTGCAGCTGGATAGGTGTTATTCAGCAATAAAAGCTCGTTCTTTAAAAAGCTAAAAATAGGGGTATTTTCAGCAGGCCACCAGGTCATATGGCAAAGAATGTCACACTATTTACATGGTTCACTGAGGATTTAGGAGTGACCTGATTTCTCTTTAAGGAAGAAGCACATTTGCAAATGACTTTCCAACATCGGGGGTTTTCAGGGGAGGTGGCAGAAGGCAAACAGCAGTTTCCACTGGTCCTTTGCTGAAGTGATTGAAGGATCTCCCAAACATGTTTGCAACGCTGAGGAGACAGCACTGTGATACAGCTGTGCGTGCAGAGGCACTCAGGAGATTCCTGGAGTACTGACCTTGGACAGGTTCATGCTAAGCTACTAGCACATGCTAGTTCAGTGTAAACATATTACAGAATGGGCCTGTGCGTGCTCATCCCAGATCTCCAATAGTCACTCTAATAGTCAAGTTTGCAACAAAAAAAATCCAGTGCAAAACTGGCCAATATCAGAGTCTCTAGTTGTCCATTCCTTGTCATTCTCAGATTTACCTTGCACATTTTTTAAAAGGCTGGCCAACACTTTATACCTATATTGATGAATCTTTCCTAAATCTGTGATAAATCTTCTCAGTAATTGCCCAGGAGTAGAAGGAGGAAAACATATCCCCAAAGACTGCAGGGTGTCTGACTAATATTTCACTTGCTGTATATTTTAAAATGCTTATGAATGGGCCCAAATGCAAGTTTTTCAAGTTTCCTTCAGTTCAGCCTCACATTGCTGAGCACAGCTCACAGTTCTGCACTCTCAGACTGCCCTGAAGCCTTACTACCTTCACACGTACTTGCTGCTTCTTCAATTCCTGGAACATCAGCACACAGATACACAAGTGAGTTTACAGTGCCCCCAGATGTTGCTAATAGAATTAGCATCAGATAGACTAGTTTCCCTACCTCCTGTTCTCTTGTCACGGCTCACTTTAAAGTGCTCCTTTACTGGAACCCACACTAATAGCTGAAAATCGTCTACTAAAGACTTGTTGCTGTTAAGACAGTTTTCTGCTTGGAACCATATCAAACACTCATCTGAGATGTAGATGTACTAATTGCACACATCACAGTAGAGTCAAAAGAGGAGGAGATACAAAGCTTTATCACCTGATTTACTGAATTTTATCCATTCAGTCAGATTCCAGTACCAGGGCTCTGATGCACCTATCACTGAATCTGTTTAGACACTTTTATCTTGCTACTGCAGCAAGGCAAGGAGCAAGCCCCTTAACTCACCAAGCCACTCACCATATCGTTAGAGCCAAGGCTGTAGAGCTTCCTTTTCCGGTTCTTTAAATAAGCACAAGGGATTAGAGACAGTAGAAACTCATTAGGAAGGCACCTTTCAGAGAAACACTGCTGCATCACGGCATTAATGCAGGTAATGTTTCAGCAAGTGCACTGGAAAAGACAACATGCAAATAAGCATCCTCTGATGGCACTGAGATAAAAAACACACTTTTCGTGTAATATGGTACAAGATCATGAAACCTTTCTTTTGGTAGGAAAAAAAAGAGCCGTATTCCACCTTCATTAGATTACCACAGATAACTTGTTTTCTTATAGGAATTGTACCTTTACCATTACTAAAGAAGTGAGGAAAGCAATCTACCACCCATTCTAACGCTCCCAGAAGTGAAAAGAAAGGTCTAAATAACAGACATTTACATGGGGAAAAACAAAACAAAACAAAAAAAAAGCAACTTGCTCTCTTTTCATGCTGATGTTCAGGCTCCAACGTCTGCCTTCAAAATTTGAGTGGGGGGAAAAAAGGATTTGATCCAATCGACCTGAGTCTTTCTCTTTAGAGAAGTAATGATAAAATGAATTGTTTTGAGACACATAAACCCACAGTCTGTATATGTAACAAGACATTACCCATTAAATTCATGGAGCATTTTACTTGCTTCAACCGAATCGTTCCAGAACAGTACAAAACAGTTCACTCTTCAGATTATACCTGTTATCCACTGAGGTTCCAGAGAGATCAGCCTGTACTCCACACATGTAGCACACTATTAATGCAGTAGCAAAGATCAAGAAGGGGATTTCAAAGTATTGCAAGTTTACACTGCCACTTTCTTCTCTGACGAACTAAACAATGCCATCTACTGACTCTGTCACCACCTGAACTTAAAATGAGTTATTTGGTCCCTGCCTGCAGACACAGGATCTACAAAGCACAAGAGGAGCACAAAAAAGGAAGGTGAAAACATCATAACCTAGATAAACAAACCATAAACTGATGCCTGCTGGTCTGAATTAAGACTCTCTTGCTAGTTTTGGTGTACTACTTAACTAGCTAAGATGCCAAATTATGGAAGTTTTACTGATCAATCTATCTTGATGTGACTGTCAAGAACCTGTATGCACGACCCAACCATACATAACTACATGAATTTGAGAACCACCAAGGTTTTCAATACGTCTAATTCCACTCTATGTTCTAGATTTGAAAGCTCAAGGCAGAGTACTTAACATGGTAACTCCAAAAAAGCAACATCTGTTGCAGCTTTTCCAGGATTTTCCCCATATTTGTGGATAAACAAGTAAGAAAAGAAAAGGTTCCAATTACTCTTGCATCATCCAGTTCCAGCAGCACCAAAAACATAACTGAAACATGGCTTTAATTATTCTTTTATATAACCATGTTGTCAAAGGAGAAATATCTAGAATGTCACAAGAGTTTGTCATAGTGAGTGAGTAATGGTTCTGTTTCGCAGCTGCTGCACATATTCCTTTGCTTGGTCAAAACCAGTCTTTGGTGGCTCTGGAGGAGGAGGAGGACCTTCCACCAACTTCACAAAGTAATGGCACCTGCTGAGTTTCATGATGCCAAACATGCCTTTGCCATGGTACCGGATCTGCTTCGTATAGTGGCCTCTGCCTGTCAATGACTCGGCTGAAGGGAAAAAGAGAGTGAAAAGACTGTTCAGTTTCAGTGTTCAATAACAGTAGATTTTGTCAATGCATTTTTTTCCATGACTGCACATGAAAAGCAAGTCCTTTCAGACATTTTTGCCTGCATCTCCTCATCCTTTCTGCTACTGCCTTTAGTAGATTACTACTACAGAAAAACCTCAGAAGTTGAATTTGCATTTGTCAGGAGCACCAAGAAGGTGAATTTAAAGTGAGCACACATGAAAATAGAAGTATGGTGAAACACAGATCCAAAAGAAGCTACACTGAGCTTACTAGAGAGATTATATCGTTCTTGTAAACGCAGCATTAATTCCATTTCTTTTTCCTAGTCCGTCTCATGAACTCCCAGATACGTCTTGTAGAACTTTCATCCTTTCTTCCTCTCTCATAGGTATTTTCATTACCTACACATCCAGCCCTGCACTAATGAACAAAACTTTCTTATGGCAGAGGCCTAGAAGGCACCAAAGAATTCTAAGCAATTTGAGTTACTTTAAGTTTATAAGGTGGTTTGATAACATTTACAGTATATTTGGCAAAATGACAACCTTTTTCTTTGGCCGCAAAGACACGTACAAGTAAAGATTTCTCAAAAAAAATTCTAGGCAAGAAAGTGGTGTAATTACTACAAGCTTATTGTTGATTGGCAACAAAATCCTTTTTTATATTAAGTCTGAACTCACTGGTAGCATTAAAAAGTGATGCCAGTTTGCTTCTTGTTGTCCAGTCTTTCTCTTTGGGACCTTTCATTTTCACACAGAGGATAGAAAATCCATTCATATGAAAGCATCTTATGAACAACCATGCATTTAGTAGATGCCAGAAGAACACTAGTCAGACACCAACCGCAACAGGCTGATGGCTGAAGGCTCAACAGTGACATTAGATTCAGTTATGCGACGTGTTGGAAGAACATACCTTTATTATCTTGTTAAAATTAGTTATTAAATACAAACTGTTCCACAAACATCTCTGCTGATTTAAGTAACAGAACATATTTAAGGAGAGAAACTTTCCACGGACTAAGATGACATTTCTCTGCACTAAATTAAGACGCTATTTACCTATATGTAAGTTTGATTTGAATTCCACATTGTGCTTTCTTACTGCCATTTCCTGAGCTTCTAACAGAACCTGTAGCATAGGAAAAAAATGGAAATATTGATGAGGAATATAAGAAATGCTGTTTCTTACCTTTCTGGATAAATGTGCATTTGCTTCCATTTTTAGTCAGTTAAAGAAAAATTACTCTAAGAGAATCAAAATAAGCCAGCAAACTCTTTTCCAGGGATAATGTTAGAAACAGACTTATTTTTCATATACGTATGTTCTCTGCATAAACAGGCTGAAGAGCTTTATCACTTTTGAGGAGAGAGAGAGTTGGGGAAGAGAAGATTTACCAGCATTTATCAACTTTTTACCAATGGACTATTATTCATTGTGCAGAACTAGAAATAATTTCTAAGGTGGGGAAAATCAACTTCTGACATTATTTTCAGATAACATGATACCTCTTTGCCAGCGCATTTATGCCAGAAATCAACGTTTCGGCCATGTAGATTAGTAGCCCCTTCGAGGCTAAAAACTGCACTGAAAAACTTTTATGCCTTCACAGAGCTCAGTGAACTTTCCCTGGTAATATCCTACAACTCTTGTGAATTTAAGAGCCAAAATACACTGCTGATGTAGCAACCGTTACCAACAATGATCCTGCATTATTTATAATTACTGTAATGCCAATTTATTGTTTAAGATGAGAGACTTCCCGTACATGCTCTATTACCATTATGAGTTAAAGCATGCATACACAAAGGTAACTCATGCTGAATAAATTATAAGAGTGATTCCTATAAGGATGAAAACTTAGTTTAAAAGTTATCTTAGTGCACTTAGAAAAAACTCCAGACTTCTGGCAATAGATAAAGATTTAAAAGTTTCCATTAAAAAAAAAAAAAAAACAGAACTTTAGAGAATCCTGCTGCATACCTCTTTGATCACCTTTGCTCCTTTTTTATCATTGAATTCCAGCTGAGCTAGGGCCTGGTCAATAGACATTCCTTTTATCTGCAATTATAAAGGGTTAAAGTTAATGCTGTGATTACAAATATTTCTCTTCTCCAATTCACAAAACAGCATTCATTGATTTGCCATTATAAAAAAAAAAAAGTTAAGACAAACATACTAAGCAAATTTTACGCTCCAACAACACAATATCAGTGTAGGATTTGCTTACCAGTTTTGCCAGGTACCACATCTTATCCTTGCTGTATTTTATTTCCCGACGACAGTGATATATTTCCTAGATGCAAAAATACAAAAAGTATACCAGAAACTTCGCTGTGAACGTAACATTCCCTTTCTTCCCGCACCTACGTAAGATAGGTTTTTTCCAGGAATAAAATAAGCATGACTTTCCATATTACACCATGAACATACCAAGTCAAGCCTGCCTTTGACATATCAAAGGGAAAGCATTGATGAGTTTTTAATCATTCTCATAAGATTGTTTTAAAGTCCCCAAAAATCACAGTCAGAAAGTTTTTCATCTTTTCCATTCTCTCTCCCCACCTCAAAGCAGCCTAAAACCCATTTGCACACTTAAAAAAGGTTTCTCTCATATGAGGTCAACTTACTGGTTACTGACAAGGTGAGAAGGGCTTTACATGAGGAGTGTCTCCAAAGAACCAGGGCAAGAGACAGCTAGTAAAATTTAACAGCAGTAAGTCTCTGGTTTTAACAACATAAATACACCACACAGACTAAAAGCTTAGAAAACAAATGAGTTATTAGATTAGCACTCTATAGGGTGATCTTGAACAATATTGTATTCTGAAATCATTACATATAGAGAGGTAATAAAACATATTCTTACAGCTGGTCTGCGAGGTTCCCCAGGCAACTGTGGAGGGTAAACAATCCTGTTCTTTTTCTCCCACTTCCCAAATTTCTCCAGAGATGCACTTGTGTGGATGCATGACAGAGGGAAAACACGACCAGACGTTAACAGCCTACAAGACAAAACCACAATCTTTGGTGCTGAACACAGAAATTCTTTGTCCAAATTCATCTGGATGGTTGTGAATTTACTTGTCTTGATAAAGAGAATGTAGGAGACACTTGACAACCCATTGATGAAATGAAATTGATTGAGCCTTTATGCTTTATACTGAAAGGATCCTGCCATTGGAAGAGTTCCTAAAGCAAGGCAGGAACTTAAGTGACATTTGTGTAGCACGAGACGCCACACCAAGCACCCACTGATCCTGACACAGAGATGTCATCACCTCTTTGTTCCTATAGGGGTTCAGTATCCACAAAAATAATCCACTGCTTGCAATTTGCAAAGATGAATCAATACTTTAAGTTTTACCTACAGTTTCTTTTACAGTAATTTTCAGTTTTGCAAGGGACTAACTACCAAAGTATCAGAAGTGCCTCTACACTCATCCTATCTGGAAAATGAAAATTATAACTACTTTAAAAATGGAATAAAATAAGATAGTGAAAAACACTTTTATTGTTTTGAGTCAATTTCCTTACCTTAGGGATTAAGGCTAAACTACATTTTGCCCCCTGCAGGCTAAAAGGATGCTGGGCAAGTCACACCTGTAATTACAGAGTCAATAACTGGAAGCCAGAAAGAGGAAAACATGAAACTTGAAAGGAAGAGTAACAAACTAAAGCACTTTCTCCATTTTTACTTGATAAAGATCTAGCTATTAGACTACAACATCAAATGTTTTAAAAGCAGAAAAATAATTCTAGAAATTGGGAAAAAGAGCAATAAAAGCATAACTTGAGCTTTTAAGAAGTCTATTCCAGACTTAATTAAAACAATACACATTTTGCTAATCCAGTTCCATCCCTCATTTCAACTTGAGAAATAAACAGAACAAACAACTCTAGTGAACAGGTCTGAATTAATTGAAACAAGAACAAAAAGGACCAATGAATGTTCCTATGAATAAGAAATACATCCAAATGAATCTCCAAGACATTCCAAGGTATCCTTACCATTCCATTAATTTCTATGCAAAAGAATCTAGACCATTTAGATTCTGGGAGTTTTACCAACCTTTACGTTGGTTGCCAAATTGTCCATCAAAACATTTACAACAAATAGCATTGTACAGATGGAAAATTTTCCATGCTATCAAAAGCAGGCAGCATAACAGGTAAATCAAAGTATTAGGGGTTATTATGACAAGTATTCACCAAAATGAGCTTTTTAGTTGTTTAATACTTTTAAGGTTCATTCCACAACCAGACAATTCATTGTTACTAATACATCATTAATACAGAAGAAAAATATTGTGCAGATTAGTGATTGACTTCATGGAGGCAGCAGTGAACGAAGCCTTAGCAGAACATCTTTATGCATTTCACAGACGAAGGACTTAAGAGCTTCACGTCCAGGGCACCCCAGGGGCGCACGGAGGGCAGGTCTACCCGCACCGCCCCTGCGAGGACCGGAGCACCAGCCAAGGGAGACAACCACGAGCAACAGAAGCATTTCCACACAGGAAGCCACGGGGAGAAGGAAAAGGGAAGCACGAGCAGCTTTACAGCAGGAATCGGGCGGCGGCAGAGACACGGAGGAGCTGCTTACAGGACGGGGCACGAGGAGGCTCCGCGTAGGCCGGGCCGCACTCACCTCTCCGGGCGCGCCCAGCCGAGGAGGCCGCAGGCCCAACCTGCAAGGGAGAAGCGCGGTGAGGAGCGGAGCGGGGCCACGAGGAGCGGGCCGGAGGAAGCAGCAGCCCCGGCCCTTCCTTCCCGCCCGCCGCCGCCGCCCCCGGCCCCGGCCCCGGCCCCGGCCCGCTCACCCGCCGCCATCTTCCCGCCGCGCTTCGCTTTACGGCGGGCGGGCGGCGCGTTTGCGACGGCGTGCGCGGGGCGGCAGCGGCCGGAGCGCGGCGGCGGCGGCGATGGCGGCAGCGCGGGTGCTGCCCGCCTCGCCCAACTGGTACAGCAGCCGCTGCAGCGACGCCAGCGCCGCCGGGCGCCTCTTCGGCTTCGGCGCGAGGCACAGCGTGTGCCTGCTGCGCGTGGCCGCCGCCGCCGCGCCCGCCTTCCACGGTAGCGGCCCGCGGCGGGGAGCGGGGGCGGCTGCGGGCGGGCCCGGCGCCTCCGCGCCGCTTTTGTGGCGGCGCCGCGGGGCTGCGCGAGCACGTGGGGAGCCGGGAGCGGGGCCGGGGCCGGGCCGGGAGCGGGGCTGCGGTGTAGGGGAAGCCGGGGCTGCCGGGCCCTTGGCAGACGTTTCCGCGGCGCTTCCCGCAGGAGAGCTCGTGGGCCACACGGAGCGGGTCTCCGGCTTCACCTTCTGCCACTGCCCCGGGCAGGACGCGCTCTGCGCCAGCAGCTCCGACGACGGCACCGTGAGGCTGTGGGACGCCGAGACGCTGTCGCCGCTGGCCGAGCACGCGCTGCACCAGGTGGGGCCGCGGCGGGAGGCCGGAGCGCGCGGGGGATCCCGCACCCGGAGCGGCGCGGGGGATCCCGCACCCGGAGCGGCGCGGGGGATCCCGCACCCGGAGCGCGCGGGGGATCCCGCACATGGAGCGCGCGGGGGATCCCGCACACGGGGCGGCGCGGGGGATCCCGCACCCGGAGCGCGGGGGGGATCCCGCACACGGGGCCGCGCAGGGGATCCCGCACCCGGAGCGCGCGGGGGATCCCGCACACGGGGCGGCGCGGGGGATCCCGCACACGGAGCGCGCGGGGGATCCCGCACCCGGAGCGCGCGGGGGATCCCGCACACGGGGCGGCGCGGGGGATCCCGCACACGGAGCGGCGCGGGGGATCCCGCACACGGAGCGCGCGGGGGATCCCGCACACGGAGCGCGCGGGGGATCCCGCACACGGAGCGGCGCGGGGGATCCCGCACCCGGAGCGCGCGGGAGATCCCGTACACGGAGCGCGCGGGGCGGCGCGGGGGATCCCGCACACGGGGCCGCGCGGGGGATCCCGCACACGGGGCGGCGCGCGGAGCTTCGGCCACGTGCGCGGCCCAGACCGCCCAATTCCTGCGGGTAGACCGTTCCTCCAGGCTTAAATCTAGCGCGATGTTACAGCACTGGGTGTCGGCAGAGCTTCGGTGAGGGGCGATGCGCTCAGCACGTGCTCACGGCTGCTTAGCACAGCCCCCTTAAAATCACGCAGCCAAGTGCATGCACTTCTTTTTCTCTAATTATTTAAGCAGTCTACAGAATAGATCTAGTGAAACAACATCCTAGACTCCTTTAAATGACTTTTGTGTCTGTTTCTTTAGAACACAATCTCTGCATTGCACTGGTCGCCTCTTGTGAAAGATCTGGTTGTATCCGGTGATGAGAAAGGCGTAATTGTCTGTTACTGGTATAACAGAAATGACAGCCAACAATTCTTCCCAGAGCCTCGGACGATTTTTTGCCTCACTTGTTCTCCTCATGATGAAAACCTGGTGGCCATTGGGTAAATATTAACTACTTTGTTACTTTCCATTCTTCTTTTGAAAGGTCCTTGCAATGGATTTTTCCTTGTTAGACAATTGTATGATTGCTTTCTCAGAGATCTTGGAAGTTGTTTTTATTGCTTTTTTTTTTTTTTTGCTGGTACACAGCACTCCAGAAATAATTTTCAGATTTGATTTCATTCATAATGCACATTCATTCCCATGCAATCGTGCTTGGAAAGGCAGTTGGGTGCATCCCGGTGCTGAACTGGAGTTCCAGCTGATGATGAGTTTTCCAGTCCCACTGCTGCTGTGATTTGGCTTCCCTATCTGGCATACACGGATAATGATAACAGTCTCAGTGAGAAGCTTTGACAACAAATCAGGACCAAGAGTTTCTGTATTAACTCAAATCTTTGTTTTCAGCTACAAAGATGGCATGGTGATTATAATTGATATCAGCAGGAAAAGAGAAGTTCTTCATCGGCTGAGAGGCCACGACGATGAAATACATTGTCTGGCCTGGTGCCCTGTGCCTGGTGAGGAAAGGTTACCTGCTTGGCAGGATGAGCTCCAAGGTATGTAGAAGTGATTCAGAGTTTGTAAAGTGATTTTTAGTTTATATATAAACCCTCCCAGACAACTCAATTCCTTATTCATAGAAAGATGGTAGCTAATCAAAGGTATCTGATGAGTTAAACTACGATACAGTTTTAGTTGACTTTTTGAGTCCTTTGAATTTCAAAGTATAACATGATTTTGACACTATTCAATATTTCTTTTAGAAGAAAGTGAAGTTCCAAATGGGGATTCGACACAAGATACAGCTGTGAAGAAAGGTTGTTATCTCGCTTCAGGAAGCAAAGATCAGACCATACGAATATGGAGCTGTACTAGAGGCAGGAGTAAGTAAGATTAATATCATTAAAAAGTGAAGTAAATCATAACAATATGGTGGAAGAGTTCTTCTTTAACTATATGTGTAATTTCCTAACCTCATGATTTAATGCTGAGATTGTTGACAGTGTTTGAATTTCTGTGCACTAATGGGAAAATAGAAATCAGAACTATCATCAAAGTTCTGCCTTGGTATAATGCTGTCTATAATAAACCCAATTCCATGCTTGATTTTATTTTCAGCACAAAGAAGTCAGAATTGGAGAGTTAGGATGTTCTTGGTGTCCAACAAGAGCAGGACAAGAAATAAGCAGATAAAAATTCATGTTTGACATTACAAAAATTATTTATCTATGAAAGTAATAAATCACTTGAATGCATCCTGTCAGGAAGTCAGATGATTCCCTTTGCACAAGGGAAGTGAGGAGGAGGAGGAAACCATAAAGAACCAGTGAGGTAGATCTCAGCCTGGGCTAGTCAGATCTATATATGTTTCTCAGTGAGTAGAAGCAGACTAAATATATTTCTGTGATTTAGAAAGTAGGAACTAGAGTACTTCTAAAGCACAGTAGAGTGTGCTTAAAACTTTGGATTCACAGGACTTATATTTCTGTCAGAGAATGTTGAGGTACTAGATCTGGATGATCCCTTTGGTTCCATAGGTGTAATGACTTTGAAGTTGCCACCCACGAAGAGAAGAGGTGGAGCTGTGGATCCCGCTGTTAAAGAGCGCATTTGGCTGACTCTTCACTGGCCTTGTGGCCGTTCCAAAGAAATTGTATCCAGCTGTTTTGGGTAAGAATGGCACACAGTTGCCTGGCACACTCAATAACCCTGCATGTATTTATTGATAATTAAGGAGAGAGCTACAGAAGAAACCTTGATACACCCACCCCCATCTCTGTCAGTGTAACCAGAGAGAAGGCAGGCCAAGAGTTAAACTTCTATAAAATAATTATTTACCTCACAAATTATCTGTTAAATGGAAATAATGAGTGCTAAAAGTACTACTAATATTTTTGTTCATTTAGTATTTAATGCTAGAAAATGGCATCACAGCTTTGAGTGCAGTTAAACGTGGATACTGCTTGTAGGTTTGGGGAGAGATACGTATGTATAGGCACATATCATAGGTGTGCATATATCTGAATTTCTGTTATATTTGCAGTGTGTATATATGGAATACGGGCTGTGTGTATACTAAGGTTCTTTTTAAAAGTGAACAACGAATTGCACACTTTTAATTTGCAGGGGAGAATTAGTACTGTGGGATTTGACCCAAACCGGGAAACGCAAGTGGACGCTTTTAGGATCTTCAGAGGGACAGAATCACTCACGAATTGTGTTCAATCTGTGTTCCATGAAAATTCAAGACAAAGAGCTACTTTTTTCCATTTCAATGGACAGAGATGTAAGAACCTTTTAAATAATAGCATAAAAATAGCAATGCCTTTGCAGTTCAGTTGATTGAGATGATCTCTTTTATGGCCACAGGCTTTCTTCGAAAGTGGGTTTATCGCAGAATTTTATTACAGCATTGTTACAGTTTGCTCTGAGCATTGGTTGTGTATGTTTTTGTTAGTTGATTAGCTCAGGCTCTTACTGTGATGAAGTGATTGGATATGCCCTTCTGGATTGAATGGTAAGCAATTAATAACGGGTGCTTACCACCTCCTTTGACTCTGATGTTTCATTTTAGTAAGAGCTAAGTATCCTTTTTTAAATGATAAGTGGTATTGAACTGTAGACCTCTTTTCATGATCTGTAGCATCTATATGTTTTTTCTTATTTTTCCTTTTTTTAAGGCAGCAGAGAGTCTCTTATTTAGAAGTCAGAAGAGGAGCCGTAATGTTGAAGTGTGCTCATTTTGCCTGTTCTGTTACAGTTTTCCAACTAGCCCTGTGTCTGCGACATATTCTATTGTGAATGAAAATTATATATCAAGTCTTGAATTTGAGTTTTTGATTCTTTATCTTACTTGTGCTTTCTCATTGTACCAGTCACTCATGCATTTAACCATTCCTTGTTGCCACATTTCTTCAGGTGAAGTGTTGGGACCTCTCAACTCTTGATTGTAGCTGGACAATGCCCTCGCTTGGGGGATTTGTCTATAGTCTTGCCTTCTCCCCTGTGGACACAGGCTGTCTTGCCATCGGTGTTGGGGACAGCATGATACGGGTGTGGAATACTTTGTCCATGAGCAATAGCTACGATGTTAAAACATTCTGGCAAAGCATAAAGTCCAAGGTTACAGCGGTAAGTGCGCTTTTGATTCCCTTTTCTTTTGTTTTCCTCCCCTTTTTGTTATTTCTTGTCTTCTGAAGAATATTTTTCCCAACTAATAAGTATCTAAAGCCAAGCTCTTTCTGCTCTTTTGCTTGCAGTTATCCTGGCATCCAACCAAAGAAGGCTGCTTAGCTTTTGGAACCGATGATGGAAAAGTTGGCATATTTGACACCCTCTCCAGCAGGTAAGAAAATAACTTTCAAATTTGTCTGTGTGCTAATGAGCAAGTTGTAGATTTGACGATGAAGTGAACAGAAGCTTGTAAAATGAACGAAGTAATGTTAAGTTTTTATATTTGAAATGATTGAAATGGTTTTCTATTCCATCTGCTCAGGATAATGACACAAAATTAGTTTTGCTATGACTGATTTGTCAGATTCTGCTCGTATGTCACCATGCCTGCATGACATGAGCTTTCCTGCAGGTGCAGGTGGAGCTCATCAGGATAGTTTTGTTACATTTTTAGTTGTGTCCTGGAGATATCAAAGAAGGTTTGGCTGGATCATTGCTTGTTGCATGTTAGAGCATCTGTTGTCAGGTTTCGTCACTGGAAGCATATTGCTTGAATCTTTTTCTGTATTTGATATCTGTCCTGAGAAGTTCAGTACCCTTTGTTTAAATCTTGACTGTACCTTCTTCCTGTCTTCTTACACAGCACTAAAAATAAGCCACCTCAGATCTCCAGTACTTACCACAAGAAGACTGTATACACATTAGCCTGGGGCCCTCCAACTCCTCCTCTCTCTCTTGGTGAGTCCTGCAATCCCCTGTGACAGAGTAGGATTTCCATGCAGAGCACATGAAAGAGTGCCATGAAACCTGTGTCCTCCCTCCTTAGGAAAAGGAGCCCTATTTCTTGGTACTGTCCTTCCTACCCATTGGGGATGCATTTCCACTTGAAGAGTTATTATTAGTTTTGCAAGAGAGCACAACAATTTGTTATATATCTAATTTGTGAATTCTAGCAGATTCTGAAGGTAGGTGGGAGTGGAGTATAACACCCCTTACTTATTTCAGCATATTATAAACCTGTAACTGGCTGCTTCAGACCTCTGCAGTTGCTGCACACAATCAAGTGTGGGTTTCTCAGCCCCAGAATATCTCTCTATCATTTGAACTAATGAGAACACCTCCATTAGCTCCTCTTACACAACTTTGAATTTTTTTATGGACCAAACTTTAAAAGTTTAAGTTTTAAGACTGAGGAAGTTTAAAATTACTCAGTCACTGTTTTAGCAAAGAGCTGTTATAAGAAATGAGAGGTCCTTTCAACTGACTGTATTGCAAGAGTTTCTCACTGCCAGATAACAGGCAATCAAAGCAGGTATATTGCCTTTTAAAATAATGTTTTTATTTTTAATGGGAGTAATTACTTCTGTTAAAACCAGCCAAGAACATAGTATATTTAGCATTTTTCTTTGTTGGATAGGAGAAGGTGAACAGCCCTCTGTAACCTTATATAGCTGTGCTGGTGAAGGTATTGTTTTTCAACACAACCCTTGGAAGCTTAGTGGAGAAGCAAATGACATCAACAAAGTCATCAGAGACACTAATTCAATCAAAGTGAGTATTTTGTTTTGTTTTTATGGGACACTAGTAACAATATCATAGCTTCTCCAGCCCTGTGGTTGACACATTAAGTTTTCATTTTTGTCTCCCTGATGAATCTGGAACAAATAAAGATTTAAAACCCTCTGTCTTCACAGGTGGATTCCAGAGACATCTGAGTAACTCAGATTGCATATTTTTTTCCCCTCAAATGAACACTGCAGATTTATTCCTGCCATCAGTTACTCTTCTGCTTTGTAACTTACTTCATCAGAAAAGAGTAACTGAAATAAAGTGTCTGTTTTTAAAGCTATATATGGAGGTTTACAGTGATTAGTTCATACATGCTTTTTCAATTTAAAAGTATTTGAGAAATAATACTCTGAATAATTCCATGGGTTAGATCACAAGGTGGGCAAGCATTGTAAATGTAAAGTTCCAACCCTAAATTACTTGACTGGTTTTGTTGTCGCAAACATTAACTTTAAAAAGTGCTGCTGTAAAGACATAAGTCGGTGGAGATTGTTGGCAACAGTTGTGTCTTCTTCCTACAGCACAAACTGCCTGCACATACTGAGATCAGCTGGAAACCAGATGGCAAACTCTTGGCTCTTGGTAATGAAGATGGGTATGTTCACCTTGTAGGTTAAAGCTGTCAATGAGTTGATCTTGACTAGAATCAGTGTAGGGAAACAAAAGTATTTTTTGTTACCCTAGTTTATCTCTGTTCTTTAACCTACAAAACATATTTTCATGTCAGTAAAATTTCTGGGAATACTGGAAAAGGGAATTTTGAATGCAGTGCTGCCAAGATATCTCACTTGTGATAATACGTCATTCTTTGCTGCTACTTAGTTTTGTTGCTTTTGGAGTGGAGGATCCTCCACATCATATTAAATCATTTTTCAGTGGTCTTCTGGTGATGAAAACTTATTTTTGCTGATGAACTAAACCAGTGCTTGAGTTAAATTCAGAAACAAAAAAACTTAGTTACTGTATTTCATGTTCTGTCATTCTCCTTATAGGTGATACTAAAAAATCCCTTTTCACTCACTGATGGATTTCTTACATTGTTGTTTTTACATTTCAGCTCAATTGAAATATTCCAAGCTCCAAACCTGAAATTGCTCTGCACTATCCAGCAGCATCATAAACTGATAAATGCTATTCGTTGGCATCATGAACATGGGAGCCAGCCAGAGCTGAGTTACTTGATAGCTTCAGGCTCAGTTAATGCTACTATTTACGTGCATAATCTGAAGAGCATTGTAGGTAATGGTTTGCAAAATTATACTTCTAAGTTTTGACATACTATTTTACATTGCTTTGTCTTGCTAGCCATACTTACAATCATACTTGATGCTTTTCTTCTTTTCTTTCAGAGAGCTCTTCAGAAACTCCTCTAACAATAACAGAGCCTTTTCGAACTCTAGCAGGGCACACAGCTAAAATCACAAGTCTTTCTTGGAGCCCCCACCATGAGGCACGATTGGTGTCTGCTTGCTATGATGGCACTGCTCAGGTATTACTCCAGAGCCACTCAGAAGTGTTTCACTTAGTTTCAAGTTATCCATTTTCTAGAGCCTTAGAATCAGACTGAACAACAGAGCTAAACTCCTGAATTATTGCAGATTTACACTTGATATCCATCTGCTGGTCCTGGATACCTGAAACAGAGCAAAATTTTGCCTTTTGCTTCACTCTTGTTTCCATTTGCTACTGGACAAAGAAGAACACTGCTAAGAGGACTTTTAGTTCAGACCTAGAGGAATTTGTATAGAGAAGATGGGCATTTGGCACGTTTTAATGAGTAATGAGTTGATTTATAAGTTCAGTCATTTGTGTTTTCACTTTAAGAACCTCAGAAAAAGGATATATTACACAAATGTATCAGTGCAAACAAAGGAAGTTCTGAGATTTTTCCGTTTGCATGTTGACATTTGAAATACTTGTACTGTGGTTCAGACACCCTAAAAGAGAAGTACCTACACATGCAAATAATTGAAGAGAAAATGTGTATTAGGGGAGGATGTGACTTTCAGAGTAATTGTGTGTGGGGTTTTGGTTTGTTTTGTTTTTCGTGTTTATAAGGTGTGGGATGTTATGAAAGAAGAGCCACTCTGCAACTACCGAGGGCACCGGAGCCGGCTACTCTGTGTCCAGTGGTCACCAGTGGATTCAGATTCTGTTTACACAGGAGGTGATGATTTTTCTGTTCACAAATGGCTCATCTCAAAGCAGGAGCACACACGGCCTCCTCAGGGTAAGTACATTCAGAAGATCCTTTTATAGAGACAGTAAGGGAGAAGGGAGTAAAGAGTTGCCATGCTGAAACTGTATAATAAAGTTTTTATGCCCAGTTCAAATCTGCCTCTTTAGGGATAAACTGTGTCCAGGTTTGAACTGAGCTATATCCTATTTGGAAACCAAATATTGATGCAGAGAGTCAGGTAATCAATATACTAAAAATCTCTACAGATGATATCAGGGTAACCTTTGTAAAACCTTTCCAGGCAAGAAGAGCATAGAATTAGAGAAGAAAAGAAGTATGCAACCCAAAGCCAAAACAAAGAAGAAGAAAAAGCCTATAGGAAAGAATACATCCAAGCAAGATCTGAGTGACACCATGAATGGAGATGAAAGCATGAAGGAAATTTTACCAGAAGAAAATGGAGTTTCAGACCATGAAGGAGAAAAAGAAGCTCAGGAGGTGGAGTTACCTGATAAAGTCTCCACGATAGGTAATAATTAGATTGTCTTACTTCAGTATTTCCCATATTGTTTAGCTCTCAGAACATCACCAAGCTTAACATTTTCATGCTAACTTTCTCATAAATCTTTAATTTTAATATTCTGCTTGAAGGAAGTATGGTTCCCAAGACTGCTTATAAACTTGTTTGGGACTCAGTATTTTTAAATAAGAAGATTTTGGCATAAAGAACAAAATTACTGGGGTGCTAGTCCTGAAACAGTGTAATTTTGATCTGTGTTGCCTCCCAGTGATGAATCTTATAATGTTTATAGACCTTTGTTAATGTCCATTGACATTTGCTTTAGCTTTCTGACAGTTCTCTAACATTGTTATTTTTTCCTCTCTCTCAAAAAAAAGCTATCCTTCTATGGCAAAGTGAAGCTTATTTTTTCTATACATATTGTGAATATTTGAAGCGTTGTGCTTTACATTTTCCAATGTATTTTTTTTAATCATTTAACTCCACAGAGTCCAAGGATACCTCTTCTGATTATTTTTCAATTGGCTTGACAAAGCCTTTAGTGATCCAGAAAGTCAACCTAGTGAAAAAGGATCAGCCTAAAGAGAAAACAGGTTAGTATGTTTTGGTGATTGCTTAACAGCTTGCACCCAAGCAGAGCTGCTCATTCTGTGCTAATTTTTGGCTGCAGCTTCCCTTCTTGATATGAAACCAATTAAGTGGTGCAGAAAGATAGCGTTTGCTTTTAAAACCTTTGAAACATTTTGGTTCTCTTTGTCCTGTATTGGTTCTCTTTGTCCTGTATTTGCTTTGCTTGCCAGGTTAGCTAAATAGTTGTTCAGTGTGGGCTTAGGTATTGCCTTTTAGTTGCTGGTTTCAGATGACTTGGTGCATAAAGAAATGTGCAAAGTGATCGGTATTCAAAAACGAGAATTGTCATAGTAGAGATGCATGTGCCACTTGAGAATTTGCTTTCTCTCTTACTGAGGAACAAGGATTTTTTGAAACATATCAAAGCGTTCAAGGAGGTTTTTGCAAGTGTGCAGCGGTGACTAAAATGCAGCTGACTTTTCAGGTCCTGATTCCTCTCTGAAGAAAAGGAAGCCTCGCTCAGTTTTGCCCTTCACCACATCCATGGATCACAGATCAAAAGAGGAACTGCATCAGGACTGCTTGAAGCTTGCTACATGTCTGAAATCCCAAGGTATCAGTCTTAAACTCAAAGTCTACAAAGGAGCTTCCTGTGTTTGGTTTTGAATAAATATTCTGCACAAATGTGGTCCTTTTAATCAGACTTAGGTGAAGTTTAAATGCAAGAGATTGTTAAACTGTTAAATCTATTTACAGGAAAAAAAGTGGAAGGCATAAATATTTCCAGGGGTTGAGTTTACTGGAGAAGTACATTGATTTGGCAGATTCTGATACCCTGTGTTGCACCAGAATCAAGTTTTCCTCCTCTTTATTTGCAATAGGCCATACTGAGGGTTTGTCCTCTGACCTTGAGGATCACATCCACTTGGGGCTGTTTGCAGACAGGGCGTCTCTGCACAAGATGATGGATATGGAAGGTAAGTAACATAATGAAGCCAATTGGACAATATGTCCATTGCCCATTGCCACAGTGACATTCAGGAAGAAAACAGTTTGGGAAAGATGCTCAGGTTTTCTCTATTGAATTTTGAAGTGCAGGATTAAGAAGGCAGGATTGAAGGAAGGACTCATTTTTCCCAAGCAGGTGTTAGGGCTTTTAGATGCAAACTTTCAAGATGCTTAAATCTGAACAAAGCCATTTTTTTTGTCAGCATATTTTACTGTAGATAATAGTGCTATTGGATTCATGCTGCTGGGTAACGAGAAAGTTTGTTTGCTCTCAAACAGGAAAATACCACTTGGAGAATGGGCATCCAGAGCTATTTCAGCAGCTCATGTTGTGGAAAGGAGATCTGAAGGGCATCCTCCAGGCAGCTGCTGAGCGGGGAGAGCTGACAGACCAACTAGTAGCAATTTCACCCATGGGTATGTTCATACTTGTGAAAAATAAGCAAATGGAATTAGCTGCCAATGCTAACTTCATTCTGATTGCTCTGAATTGGAAATATGTTGTTTCTTTAACTGCCTGATGACAAAAATAAAACATAAAACAAAGATAGTTTATTAAGACCTGGATTTTCCCACAAGCACTCGGCTTAGAGGAGAATAAAGACTGATTTCCTTTGGGACTTCTTAGAGGAGCAAGTCCATACTTCCAAGCACAAAATTAGTACTCTGTAATATAGTGTAGTCCTTCAGTGTTGCTGTTGGTTTAAATATACTACTAAGTTGTTTATTTTACTGATAGTGAAGTCCTGCTGATATGTTGAAGCCAAAGCTTTTGGGTGTTTTACTGCCTCAGTGAGGTGCATTAAAAGGGTTAAGAAACAAAAACCCAGTCTGGAGCTGATACACATTGAAGTCTCACAGAAATCCTTCCAGCTTTAAAACTTCGTCCCTAATGGTATTGCCTTCTCTTTTCCAGTTGGATATCAGGCTTGGGTGTGGACAGTAGAAGCCTTTGCAAAGCAGCTGTGTTTCCAGGAGCAGTATGTGAAGGCTGCTTCCCACCTCCTGTCCATCCATAAGGTTTACGAGGCTGTTGAGCTCCTGAAAGTGAACCACTTCTACAGGTCACTGTATATTTTGTTTAGATGGTTGTTGTTTTCAGGCACATTAAGTGAATAGCTTTGGTTTCACCTTTTTGTTGCTAAGTACTGAATATCTGCACTACAGAAGTTGCAGGAGAGTATTTACTGACAACTAATCAACCCTACACACATGTATGACTTAGAAAAAACATTATTTACTTACTGCTGCATATCAATTCTTAGGGTCATAGGAAATGAAAAAGATTGTGAGGAAACATGCAATTCTTGTTTGCTCTAAATGAAATTAATAGACTTCCTTTAGAATATTCCTCACGATTTATTGTGCAGACAGAAGTATAAGCATTTTTGCTTCCTCAAGTGAGGGGTACTTTTACAAGGGGAGCTGGCCTCTCGGATCTAATGAGATAAATCTTCTTTATTCTTGAGCCCAAAGTACTTGAGGCAGTTTCTTTTTTTAAAATGTGAGAGAAATGTCAGCCATGAAAGAGGAAGGTATTTATTTTTGCATACAGTGTATAAAGTTTTTGAACTGGTTTCTCTTATGTGCCTTAGGGAAGCTATTGTAATTGCTAAGGCCAGGTTGCGTCCAGAAGATCCAGTCCTGAAGGATCTCTACACCAGCTGGGCAGCTCTTCTAGAGAAAGATGGTCATTATTCCATGGCTGCCAAATGGTAAGCATTACTGCAGAAAGAGGAGCATTGATTCCATGCCTGGAACAAGGAAGGTTCCTGGCTTTTATAGCAGATGAACTTTGGTGGCTTTCAAAAAGTGGTCATCATTTGCTTAAGGTGCCTCATAGAGCCTGGTCTTACTGGACTGCTCTAATGTTGGTGGGAAGAGAAGCTTCAAAGAGCATTTCAGAGCAGGAGGACAATTTACCTACTATGGCAAAACCATTTATTTCTGAAGACATTGCTGGAAGTCTCAGAAAATTAGGCTAACAAGACTGAGCTTACGATGTGTGCAAAGAGGCTGCCTGATATTTCCAGACTTTTTACTAGAAATGTGGCAGAGCAATTTTTTTAAATGTCCTAATGTCTGGGTCATTCTTCTCTTCAAGCTGAAATACAGAGAAATGTAGCTGATAGACTGGTATAATCTTTGACTGTTTATTTAGATTTCCCATCTCAGCTGTTCATGGCTTACGGGGCACCAGGGGTTTCACTCCAAACTACTAGGCTTAGTGCAGGCTTTCCCTTCGGAGCTTTGCACCAGATCAGGCACCATCTCTCCGAGGTACCCTAAATTTAGTAAGGCAAAATGATGAGAATTCTGAGAGCTTGTGCAAACCACAGATATATCTTCATTTATACGTCTGTACTAGAACTGCTGCAATGCCATTTAAAAGTGGTATCTTAATACTAACCTAAAGCCAATTTGCTTTTATCTCTTAGCTATTTAGGGGCTTCCTCACCCTATGATGCAGTCAAAGTGCTGGCAAAAAAGGGCGATGTGGCATCCCTTAAAACTGCTGCTGAGCTGGCCGTGATATCTGGAGAAGAGGAGCTGTCAGCAACGTTGTCTTTCAGATGTGCCCAAGAGCTGCTGTCATCCAGGAACTGGGTGGGGGCTCAGGAAGTTCTTCAGCAACAGAAAACTTTATTTGTGAGTCTGGTTCTTTTCTCCTCCCTTTCTCTAGCAATATAGCTCTCCTGGTTAGCTTGATTAACTTGGCACCTCTTCCCTTTGTTAACAGTCTACAGGTAGTTTACTTGGTCTGGTTTTGCTTCGAAATATTCTGCTGGAAGTTTATTGCAGTGATCACCTGAACCAAGCATGTGTCTTTGTACAGGCCCTGTAGTGGGGGAGCACGTGGTGCTCTGCTTTCTAGTAATAACTGGGCATGCGAAAAGATGAAAAAGGGGGAAAGAGTCTCAGGGCAGAATACAGGAAAACAAAGGGGAGGTAGTTGAGAGAGGTATCTTTTAAAAATGTAATTGATGTAGTGTGGTTTTCTTGCTCTGATTTCTTTTTAAGTATATAATACTGATGTTAAGAAGAAAGAGGTAGAAGTATTTGTTATTTGCATTAAATGAATGAGCAAGCTAACTGTAACTCTCTTACAGCTGAGAGCTAACCTGGGAACTTGTTTTGCATGGACTGGGTGGCAGATTGGCTTGTTCTGAGGTTGCCTCTGGCTTTAGATTCTCTGACTTGATTAGTGTTGTCCCTGGGTAGCTGCAGTTGTGAAACAAACTGTCACTGATCAGCACTACTGACATGATGCTTTTAAATTTAACCTTCTGTGTCCAATAAGGGATATATTCTTCTTTTTTTCTCTTATTAAAGGGACAAAGGCTTGTTTTCTGCCTTAATGAATTGCTCTGCAAACGCCTTAGTGAAGGAAAACCGTGTGAGCAGAAGGGCTCTTCATCAGCCTGCTACCACAGCTGGGAGGTGAACAAGGAGGCCCCGTTTCTGGCCATGGTGGTGGCAGTCTGGCAGAGTGCACTGGGCCTCAGCACTGCTGAACAAGCCACGTGTGCCCGGGAGCAGCTGCGCAGCATCCAGTACCCTCCTGCCACCAGCAACACACACCCCAAGCAGGTGACTGCGCTTACATCTGTCACACGGTAACCTTGCGTTGTGGTGTTGTGCCAGCCCTTTCCAGGGACTCGTTTCCACTGCAGGATGAGGTTATTTTCTAGGAGAGGTGGATGATAGGCAGCTTGTTTCTGCACAGGGTAAGAAGAAGGAGAGAAGTTGTTCAGTGATGAGCACTGGGATCAATGAGACGTGCTGGCTGAGTGGGAGTGATTGCAAGGGCCAGTGATTCAGTTTTTCACACTGGATGGTTGGTAGAGGCAACTGGTTTTTAAACTATGCTGGAGTTTAGAAGGTCTGTGCATAGAGCAGTGCTGCTGCAGCTCTCCTCTCTGGCCCTGGTGAGTCACTGACCTCTGAGGTCCTCCTGCTTCTCATTCACCTCCTTGGCCTCCAAGCACAGCTGCTGATCTTACAATAACATGTAATGCTAAAGTCCTCTTGTCTCCTGAACAAAGGAAATTACATAAATTACATCGTTAAAAGCAATTTTAAGTCATGTGCTTCTGTGCTTTTCCACAATGGTAGCAACCTAGGAGTCATTCATACTTCACACTGAAGTTATTAATTATGCTCTTGCTGCTTCCCATAGCTGCTTTTCCACATCTCCCACGACGTGACCCTCGCGTTCCTGAGCTCCCAGACTGCTGCCTGGCATGAGGCAGTGAAAAGCCTTCTCGGAGCTGTGACCCGCAGTTACGATGCTGGTGATTTCACTCTGATGCAAGAGCTCTGCAGCCTCCTCCTCCCTGAAGGTAAGGCTCTCACTGCGTAGCTCTTGGTACCCTTGGGGACCCTGGGGGACCTTCCTTGTGAGCAGTTTTGTGTCCATTAACACCACACTGACTAGGTACTTCCGAAGGAGTAAAACAGCCCCATGGATATGGCTATAGCTATGGCTCTTAGCAGCATCCTGCTTCCATGCCAAGTCTGTGTCATTAGCAGTGGAGTTTGGCTACTGCAAGAACTGCTGAGGGCTCAAAGTGCTGACTGTGAAGGGAAGCTGTCCCGTATCATTTTCAGAGTTGCAGTGCAAGTGAATATCCTGATGTGCAGTTTAGGATCGAGGAAGCTTCGTGGTGACGATGAGAACATGCAGGTTTGTCCTAGCTAGGACAAAGCGTTGTGTTTAGCAGATCCCCGTCTTTCTCACTAGCTGCACCCCTCTGCCAGTGTCTGAGTAAATCTCTGGTCTGGGTCTCCCAAGACAGCCAGTTCACTTATCAGATCTGATCTTTGTCTTTGGAAATCCTTATGACGTTGTATTTGATTCTTTCTGCCTTATTAGGCTGTGATAACCTGAGACAGAAACTGGACGGCGCGGATTCCCAGAGCATGGATGCTTGCAGAAGTTTAGAGGCCTTCGTGGCTTATGGGCTCCTGTATGACCTGTGGTGGAATCCGCCCAAAGACCTGCAGAAGGCTGTGCTGGCTCCGAGCGAGAACACCGCTCTGAAACCGAGCTGCAGTTCAAGCTCTGCCCCTGAAGAAACTGCTGATGAATGTTCAGTTGAGACACGTGAAAATCTTCACCCTCCAGCTGAACTTCATAGGTGCGAGATAGAAGACAACTCGAGAGCTAGCTCAGTAGATCTGGAAGAGAGACAGTCAAAACTGAGCGGCTGCAAAGTCCTGCTCTCAGAAGCGATGGCTTCTTTGCAGAGTACCCAGAGGGACATAGCAGAGGTTCAGCAGACCTTGGCAGAGATGATCCGCCAGCATCAGAGGAACAATCTCCAGGGAAGCACCACTGGAAGCACCCAGGAAAGCAGGGAGCAGCAGAGCTCAGAGACAGAGTCAGACAAGCCCTGCTCTGACAGCAGCCAGATGAAGTGGTAAGTTTGGGACATCAGGAAACACACTGAAGTGCTGCTTTTATGTTCTGTATTCGTAGGACAAAGCTGTTGTTTTGCTCAGACTTGTTCTCCTCTCAAGTTCGTCACCTAGAGACAGACAGCTCAGAACTCTTGTGTTTCCCTGAGTGGAAATACTGGATGTTTAAGCTTACTATAGCTAAATAACTTTCTTATTCATAGGGTATATTGATACTGTGAACAAACAAAGCAATTTGCAAAGAGGAAGATAATGAAAAGTACAAGTACCCTATAAGAGCTCTGTTTCTTTGCTGCAGAATTATTTGGGTCGTGGGCAAGAAAGAGCTAGAGCGTATAACATTTGTTGAACATTCTGTTCAAGTGAAGAAGGGAGCCTGTACAGTCACTTAAACAAAACAGTTACTCATAACACCTGCTCTTTTTTCAACAGTCAGACTGAAGCAAAGGAACCAATTACACTCCCTGAGCTAACGAAACAGCTTCTAAAAGCAAACCAGAAGCTTGCAGAATTCCCAGACAGTTTAAAGGTAAGTTTTTAGAACAAGTGTTGGGAGTTCTGAAAAAAAAAAAAAAAGACAAGGCAATATTTTGGTCCTTTGAGCTGGAGAGGACAGTAAGGGCAGCAGCAGCATCCAGTCCCTTTTATACAGAGAGCCAAGGAGTGGTAACTTCTTGTGCCCCAGTGCCACTCTTGGTGCCTTACTGCGATCTTGGTGGTGGCAACGTAGGTGTGGGCTGGCTGACACACGTGGGCATTTCCCTGAACTGATCCAAGGAGGGTGTTGAGAAACAAACAACACAGGGCGTGGGTGGCCAACTGGGGCAGGATTTGCTTCACACATGACAATGCAGGGGAAAGTATAGACCCCACGTGGGAAAACCTGGTAAAATACTCCAGCAAATAAAAAGAGCAAGTAATCCCTTGCTTTTTATCATAATTGTGTACACAAAAGCAGTTTTGATAGAGAACTTAGGAGCTTTTGGCCTGTATGGATCAGGAACTGTAAAATCTTCTGAAAAGAGTCAAGTACTTGAACACCATGTCTCCTGACCATCTCCTCCCTTATCTAGTTTATAATACAACTAGAGGTAGTCCTGCTGGAGCAAGAAGGAACAAACTAGGTTAAAGATGAACTAATTCACTAGCAAGAGCGAGCAAATACATCTGACCTGTGGTTTTGCTCTTGAAGAGTACAGCAGTGATTTTAGAGCTGGCTACTTGAGTGTGCTGCAGATGAACGTTGGGATGAAGTAACGCGCGTCACCGTTCCTTCTTGCAGGCCTTCCCTTTCCCCGACGTGCTGGAGTGCTGTCTGGTCCTCCTGCACCTGGGCTCCGAGTGTCCTGCGGCTCTGCACGGCCGGGCCTTGGCCCTGCTCGGGGAACACGGCGGCGCCGACGCTCACGCAAGGGCTGCCAGGAGGTTCCTGGTGTGACTGCTGGGACCGGCCGGCTGCGGCCGCTCACCACCAAGGCTGGGGGCTTCAAGGGAAAGCTCCTTTCAATGGACACAGTAATGGAAGGCTGTTGTGCTGGATAAAATTACAAAAAAAAAAGGAAAAAAAAAATCAGGTTTATATACAGATTCTTATGGTCAGCCACTGCTACTACTAAATAAGATTGTAATGGAAAAATAGAAAAGCAGTAGATTGTGGCCTTGAGCTGTATATAGGATTGTTGTAGAGGGTTTTTTTTTTTTTCCCTTTTTTTTTTTGTGGGAAGTTATGCCATGGGACACTATTGGAGTTTGCATGCAAAAGAAGGATTTTTAAGACAGCTACAGCAGTCTTTCAACAGAGGAAAAGTTGTAGCTGCCCTCGAGAAAAATATTTTTTTTAAGCAGTCTGACGTTTAAGCCAGTATTGCGCGTGCAAGCATTGTCAATTTATTTTTGTTCTTTAAATAAACACCTTCTACAGCTAGCCTTTAGCATTTAATTTCATGGATGGGTGGAAATTAGTATCTATCATTTACATCTTTTATTTTTGTTAAGTACTGTGTAAATTTAACTCAAGAGGATTAAAAAAAAAGTGTGCTTAGCTTTGTTTGATAAAGCCAAGCTCACACCACAAGAGGGAAGGCAAGATTTGTTACCCCTGCTAGGTGTGCTTGGTAAGTGTAAGAGATTTAAGTGACGAAAACTGAGAGTCTTTGTGCAGAGCCAAACAAAATGCTTTTTTGCTAAGGTGATGTTAAATTTTATCTTGTTGTAGGTGACAGGTACCATCAAGTTCTGTAGGACTGTTACTCTTCTCAAAGTGTCAAAATTGATGCCAGCTCTGGACTCTTGAAAATGCAGTCGTAGGATCAGTCTTGCAGCCAACTGCAGGCTCTGCCTCACTGAGGAGAAACATTTAACTCTTCCTGTAAGAGCAAAGGTAAGGCTGCAAAATCTCGCTGAATATAGCATCTTCATAAAGTCTAGCATCAACTTTTTAAATACAGGAGAAACGTTCACATTAGGATACAACCATGAGCTCAAAAGGCTGACTTCAGAAAACTTACACATCCAGAAAAGACTGTTAAAAACGAGGAAGGCATAAGGAGAAAGGGATTTGGATCAAGAACTGCTCCAGATCACTTAACCAGCACACATTGATACCAATACCTGGCACAGATGCTGTCACAGGCCCAGTAAAGCTTCAGAGCAACTTGGGTAGCAGTTGGGAAAGTCAGTGCTTATACCCAACAATGATCCTTCTGGCAAGGTGTTAAAGAGACTGTTGAGCCTTTGACACTAACTTGCAGTTTTCTAAATTGTGTCCCCCCTACCTGAACACCTGGAGGGGGAGCTACTGCTTAACCCAGCAGCTCTCAGCACTCAGGGAAGAGCATCACTGCTCTGATGAAGAGGGAAAACCTGGCCCAGGACAGATGAGCAGAAGGGCTGTCACCTCCCAGGACAGAGCTGCGCTGGAGATCCCTGCCCTGAGAGGGCCAAGTGCTGGGAGGGGAGCAGGGAGGCAGGGCAGGGTGTCCCCAGAGCCCTGAGCACCGAGGGGAGGATGGCAGGGCAGGGTGTCACCAGAGCCCTGAGCACCGAGGGGAGCAGGACGGCAGGGCAGGGTGTCACCAGAGCCCTGAGCACCGAGGGGAGCAGGGAGGCAGGACAGGGTGTCACCAGAGCCCTGAGCACCAAAGGGAGCAGGACGGCAGGACAGGGTGTCACCAGAGCCCTGAGCACGAGGGGAGCAGGACGGGGTGTCACCAGAGCCCTGAGCACCGAGGGAGCCGCTGCACAACAGTCTTGGAGCGGGTCTGGCCAAGACCTGTCCTAGGAGCGGATCTGAAACAGAAGAGAATGAGGCTTAGACATTCTCCTCCTCTTTAGATCCAGGCACCTCTCCAGTTCAGGTTCCAAGTCCTGAACTTGGGGGTTTCAATGCTATACGGAAAATCTGAAACAAGGCCCAGTTTAAAAAAAAAAAATTTATTTTACAAAAATTAAAAACAAGTCGTATTTACAAGCATTTTAAATATCAGCTTTAAACCTTAACTCCTAATAACGAATTGCTTAAGGTTGTTTAAAATGCAAGACAAAGTCAAAACTTTAAGTTTGCCATCTCCAAAAGGGTCGTTTTTGCTTTTCCCCTAAGAAATGTCATTATAGACCTGTTGAAAATAATGTACTAATAGACTAGCTTGCTTTTTTTAGGAGTCAGAACCCCAAGGTGCTCTTTCATCCTCAGGCTACTCTTCAGATGTTTATGATGAAGAGAAAAGGACTTTTGTTAGATGTTAAACATAGCAAAATTTCGGGGCTGAAAAAGGGTAGGGAAAGAGGGAGAAAGCTTCTGTCTGCTGCGTTACTTGTGTTGCAAGGAGAAGAACAAAATTGGTACGCCAAGTTGAAGACAACCAAAGTCAGAATACTGGTCCAGTCCCCTGTCAAAAGGTCCTGTAGCAAAGGTGAACTTTTAGGCTCTCTTAATCTACTCCAGAACATTTATTAATACCCGTAAGACCTAAGCTGAGGCTTGGTATGGGTCAAACCTGTACCATACAAAATTAGAAGCTATGCAGCTGATCACATCAGCTCCAGTATATCCATTCTCACTGTTGTTAAAGCAAATCTCTGAATATTTTTATCTGCAAGGATTATTTTAATGTTATCCTTTCCCAAACCTCCACAGTGATCAAAGGGCGCAATATCCACAGACTACACAAAGATAAAAATAAGCAAAACATGAGGTGAAGCTGTCACCCTCACAACATGCAGAAGTTTTAAAACAAGCTTTCTAAAGCACAATTTGCAAATTTGTGTGCATGTCTGTGTCCAATTTCACTGGATTTCCAGACCCTTAGCTTTACCAAATACTCTACTCTTAAGTCTTCCTTGCAGGTTCTGTACAGTATAAAGAGGAAAAAAACAGAGGTATACACAGTATTTTCTGTCTCTTGCCCTTGGTATTAAAAAAAGATGGCAAGCCACCAATGCTGGCATTTGGAATTCAGTCAACGCCCTTCTTGGTTTCAAATAAAGATGCAGTTGTTCTCTTCAGCCTCCTGCCTTCTGCATCCTGTAGATGCCTTTTGTTTGAGATACTGTTGGGAAAAATGGTTGAGGACAGCAGCTGCCAGGATGGTAACCGTGCTCTGCAGAGGGCTACCACGTTTCACGGCTGCATGTTGTTGATAATAGCCAGAATGCTCATCTTCTCCTGGGCCGAGTCCACGTCTTCATTTTGTTTCTGAGCCACTCCTGTGCCAAGGCCGTAGAGTCGCCCACAATACTTTGCATCATCGATCGTATCCTCAAAAAACAGCTGCAGAGAAAGCACAAAGGAAAATAAATGGGCATTGTTTAATTGTGCCTCTAACCAGAAAGCACCTCTCATTAATTCAACAGGTCATTTGAGGCCAGCCACCTCTAAGATGCAATTTAAACATGTACCTGTGCCAGTATCAACACTTGCTTTGACTGGCACTTTGAACTGAGCTGCCATAAGGCTCAAAAAAAACAAACAGAACAAAAACATTGTGTATGTTGAAATTTGCGGAGAGCACGGAGAAGCCAAGCAGGAAGCAGAGCCCTCTTGTCTGGCTGCTGGAAGGAGGGGAACACGGCACTACCTCTTTCATCCTGAAGAATGCCATGCCTGTGAGCAGAGAGTCTGACCCTGCCTGGTGTTGTCGCCCAATTCGCTGCAAATCAAGCTGATCTGCCACTTCTTGAAGGCCGCCCTGCAATCAGAACAGAGCAGACAATTTCCTAAAAACCCATCTCCTTCCAATTCTGTTGCAAGCCACACTTCTGCAGAAAGCTAAGTGCAAGTATTGGCTCTTAAGATGAATTGATGAAGATTCCAGCAGTCCTGGCACAGCAGCTCTGAGCGATGCAGTGCTGTAAATACTGCTCCAGAACATACACATACATTGGTGGAATTGTGGTACCTTAATTTCTTACAGCAGATACTGAGATGACTATAGAGATATCCATAGGTTACGGATGCTGAACCTTTCCCTCTCTCTGCTCATATTAGCCTGTGATGCAGCAGATAAATTCCTCTCAACCTGAGTGTGCTCCCAGTTACTCGAGCTGTGCAATAGATCATTTCAAAAGCAGCGCTCCACCTTGCACAGGGAAAACAGGCATGCGGAATTCCAGCTGCCCTCCGAAGCTGCTGCTACCTGGAAGGTTATGGGAATGTCCCCTGCACAACATGCAGAGGGATGTCTGTGTCTGTTACACACAGACTTACAGGGGCCTGCATTTGACTACAGCTTTTATACCCATTCCAGCTTTAATGGACTTGATACATGCAGCAGGTTTATGCTCATTTGGTTTATGCTCATTTACAGCATTGACATCAGTGCATTATCCTGGCCCTGGGGGAGATGTGATACCTTGAGATTTTTGCAGCTCTTCATCAAGTACTTTACATCATAGATAGAGGGGAAAAAAAGGTTCAAGATATGGAAAAATTCGTGTTCCTCTTCTGGTAACCTGGAGTCTGTCAGCAGCTTCACCATGTAGCCAAAGTCATAACCACTGAAAACAAAAACACACAGAAGCCAGATAAACAGGTAACAGCTGTATCTAGTGGCCGTAGCACATTTTTCACGATAACTTTATATGCCAGAGCTTTCAAGCTTTCATGTTTCCAACTGTTTATAAACTCTCCTAGATCAGAGTCGAGTTCACCCTGACCATCTATCTCAATGTAGGACTTCTGCCTGCTCTTCTGTGGGCCTTCACTAATCCCAACACTGCAAATTTCTCCAATTATGAGGAACACAGGAAGCAGGAAATGCAGGGATATCTGTTGCCACGGAATCCCAGAACGGTTGAGGTTGGCAGGGACCTCTAGGGATCACCCAGTCCAACCCCTGCTCCAGCAGGGACACCCAGAGCAGGGGCACAGGGTCCATCCAGGCGGGTTTGAAGATCTCCAGAGCAGGAGCCTCCACAGCCTCTCTGGGCAGCCTGTGCCAGGGCTCTGGCACCCTGTGTGTCACAGCGAAAAATTTCTTCCTCATATGAGGAAGGAACTTCCTGTGTCTTAATTTATACCCATTACCCCTTGTCCTGTCACTGGCCACCACCAAGAAGAGTTTGGCCCCATTCTCCCCTCAGGTATTTGTACATGTTGATCAGATCACCTCTCAATCTTCCCATCTCCAGGCTAAATAGGCCCAGCTCATTTCCTTAGTCTTTACTCATACGATAGATGCTCCAGTCCCTTAATCATCTTTGTCACTCTACACGGGACTCTCTCTAGAAATTCCACATCCCTCTCATGCTGGGGAACCCACATATATCTCTTACCATACCCCTTGGCACAGATTTTATGTAACAGGCAATGGTATCTACAAAACACATCATCTGAGCACAGGTCTCTAAATCACTGAGATCCGAATGCTGAAGATATCCTGACCAACAACTCAGTGAGCACATGAAGCTTGCTAAGGGATCTGAACCAAAGGAATTTTCCCAGCAGAGCTTATGTTAGTAAATGAGTCACGAACCTGCCCATGTCATGCATCCTATTAGCAGAACATGTTTTCCATGTTGTTGGCAATTCTGTAAAATCTTGAAGCAATCTCCTTGGTCCTGAATATTTTATTAAAAATAAAACTGAATAAAATGTTTCATTTTTTCCCTTTTTCTACCTTTGTCTCTTTTTTTCTTGACAGAAGTGGACATGGAAATGTTTATCGGACATGGTCAAATCTTCATTATTATCATGGAAATTGCCAACCAACTCCTTACTGACATTGCAGACTCTGAAAATTCAGATAGCTCCCTTTTTTGTTTGGTTATATACTGGATGAGCATTACTATAAGAGGTGTCTGCATCAGATGCTGTCCTTCCTCTGCAGCTGAGTCTCCTTTTCATCAAGGCGCTGAGGGGAAGAAAGGGAATTTGCTGCTGCCTCATAAAAGCCACAACGCGTTACTTTTTCCACTGTCTTTTTTTTTTTTCCCCAAAAGGAGGTAGCAGGGAAGGGATGACAGGAAGAACCAACTGTGGCATCAACTTCTATTTTCTCCCAGCTTCACTGCAAACAGTCTGTTTCTGTTGATCTTGGCAGCCGATAGTGTTTGCTCAAAGTTCATTGTCTGCTTTCCAAGAATGCAGCAAAAAGTGTTGATAGTGACAGGACCAGGCATGACAATTTTTAAAGAAAACTTCGGAAAGCCAACAAATATGAAAAATAGTGCCAGGAGGTATTTAATAATGGATTTCACCTTCCACATTCTTTAAGTTCTCTAGATGGTAACTTGTTAAACCCTATAATACCAGGCATATTAATATATATTTATATTAACAAAATTAGCTGTAAAGAGAGTTGCTTACAGAGCAGTTAAGTGCAACCAAAAACCTTTCACTCAGGATTCCTGGTAGATCCCTTTATGCTTCTTTTTTTTTGGGGGGATATACTTTGCAAAAGGATAATGATCACATTTCTTAGGTATGAAACTGCTTTGATGGAAGAGCAAAAAAAAAAAAAGCAAACAACACAAATGCACAAAAACAAAACAAACAAACAAAAAAAACCTTGGCTACTTTTCCCGAGATTTTTTCCTAAACAGATAAAATGGGTCTTTTTTGTTTTTCTTTTTGTTTTACAGACTATGAGGATTTTTTCAATAACATGAGTTTAAGAGAATCAATGCTATTTTTCCCCTGGAAAACTATTTTCCGTTAATGTCATGTTTTACCCTTGCTCTCCAACACAGCAGAAGGCTCCCTGGTTGTCCTCCCTCTTGAGCACAAGTCCAAACAGCTGCGCTGAGGCCGCTCTGCTGCATTTAGATGTCAGTAATGACAGGCTCAGAACCTCCCATTTCATAGTATCATAGAATCACAGAATGCTGAAGGTTGGCAGGGACCTCTAGGGATCATCTAGTCCAACCCCCTGCACACACAGGGTCACCTAGAGCACGTGGCACAGGACTGCGTCCAAGCGGGTTTGA
>JASSRY010001068.1:1993541-2029383 GCA_032466555.1 Tinamus major
GGGGACGGGCGGCGGCGGCGGCGGCGCCCCCAGCCCAGCCCGGCGGGGGCCGCGGCGGCTCCGCGTCCCGCGCGCCCCCGCCCCGGGAAGGCCGTTGGTTTGGGCGCCGCGGGCGGCAGCTCGCGCCAGGTACCGCGGCCCCGCGCGGACACGTGTGCGCGGCGGGGGAGGCCCCCGGCACGAGGGCTGCTCCTGCTGGAGCCGGGCTGAGGCGACACGGCCCCTGCCAGGCCCATCCTGCGGCTGCGCTGGGTGTCCTCCCCGTGCTGGAACCGCAGCCACCTGCTCGCTGCTTCCATAGCAGCATCCAGGGGAAACACGTGGCTCTCCCTCCTGTCAGATGTGTTCAGTGTCCCGGCTTTAGTCATCACAGCTCAGCAGAAATGTAAGGAAGTTGTGTCTTAGCACTGCTGCTCTCTATCAGGTAACCTTGATGGTGTCAGCATCTACTGACACTGAGCAGGATTTATCACATTGTATTTTAATTCAGAGTTCATCTTCTCAGTTGATAGTTACCATTTTGTCTCCTCACCTTAGACCTGTAGTCTTTAGGTCGTGTAATTTGTGTGTTATGCAACGTGCTAGACTGGCAGAAATGAGACACCTTTCTCCTGTGTTTGACATCTTGGCCAAGGAAACACGTGTCGTTATCAGGTAAATACATCAGGATAGATTACAGCACTCTGTATATGTAGGACTGGTTTCTTCTTTTTTCACCTAAAGAGTTCAGAGTACGATATGTGCTTTTCTTCCTCATAATTGCAGGTCTTGAAGATATGTTGAATCCAGGCAAAAAGAAGCTTCTCCTTGTAATGTTTTTTACAAACAGCAAAACAGTGTGAGCAAGGAAGTTACTTTATGAAGTGTCTGATCAGAAATCCTTTCCACTGAGAGGAAATCAGTCTCTGCATTCCCCAAGGCTGAGTCTCAGCAAAGGTGGCAGTGCCACTGGAGGGTTTCGTGATGAAGACAGCAGGGCAGGCCCCATGCTAATCAACAAACACCAGCAGCTTTTAGATAACCACCAACCCGGACTAGATCCAGACTTGCAGTCCAGGAGGTAAATGACATTTATGTCTTGTATGACTGGAGGTACTGGTTGTCTGTTCCTGTTAATGTAGATCTTCTAGCCATGACCTGTGTCTGTTCTGAACAGATCTACAAAATTCACTGCCTTTTCACCTGCTTCTGGGTATTGAGCAAAGAGTCCTCTCAGAGCAAGAGCCTGGGAGGCAAGTTCCAAATAAAGATCAGTTCAGGACAACGTTCACATGGCACCCCTCTTGAAATGCCATTTTCTACTTCCTCTTCTGCAAATAGTTTGAAGGAATCACATTCCTTCCTGTTGTGTCTGCTGCATGATACATAACAATTAGTAGGGGGCCTCTAAGAATTAGAAATTCCCCACTAGGAAATAGAATTAGTCAAGAGAAAGTGTCAATGGAAACAATAACACAGTCTTAAATCCAACATGAAGCAACAGCACATTTACAGCATTAACAGGCCAAACAGCGTGATGTTGGGAGGGAAGTTTGGGGGATATTCTCCTTCCAGAAGAAGGTAATTTATAACAGCATTTATAACAGAATTTATAACAGCATAGGTATAGTGCTAGGTAAAAGAAACCATGCAGAGACAGCAAGGCACTGTCATTACTGGAGCTTGCAGATCTCTCTGCAGTTCTAGCCACTGCCAAGCTGAGATGTTGCCTACAGACTAGCAGTATATATTGCACCAGACAAGGTGGAGAGAAGGGAGATTCCTTGTTTTTTTGCCTGTGTGGAAATACAAATCTGAGAAGTTATGGTGAGTAACACCCTCACTTCTCAGTGCTTAGTTCATAATAGGGCACTGTATGTTAGGTGAATAACATACTGGGGACACATCTGCATAATAAAGACAAATGCTAATGCAAATTACATCTTGCAACCTGCAATACCATAATTACAGACTTCATGGTTTGTAAACATCATAATTAAATACAACTGAGCACATTGTTACCTATTTGCATCTTCTGCTATAGATAGTGCCCGTATGTGTAACTGGTTTGATACACTGTAACAGAGGAGTTAGTGCAATTTACAGAGTCTGTGAAACACTTAAAATGAAAACTGGCCAGCTGTTTTTTTGTTTGTTTGTTTGTTTTTGTTTTTTTATTTTGACAGATGTCCCAATAATCCTTCCTGCTTTTAATGAATACACATTTGACTTACTCAATTGCACTGACACTAGCTATTTTGTGCTCAAAACACAAGTTAGTCCATTATAAAAAGTACTCCTCTTTAAAGTATAGATGCCCTTTTTTTTCTTTTTATTCTCAGATACAACTATTAGCTGTTGATGAAGAACTCTCACCTGCCAAGGGCTTAGCCGAGTGCCAGCATGTGCATGTGCAGAGGGAACACTGCCAGTGTTAAGAGCGACACAGCCCTGGCTTCACATGACTTATCTGGGAGGGGACAGCAGCTCTTGCTTGGAAACACCCCTCTCTGCTTTGCCTAAGCCCTCATAAAGTTTCCACAGAGGTGGTGAAAGGTGAGAAGTTGAGCTCTGGGTTCTGAATAAACAGCAAGGAGCTCTCCTAGGCTACAACCTGCGGGAGGTGAGCAAGGAATGGGCAGCCACAGTTAGGGGTGTAGTACCTTGAAAATGTGAGAGAAACTTCAAGGAAAGCATTTAAAGGCAATGTCATGTGTCTTTAAAATATGATTGTGAGCTTTTCTAGGAACTCTGAATTTGGATCCATGTCGTGCTTGGCAGGGTAGAAGACCACCAGACACAAAGTCAAACCCTGTGTCCGTCCACAGAACATGGCTAATAAGCAACTTCTGAGGTGACCAGGTAGGTCATCCTTAAGCTTACGTTTATATGTTTACAAATAGCTGTAGCCTTTTTTATCCTTGGGCAAGGCTGTTTTCCCTTGCCAATGCACTATAAGGGTTGATTCCAGTGAAGCAAGTTCCAGAGTCTTGAGAAGACTCAAGTAGGAGGGAAAAAGGCATCGCAAGCAGGACTGAGGCAGGCAGGGCATCGCCACGGGCACAGCCTGTTGTTCAGCTGCTGCACCTGCCAGCACCTGGTTGGTGCCAGAACCAGACACACATCCTGGCTGAGTGCAAGGAGAAGGGGGATCCTGTGCAGCCAGAGCTTGGGAAGTCTTGGCAAGAGGAAATATAAGGGGACAACAGGTATGGGACACTAACAATAATGTACACTTTAGAACAGATGCAAAAATATAGAGAGCAGTTCTTAATGCTTTCTAAAGACTTTCAGATTATGTAAAGCATTTTAAAACCTGACGTAGACAGACTAGCTTTTTCTGATTAATGATAAGTTCAGTGAAAACAGACCTCTAAATGAGCAGTTGTTGGAGAAATGAAGAAGTGCTTGAGAATAAAAATTGTATTTTGTATTACAATTGTTTACATAGTAGCATATGCTTTTCTTTTTACATCAAGAGTGTGATTGGCAAAATAATTGTTTTTTACATAGTTGTTTTACGGCAACTAGTTTGAAACAACCTAAAAAGTATTTTAAATAGCATCAGTTCTATGTAATATTTTGAAATGCCTGTAGCTAACAGAGGTGTCTGATGTGCTAGCATGAGTTAGCGTATTTGGTTTATTTTGAGTCAGATGAGACAACATTATCCAACAAAAAGGAATAGGTAATGAGATGTTGAGGGAAAAAAATCGTGATTCATCAACATTTGTCTTGCTTTAATGTAAGTCAGGTAAGATTTTACTCTGTACATGTGACAATGTAGTGGACTGCCATTTTGGAGGGGAGGAAGCAGATACAGCAGTGCTATTTCAAACTAGAAGACTTTGCCTAAGTAAAACTTCGGTCGTAATTTGATAATTTCAGGAGGAAGAAGACAGTAAGTGTCATTGTTTTAGCGATTCTCCAAATTAGCAGAACATAAGACAGAACCAAGCAATGATTCTTTCCCTTCATAAGAACTTGAAGCAGAGTCACACTCTCCGTGCACTCTCCTTTCTAGCCTTTTTCATGCTTAAGATTTAGTAGGGTTTGACTCATCATGGAGTCTTTGAGGAACATCACATTCCAACAACCATCTTTAAAGGATACGACTTACACAAGGAGACTTAGAATAGAGGATGGAATGGAGCAAAGCTTTAAAAATGAAATTATTCAATTTCAACATATTTCAACTATTAGAAGTGTTTTCTTAGAGACAGTAGGCACATCTGCACCAAAAGGACCTGTGTGACAAGATGTGAATATACTGAATGTTACATAATATAAAATAAATCCTCATTATCAGGATGTCTTTTGCTAAAGAAGATAATTTGTCACAGTTATTTATAATCTGATCTTATTTACACTGTTCAGACTAGCAGGTTATTTCTGCTTGTTACTCGTAGATATTCTTCATCGGGTATGTTAGAATCCTTTTTTTTTCAATAAGGTTGTGTCTGACTAACTTGATATATTGGAAACAAAAACATACACATGATCTTGGTAAACTAGCTGTAGCAGCTCACAAAGTCCTAACGATGAGGAACATTAAATGCAGAGATAGAAAAGAAGTCTGGGAATAATGTATCTTCCTTAGCACATTCCTATATCAAGAAGAGCTCTACTCTTTTTAACATTAAGTTAGCTTAGATGGAGATTCGGGAGTTAGAGCTCATGATTCCTAATGTCAAATCATTTCTTGCTTAATTCCATTTTTTTCCTTGCCAGAATAGCTTAGCATAAATTGCTTCAATTTAAGTTATCAGTTTGGTGAATTTGCCTCATCCCTTTCAGTCTATAAGGAAGCAGAAGCCCAAGTAGGAAGATTTTTGTGTTATACCCTTTGACTTACGTACTAACATATTTCAGGGAAATAGAGCTGGCAAACTAACAGCATTGCATTTGTAAGAATGTACCCAGAGCCCTTTACGTTGCAGCTAAGGTGTCTGCTCCTGTCTAATATGTGAACTTTTTTTTGGCAGTATATTCCTCCTTTCTGAAACGCTGCAAAAGCAGTATTCCCAGGAGGCTTGCTAGAATCATAAAGGTAATGCAACATCATTTCTAAAGAATTTCATTCATTATTAACCATAGCTGGTCTTGAAGCAAATACAATCTTATCATATTCTCAAACTCTGATACACAGTTCTTTGAGCATGTGAATGAAGGATGTGTGGTGCTCTACTGTGTTAATTCTTCTTGGCACAGATTCACCTAGTTACAGCAGGATTTTCCTCCTTTACTGTTAGTTTAATAGCATGTCTTTATTATGGAGGAATACATGTCCCATACCATTATTTCTTTACACTACCATTTAAGGGAAGCTGTGTAACAACCTACCAGTGTAACAGTCAGAAACTTTGATTTTAGGTGTTCTACCATTCCCATACCCTTACTCCCTGTTTGCCTTCTGAGACAATACTAATACTCTTCAGGAAACATGGGGCCAAACAAAGGTGGGAGCAGAACAAGGCAGAGCAAAGATTTTACAGTTTTGCAAGTGAACTGGAATTGTAGGGCAGGCTGTTTTTCCCCTCCAGCTGTATAGAGTTCACTTACTTAAATCACTTTTGTTTCAGATGAAAAGAGACTCTGGATGTTCCACTGTGGCTGAGCAGCAGAAGCAGGTCAGCTTTTAAAGGAAGTGTTTTGCAGGTGCTTTGGAAGACCAAACACATTGAATCAGCTTCTGAGAAAAGTGGCAAACATTTCTGTGTTCTGGTCACTTTAGCATGAGTAGGAGCTCAGCACTTGTCACTTCAGTAAGATTTGCCCGGCATTTTTTTCCCTTCCAGTGGATTGCAGCTGCAGCACTAAGTGGTGAAGAGCTTGTTGCCTGTTGTTGGCACGTCAAGAGACCTCAGCACTGCAGTGCAGCCAGAAGCTGGGCCAGCTAACTAGGCCCAGTCCTTGAAGTGGTCACACTAAACCCTGTTTCCTAGTTGGTATGCCCTAGTCTCTTTAGTTGCAGCTAGCAATGCTATTCTGGACTTCAAATATTGGCCAACTCGTGGCCAAGCAGCAAGATCTCAGTTGACTTGTGGATCAGAATATGTGAACTACTGTGCAGGAGCTGCTAGCATAAAGAGAAATAAGGTGGTAGCAGGGAACTGGACTTGATGAACAGGATTTCTTTTTTTAATGTAAAATCTGCTTCTAATGTAGTTAGGTTGACTGGGGGTCATTCACATAATCACTTCCTCACATGCAATAAAAACAGTCTCAAACAAGACCATTTCTAGCCAAAGGGCTTTTAAAATAGCTTAAGTGACAAGCTTTAGTGACTGCCCTGTCTCAAAGCAAGATGTGCATTAGGCATTATGAGTTTTTGAAATCAGATCTTCATCTGGAAGATGCTAAAGTGTTGACGTACTGCTTGGTTTAACTGAAAATTCTGACATTCTAAGACATAAGCGTTTTTCTTTGTTATGTTCTTTCTCCATAAAAAAAAGAAAAAAAGAAAAAAAGGATGTATAAGACACTATTTTGTTAAAGTGCTGTAAGCTTCACATAGCTTTTGTAACTTTTTTTTTTCCCCTAAAACATACATGGATAGTAGTACAGAGTCTAAAGATTAAAGAATTCTTACCTTATGTCAGCGTGCATGAGCTGTCACGTGGATGGAACTGGAAGCAAGAAAATGCTCAGGGAGCAAATCTGCAGCCCCAAGACCAGCACGTGCCGGGAGAGCTCTTGCACCAGCCTTGCATTTCTAGTCCAGTACACTCAGGGCTAAAGGTGGCAGATGATTATATTGCTTTTAATGGAAGCCTATAGGGTTCACAAACCTAAGGCTGTAGGGCAAGAGTCCTTTAAATTGCTTCCTCCCAGTTGCTAATTTGATAAAAACCCAGATGACAGTAACAAATGTTTGTTTGAACGAGGAAACTTTCTGTGCTTATCTCAAAGTTTTATCCCAGGACAAATAAGTATTGCATAAAGGCTCTGGGCAGTGATGGTAAATATCCTGTGGCTGTTTTACAGATTTTTAAAGAGCTCTTAACACTCAAAGCTGTATAGCGAGGGCTTCCCTGTATTGCATTACTGTAAACACACCTGCACTCAACATTTATTAGTGAGTTGTCACTCTTGTTTGTCTTCTTTGACAGGAGACAAACAGGACAGCAACTATGAATCATGCTATTTTTACTCTAGTCTGTTTTTGCAGCACAACAACATAGTTAAACAGGAAGGATGGAGCTGCAAACAAGATACTAGCTGGTTATTATACTATGTTATTTAGAACTGCATTTTTTTCTCTCATTCTTTAGCCTCTAGATGAATATTATGGGTAATCAATCAAGAAAACCCAACCTAAGATTTCTGGGCTCTGGAACCATTTCCATTTTGGGCTGCTGTAAAAGACAGATAGTTAATTACCTGTTTTCCATGTCTTTGCTGAACAGCTCATTTATGGGTTCTGGAATACTTAAAACATATTGAATACAGCTTGTTGAATATTTGTTTTACTAGACTCTTGAGGCCCCATGAATCATTTTCTGATTCTTGTCATTGCTCTGCATAGTTAAAATCCATACTGTGATAAAAAGGCCATTGCAAACATCACAGGTGCCTTTGTGCTCCTGTGTAGGAGTGTTTAGTAGATAACATTTCCATGACTGAATCCTGGAATGCAGAGTACTTCCTTTTCAAAAGTTCCTTGGGAACAGCAGCTGCTCTGTACAGATGGCACACACTATCTATTAGCCAAATTGTACTCTTCGTACTAGAATTGTGTTGTATCTGTGACGGGCTATAATAGCAAAGTAAATTATGTAGGGAAGGGCTAATTTCTCAGACCATTGTTATTGTTGGGAACAAAAGGCAAGCTTATGTGTACATGAGTGACTTCAGAATCAATCTACAAAGCTAAAAATGATGCTGAGAGAAGCAGTTCTGAATTAACTGGAGCTGTTAATCAGGTCATCCAGGCACAAGAGTTCTTTGCTGCTGCAAGGGGACAGTGTGTTACACAGTGGGAGGGAAAATATACTGGCAGAGCAAGATCGTTCCTTACCCCCAGGTCTTCTAGCCCTAGATAATCCTTTAGATAGTGAGAAGTACGACCAATAAAAACAGCGAGGGAAAAAGTCAGTGCTCCCTTTTCTCACTGGTTATTCCAGAGAAATTCTGTGTCAGTAACACTTCAGGTACAAGCACTGGAGATGGATCTGCACATGCACTCCACTACCCACACGCAGGCTCCCACAGCAGCTTTGTAACTGTGTTCTTTACACTGTGAAACAAAAGTCAGCCTATGATGGGCAACTTTACCTCCTCTTTTTCAAATTAAAAACACAGCAGCACGTGTTTACTGTTGTTGCTTGCTCACAGGAGGAGAAGCTCTGGGATGCCGTGAAGATCACTGCCTATGTCCTGATGGTGGGGCTGCTCACGTTCACTGCTTTGATGAACTCTGTTTCTGGGTAAGATTATTCAGACAAAAGGCCTGAGGAGAAACATTTTTGGACAGAGATGGGAAAAGTGGTTGATTAACAGATGGGTGACTGAGAACACTTATTCCCGCAGGTATGTACAGGAGATATGGGAGACGTCAGGCCATTTCTGGCAAGCAACATGGCTAAAGCTCTACAACTTTTTTGAGGGAAGGGAGTGGGCAATCTTCTTCTTTGGTGAGTTCTCAGGATAACAACCCTCCGCTGTATGAAGGATGCCATCCAGCTATTGCCTCTAAAAGAGGGACAAGGACATGCCTTCCCCTACTAAAAAAAATGGATATGGGGCCTCAAAGCCATCCAAAACTGACACAGTGCAACTGTGCTTCCTTTGGACTAGCTCCTCATTAGATGCCTTATACAGATTAAAATTTTCATCTTTTTGCTCTTGCTGAGTGCACAGAAATGTCTTTACTCCACACTTTTTGCTCCAGTGAGAATTGAATGACTCAGTAGAACTAACTACTGAAAATTAAAGCAAATGGGTGAATTTTGCTGTAGGAACTATACAGCTGTGCCTGTCACTAGCACTTGGTAAACAGGCCAGGCAGGGATATTGCAAGACGCAAGGATCTGCGCAGCCATGTCCAACTTTTATTTAAACCCATCCCTGACAGAGAACACCGCAGCCTCCCAAAAGAGCCCTTTCTTACTCTATTTTGGCAAGTTTCAGCCTAGGGGACACTTGCGTGCTGTAGCTTTCTTGCTATCTCGTAGGTCTTATCATGGTGTCAGAAAGTACCTGCATTCTATTTTAAAGCATCTCAGGACAAGAAACACAAACCTTGCACAGCTGGATCCCTGCCAGGGCCTTCTGGACATTGTAATTTGTTTCTCATTTACCCGTATCTCCTATTTGTTAACATATCCCTACCTTTTCCTCCTGTCACAGGTGCTGCACTGGTTCCTAGTCTTGTTTTTTGGAGTTTCAATGGAATCCTTATGGTGGCTGATGTAACAGGAAAACCAGATTTCATTACTCGGTATCGCATTCAGCTGGGCAAGAATGATCCTGTAAGTGTTTCTCACTGTGCCTCTTCTGCTGGCTAAACACTTCCTGCAGTCTCAGGCTTGGAGAGGAGAAGCTGTTAAGCAATTCTCTTGGAAGGAGGTGGGACTCGAAAAGAACCAAGTTGAGTCTTGTACATCAGCTGCAGAGAGGAAGGCAGATTTTGTGATTATGCTACTGATTAGATCTGAATTATCCGACAGCTTATTAAGAAGCTGATGCCCAGGATGATATGAAAAAACCCACTATGCACCTGAAAGGCTTTTATCCTGCCATTTCAAAATCACGTTGCTTCTGGTATAGCCTGAAGTCCCGACTTCTCTTTTGTAGGTGGACACAAAGAAATTGCAGCAAGCGATATACACAGCGCTGTGTAATCAGTTCTGTGTGTCCTTCCCTATGCTTATACCCATGTTCTACATCATGAAATGGTGGGGAAACACCTTCAGCATGGAACTACCCACCTTCCGCTGGTTCCTTGTGGAGCTCAGCATCTTCACCGTCCTAGAGGAAATGCTCTTCTATTATTCACACAGGTGAGCTAACACAGGAACGGGACTCTCTCCAGTCTTTCAAGGTTGAGAACTGTACCCTTCTTTTATAACAGCAGTAGACACAGCATTCCCATAAATATATTGATTTCCCTTTGGACTAATGCACACAGAGAACCTAAAAAGGCCATTTCTTACTAAGGATCCGCATAGTCTAAAATCCTGTCTCTAATAGATGTCAGTAGGAGGAATCTAGAATGGTGAAAATAAAGTGAGTCTTTTCCCCCAAAGTACTCCCAGGTTTGAACCTAGACTTTTGTGTTTAAGAGCAGCCAATGGACCTAATCATTGACTGAGGGCCCAGTAATAGAGACAGGGAAACTGTGAGTCCTACATTGTTATTCCCAGCTGCTCGAAAATCTCTACATTAAAGGGAGAACTGTGAGCAAGGCTGCAGCAGAAGTTCAGTGTCATGTTGCTCGGTGTTCCTCTCTTATGAGGCTCAAAACCAGCATTTCTGTTTTCTCTGCTTAGGCTTGCTCACGTCCCCCTCCTGTACAAGCACATTCACAAGAAGCACCACGAATGGACAGCCCCCATTGGAGTCGTCTCCATTTATGCTCACCCCGTGGAGCACATAGTAAGTGGATTCCGCAGTGTTCACCCCAAGTTCCTGCATGGAACGTGATTTCCGTGGGATGAGGATGAATGGTGAAAGAAGGAAGGCAAGCTCAGCTGCTCTGGTGCATGGCTGACTGCCATCTCCTGTAACAGCAGCCCGAGTTGCAGCTCCAGCTCCAGAAAGCAGCTCGAGCAGCGTGCGGAATTTGGAGTCTCTTGAGATTCGGGAGTGCAGATGATCCTGGCTAGTGCAGTAAGCTTGGGCTGGGCAACGAGAGCCGCCTGTGCTGCTGGTAGCACAGTGAAGTGATGCAGCTGGAATTACCACAGTGCTACGTTTAACTGCATGTGCCCAGAGGCCAGTGACCAGGTTGCCCAAGAGCAGCTTCAGCATTATTCCACCGGGAAGGTCAAATTCAGACCTCTGACTCCAGGGAGAGTTATTAAAGGTGCTGTCCTTGCACCCTTTCTTTGAATTCACATCTAAATTCTCCTACAAGCTTGGACAGTTGGTACGTGCTGCAGCAAGTACAGCCCTGTTGCCTCAGAGCAGATTATTTCTTTGGTTGGTATCTTAGTGAGGCATTTGCAGAGGGATCTCACCTTTGCAGTATTTTCACAGAACTAATGCAATGCATCATCCAAGTGAGGCTGCATTTTGTGGACCCACTAACGAGGTGGAGTTTGCCTCTCATTTCTAGCTCTCCAACACGTTACCTGTCATGACGGGCCCGATGATGATGGGGTCTCACATCGCTTCCATCGCGGTGTGGTTCTCCCTGGCGCTCTTAACAACGAGCATTTCGCACTGCGGCTACCACCTGCCCCTGCTCCCGTCGCCGGAATTCCACGACTTCCACCACCTCAAGTACGTGTGGGCTCTGCTCGGCCTCCCCTTCCCCTCCTGCCCGTGCACTGTCCCTGCTTTTGAAGGTCAGGTGGTTTTGCATGACTCATGATGGAGCAGAGTTCACTTAGCAGGACAAACGCTCAGTTCTTTAACCAGTTACAGCACAAGTCTGGATTTCAGAGGATTGCAACTGATCTCCTGTGCCACTGCCAGCCACCTCCCCGAGATCTGCATTTCTCCATCAGCTGACTTGGAGGCCTTCAACAGAGCACAACACAGCTGCTGAGGCTGAGAGTGTTTCAGGGTTCCTTAAGATCCCATGGGAAAAGCACAAAGCAGCTGAAGTAGCAGGTATCACCTGGCCTTCCCCAGGGCAAGCGCAGGGTCAAAGATGGATCTTTGCAAAGTTTTTCCCAGAAGCTTAGAAAGTACCGCACAGGATCTAGAATAAAGGGAGAGCAAGGGCCAACTGCACAGCTGGTATGTTTGCAGAGGAGCCTGCCTGTCTTCTTCTCCATATGCTGGGGTTAACAGCATTCTGGGCGGCCTGCGAGGAGAGGGATGGAATAGGAAGGGCCTCCAGTGATGTCTGTCTGTCCTGTTTGGCTGGCAGGTTCAACCAGTGCTACGGAGTCCTGGGACTGCTGGATTATCTCCATGGAACAGACACCCTGTTCAGACAAACAAAAGCCTACAAGAGACACCGAGTCCTCCTCAGCCTCACACCGCTCTCCCAGAGCATCCCTGATTCTCCTAAGAGAGCAGAGTGAGGCCCACCGGGTCCCAGTCCATGCACAGCCGTGACCAGGAGAGCTAGAGACAAGGACTTATGCCAAATAGTGTTTTAATGTGGAAGAAGGTTAATACTCTTCTTAAATAACAAAACTCAAAGCTGAACTCAGAAATGCTGCTTGAGATTCCTGCATTTGCTGCCTGTTAATTCCTGTCTAGGGCACAAAAACTTTCTCTAGAAAGGTATTTTAAATATATATATATTTAATTATTTGTGCTGTTCCTTGGTTCTTGCTGCCTGCCCCTAACCAGATGTGTTCTAGGCCACGTGGTTGATTGTTTTTTTGGTGGATGGAGGAGAAGAGGGCCCTGTATGAAGGCCCTAGCACGTTTTCACAGGCCGTACTTTTGGCCATATTAATACTCTTTCAGCTGAATATACAGAATTATCAGTAAAATTACTACAACTACGCCATGTAGGGATTCAAAAGCACTATTTCAGTGAAATTCAACTTTACCCGATCTCAGAATGCCTTGGATGGGCGTTTATTTGTCCTGAACCCCATGGAAATGGGGCCTTGACTTAGGAAACACACCCCATAGACGCTGCAGTGGCTCCAGGTTCCCGTGAGCAGGGCCTCAACGTGCAGGAGCCTCGTACAGACCTGAATCCTCAGCTCTGCAAACTAACCTGCAAGTCACAGAATCCCAGGATGGTTGAGGGTGGTAGGGACCTCTGGAGATCATCTAGTCCAACCCCCCTGCATGAGCAGGGACACCCGGGGCACAGGGTCCATCCAGGCGGGTTTGAAGATCTCCAGAGAAGGAGCCTCCACAGCCTCCCTGGGCAGCCTGTGCCAGGGCTCAGGCACCATCACAGTGAAGTTCCTCCTCACATGGAGATTAAACTTCCTGTGTTCCAACTTACACCCGTTACCCCTCGTCCTGTCACCAGCCATCACAGAGAAGAGCCTGCAAATGTAAAGAAAGTTTCTGCCATGTGGACTATAGCAAAGCACAAGCGGGAGAACTTGGGTTTTTACTGTTAAGTGATACGAGAGAATGAAGGGAATAAGAAGTCACCACTCCAATGGGAGCATGTGCATCCACGAGTACCTACGCAATAGGAATTATTTTCGCCAGGATCCTCTTAACATCTGGGGACCTGGTACACAAAACAAATAAATAAATAAATACAAAATCAGATTAATCATTGCTGGGTCCGTGTTCTTCGTAGGGAATTTTTCCGAGAAACCCGTGCAGCCGCGCTGCGCTGCCCTGGCCGCGTCAGCCCTGCTCCAGCTCCTGCCCCTGCGCACGGGAGCTCTGCCGCTCACGCGACCCACGGGCCTCTCGAGAGGAGGCTGCGAGACAAACCCCACAGCGCACTGTCTTTTGAAGTTTTTATTTTTATACATTTTTTTTGTATTAAAAAGGAAAAAGCATAATTACCACAAATTACAAAGGACTAAAGCATTACTAGAATAATGAATCACATCAGCCTAGAAAGCAGATACTCTGAATAATATTAATGTTATAATACAAGCTCTCATTCAAGTATTTTACATTTTTCTCTTTTCCTTTTATATGTGATGATGATTCTAGCACATGGGTCAAAGATTATGTACTATCGACATAAGATGGATCATGTACAGCGGGCCATATTAACAAGATTTTCCTCTGAAGTGATAAATGGTCTGTGATGAGTCATTTTAAGTTCGTCTCTACAATAAATGCAGCTGAAGAAGGTTGCACACACTTTCTAGATCGGGGAAACAGAGGGCTGGGGTCGGGACACACACAGTTGGAGAAGGGCCAGCACATCAAACCATCACCCCCTTCGTCCGGGCGAGCTACCGAGGGGCCAAGGCCCGTTCCCCGCCGTGGCGGCGGGCCGGGCCGGCTGCCCTCCCTGCGGGCACGTGCCACCTCATGTTGCCACGCGCGCTGCCTCGCACGCCGCCTCACGTTGCCTCGCGCGCCACATCACGCACCGCCTCACGCGTTGCCTCACGCGCTGCCTCACGTTGCCTCGCCGGGAAGCGCCGCCAAGCGCCCGTGGGCACACGGGCCAGCGCTGCGGCCACGCTGAGGCGGGAAGGAGCCGTGGAGGGACAGAGCGGGGAATCTCGAGTTAACCCAGAGCGCCTCAACACGGCAGCCAGGCAGGCGCAGGCCGCCCCGCGAGCGCCCGCCCTCGCGACGCGCTTGTCACAGATACACGGTCCTATGTTCAAGTGTCTGCAGAAAATGCAACTGTAAACTACTCGTGGAAACACTGCCCTCCATCCACCTATCTCATGCCACTGAGATGAGTATTTTCCTTGTAAGAAGTCATTCATCTATTACATGTATTGGAAACTTTAAAAAAAAAAAAGTCAGTGAGGCATTTAACATCAAGTGTAGCAACCCTCTCAAGACCCTAGCATCCATTTCGAAACAGTGACGAAGTGACATAACCAGTCTCAGGGAAGAGACACAGCAGAGAGAAGCATTCCAAACACAGCTTGCTACATTTACAGTTTTTTTTTTTTTTTTTTTTTAATCCGTTTGATAAAATAACTGGAAAGGCATTAACAGCTAAAAGGCCCCCTCCTGCGCGCGGCCATGCTGAACACGTAAGGAGCCGCAGCGGGACCCCGAGGCCGCCGCGCCGCCTTGTTACAGTACAGGTGACCAGGAAGGAGCCGCGACACCGCAGGGGAGTGTGGAGGGAAGGGGGACAGACAGGCAAACGGGCCAACCAGGGTTGGTTTCTTTCCCCCATTTTGTTTCTTTTTAAACGGACGCGGCCAAGCAGCAATGCCTCCTCCAAAACACGTGCGCCTTCCTCCCGGCGAGCCCCCGCCATGGGCGCTGCTGGTCACAACCGCGATGGCCTCACAGGAGCTCGGAGGGCAGAGGCCGCGATGGGGACGGCGCTGCCCTGCAGCCCCACGGCACCCCCGGGGCGCGATGGGGACAGGGCTGCCCCGCAGCCCCACGGCGCCTCTCTGGAAGCAGCCGGGGCTCCCCGGGCCCTGCCGGCTCCCGGTGCCGCTCCGGGAGCTGCAGCACTCGCGGCTGAGGCGCTGCAGCAGCAGGGCTACGCGTGCCGACCGCTCCGAGCACGGGGAGGAGGCAGCGTGAAACACGACGGCCACCAAGCACGCAGGCTGCAAGCAAGGCCAGGCTCCTTCCCCGGCAGCGGGGCACGGCCGCTCCAAGCTTCCTCCAAAGCACAACGTGTGTCTGGGCAGACACCCCTCTCCCGGAGCGGGGAGCCGTGGGCACCACGTTCTCTAGGAGGTGCCCCCAGCAGCAGAGCTTGCGTGGCAAGAAGGAAAGTGTCCTCCAAGACCTGCCCCTGCGCACACCAAGCTGAAAAACCTTGCTCGGGTCGAGCTCCTCGGCCCCGCGCCCCCCGCCTGGCCACGCACTGCTGCACGGAACGAGGGCACACAGACTGGCTGGAATGAAAACCAGGACTTATTGACCTGCGCTGTTTCGCTTCACGGGAAGATGCACAGGGGCAAGTGACAGCTGCCTCGAGGTGCTGCTGTCCCTCTTCCTCGGCCAGACGCACTGCTGTCTACCACAGACGAGCTCAAGGCACGGGTAACACGCGACCTCCCATCACTGCACCCGCAGAGCCGAGCACGCGGGCGGCCCTCGCACCACCAACGTGGTCCTACAGCCACACTGATGCCACCACCACTGACTCAGCACACGGGGAAACTGTTTGGGGCCGAGACCAGGATCTCGGCCTGGAAAACTAAAATACTAATTTAAGATCAACTCGGATTTTGAAAAATTCTCTGGGATGTTTCTTAACTTCTTCTACTAGCCCAGCAATTCCACAGCCTGCTCCACAAGCAGCAACACCATGGGAGCAGCTTACCTTTCCTAGTTTCCTATTTCGTTTGTTGCTAAAATAAAAAGCAGACGATTGGCTTCAAAAGAGAACATGCACCAATGGGAGGAACACAGGGACCTCTGCAGCAAAGACCTCCTGGGGCACCAAGGAAACCCCCCTGCACTCAACAACCAGGACCAAGGCGCCAAGGCCCTTGTTCAATCCCCAGTCTGTAGCCTCAGGGCTCCTCCCGCCCAAACTGGGGTCAAAACCTGCCGCATTCGTTAACATCAGACATCTCCAGCCTGCAATGGAAGGGAAATTCGGAGGTAACAGCCGAGGCCGTGCCACTGTACAAATGCTGCTCGACAATCACAGCCGGGTACTGCTCTGGGAGCCCAGACCACTGCTGCTGGAGCGGAGCAAGCCAAGGACGTGTCCACGTGCTAAAACGTGGTACCTGAATGGTACCAAGCTGCAGGAGTGATGTGCTAATGGTAGACAGACCGGAATGGGATCACAACACGAGGAAACGGCAAAGTAGCAGCTGCCTGGCCTCACTCAAAGCCCAGCTGTGCTTTCGGGTACCAGCAGCACTTCCCGAAGCTGCTCCACGCGGTCCAGCCCACCTCCTGCCCTCGCTCCCACGCACGGAGGCAGCGCATTTGTCCCATGTCCGTTTGGGAAGATGGTACCTTCAGCCAGGCAGGGCCCAACAGGCCTCCAACACCCCCTCTGATCTCCCGCCCGCTTCCCGCTCTGGCCACCGTGCCCAAGCTCTGTGTCCCTTTTCCTGCTCTCGCCACCAAGCCCCACAGCTACACGGGGACGGCTCCACTGGATGACTCACTTTTCCAGCTACAGGATGCAGCACTGCATGGGGCAGTGCTCTGGAAGGATGCGGCTCTTACCACGGTCTGATTTTGCAAGGAGGGTAACACAACTATGAGCTGCATCTCGGCGTCGCGTGCGGCAGTGCCCCCCGCCAGCAGGCACAGCAGCAGCGCAGCTCACGAGGGAGCAGGAGCCACAGCCAGGCCAGCTCTAAAGCACATATCCTGACCCAGGAGACAGAGTGCAGCAGCAGCAAGGCAAGCAGCTCTTACTGAAAACAGCTTCTACCTTTAAAGCAGGAGCACCATCTTCCAGTGCTACATGGGGCTCCAGGAGCAGACCCCGCTCTGACACAACCCCAGCACGCGGCCGCATGTTCCAAGGCAACGCAACTCACTCTGGGGAGGATGTGCCCGTCCGCGCTCCCTGGGCGCTGCGGAGGAGCTGCGCAAACGCCAGGGGCAGCTCCCACCCCTTCCCTCAGGCACACAGGGCAGCAGGGGAGTCTCAGCCCTTGCAGAAGCTCAGGGGACCCCAGGCAGTCCCTGCCGAGACACAGAAGGAAACCCCCCATGAGCCCCTCTAGACAGGCCGGGCTCCCCGGGGCAGCTGCAGCCCCGCATCACTCACCCTGCAGGCGACGGCCGCGCGCCCGCAGCGAGGAGCGGTCCCTCCGGCTGCCGGGATGGATCCCTGCTCACCCCGCGCGCCCCGAGGCGCAGAGCGGACCCAGCTCCCGCCTCGGCGCCGGGCCGCCCCAGGTCTGGCTGGGGCCGGCAGAGGAGCAGCAGCCACGGGCCAGTCCGAGCGGGGCCGCGAGCGCCTGGGTCGCTGCCGCGGGGAGGACGTCGTGATGGTGCCGACGCAAAGCGGCGGCTTCCTCCGCTTCACCAGTGTGGGGTTGCCTGCCCGCAGCACCCTGCCCTGCCGGGGCCGGTGGCCCGGGAAAGGCCGCGGGGAAGGTCGGCTCGGCAGCAGCGCTGGAGGAGCCGGGCCAGGAGCCCAGCGCGCTGCAAGGTCCGGGAAGCCGAGCGAGCCTCCCAGTTCCAGCTCCACCGTAAGGCAACTTTTTTTTTTTTTTTTTCTCCTTTTTTGTTTTTTTTTTTTTTCTTCAGTTAATATTTCCAAGGAAGAAAGCAAAGGGAGATGTGTCTTTTTAAAGAGTTTTTGTTGTTGTTGTTATTTTTAGGGGTTTTGTTTTTTGTTGCTGTTGTTCATCGTTCTTTCATTTTTCCCAAGGGGAAAAAAAAAAAAGGAAGAGAAAATCTCCTTCAGCAAAGTCCTGTCTTTGGTGCCGGGGGCGCTCCGGGGGAGGCAGGCACACTGTCCGCACGGGCTCGTGTCCAGGCGCCCGCCTGCCTCTCCCCAGCCCCACGCGCAGGAAGGAGGCAGAACAAACCTATCCTCAGCAGAGGTCCTTTGGTTGACTTCCAAATTGTCCGTGATGGAAGGGAGAGGCGGGCAGAGAGAGCCAGACCCAAGGGAAGGCTGGAGGTGAAGACGCTGGGGAGGAGGGACAGGGATGACGTTCCTTTTGCAGCAGTCAGTGACGAGGACGCACCGGCGTACGTGGAATGGGAGGAACCGGCCAGGCCACGGAGATCGGAGGCTCCACAGGGTCACCAGGCGCTGCGGCTTCGAGCCCCCAGCAGGGAACCTCACTCCTCCGAGCTCCCCAGCGATCCAAAGGGTGAACACAAAGGGGAGTTTCGGGGGCCACGCAGAGCAGACTTGTTTTGGTAAATCCAGACAAACTTCTAGCAATAATTTAAAACTTGATATATATATAATAATAATAAAAAAATCTCCCCTTTCCAACCCAGCCAGAACATTTTTTTAAAGAGACACTAAGACATGAATGTGTGCACAGAAGGGGAGCAGTGGGGAGGAAAAGCAAAGGATGGGTCCAGTGGGGTGGGTCTGGCTCCGGTCAGGGTTGTAATAGCAAAATGGTGTTTTAGATGCAGATCGTCTTTGCTTTCCAGCCACAAGAGAAAAAAAAAATCTATCATGTGCGTTGTAGTTTCTCCCTAGCAGCCTGTTCATAGGCACCCATTTTCCAACTCCCTTCCTGTCCTTCCTCCTCACCTCTCCCCTCTCCGAGCCCGTTCCCCACCACCCCCCCGTCTCTCAGCGGGAAGCAGAGCTGCAGCTTCTCTACTTCCCCGGCGGCTGCGGCTCCGCGGCTGCCGGCGCAGGGACTGGTTGGCTCAGGTTTTTGGCATCCTCGTGCGCAGGCTGGCTGGGTGAGGCGTGGGCTTGGCTGGGTGGGCACTGGCTGACCGTTTTGCTGGAAGACTGGGATGGGTAGCGCTTCCTGCCGTCTCCTCCTGCCGTCGTTGGGTATCTCTTGTGTCCACCCTCCTCTCCCATGGGTGGCTGGAACAGAAACAGCCCAGTCTCAGCAGAGTCTTCTCAACTTCAAGGTTCTCTTTTCTGCCTCCTCAGCTGGAGTATGATGCACACACTCGCTGCCCCACGGCCTCACGCCTGCGCAGGAGCAGAGGCTGCACGAGCTTTGTGTCTAGCAACAGCCCCTCTGCTCCTGAGCAGCACCTGACTTGGTGGCAGCGCTATCTGCATGACCTGGCCCTATCCCACCTCCCTCACAGCCCAGCCGCGGCACAGGGAAAGGCCTGAGCTCCCTGCGAGATGGAACAACACAGCACTGCTTAAGTCAAAGGCTGAACGGAGTGAACGTCACTCTCAAGGACGGAGCAGCTGAAGAAGAACAGGTAGCTGGAGATTTTCAAGTTGCCATCCCTGGCCCAGCTGCATGAGGCATGACACTAGGTGTCACTGACTTTCCCTGCCTCCACCACTGGGGCCCCAAACCCAAGGGGAAGAGGGGAGTCTGCGGAGGGAGACGAGTGCAGTGCAAGCACTGCTCCTACTCACGTCCACTCGGAAGTCCTCGAGGCGCTTGAACTTGCTGAGGTATTCTTGCAATTTGCTGTTGATGTCCAGGTTTTTGGCTTTGGAATATTTTAAGAAGGCCCAGAACTTTTCCAGCCCATAAAGCTGTCCTGGAATGGGTGGAAGAGAATTGAACCACAAGTGAGAACTGTTCCCTAAAGGCTTCCCCAGTGCTAGAGCCGCAAACTTTCAGTCCCAGAGACTCTTCTAGCCCACCAGAAGGCACAAGGAAGGCAATACAGAGAACGTGGAAGACAGCAAGCTACATCAGGTCAGTAACAGGCAGCCTCCTTGTTAGGAGATGTCCCCAGACTGTGCCTAGACTGATAGTGACAAATAGGTGACAGACTGCCACATTGCAAGGCAGTGAGGAAGTCCAGAACAATGTGCTTTGTAATAGTTACAGTCTTCTGTCCTCTCATTTCACCCTACCTCCTCCTACCTCCCCAAACAGGCTCCAGGTAAGCAAACATCTACCCTGTTCTCCCCTCACCACGAGTGGATGAGGACAGCAGGTCTCAAGCATCTTGGGCAGTGCAGGTGGCACTAGACAGACTCCAAGCCCAGGTCCCTGCCCATGCCAATGTCCCCTCAGCCCGGGCAAACTGGCACAGGGGAGGAGGGAAAAAAAAAAAAAAAAAATGAAAGCTAGGGCAAAACGTGGAACCCAGTGTAACAGTGGGGCATCACAGCAAGTCCCAGTTGGACACACTCACATAAAACACTTTTTCATTTTCTTGAAGTCATGAGCAGAGGCCCAGAGGCAGCCACACAGCTGAACTACGTTACGGCCAAGTCAAGGGGAGGCCAAAGGAGGCACCTACCAGCTTCGTAATCCTTGATGGTCTCTTCTTGAAAGTCTTTAAATATGTCTGGCCGGAATTTCTTCTCCAGCCCATAGCTGTAGTATCTGAAAAGGCACTCCAGACCGTACCTGAGAAGAGAACAGCATGTCATGCTCACTGCGTGCATGCGACACCTGGACAGGGCAGCTCTCAGAGCACAGCACCCTGCTGGGGCAGCCCCAGTCCTGCCTCCAACAAGGCAGAGAGATGCTGCCCTTGCTTTGCTGTAAGCCCTGCAGGCCCCAGGCCCTCTTCCCTCATTCCCCTTCCAAGAAGGCTCACCCTGCCCTTCTCCTACCTGTATCCCTCCTTCCCATCCTCCACAGCCAGTTGCTTGAACTCCTCATACATTTTCTTGTTGAAGTGGTCTCGGAGGAAGAAGGACCAGAACCGGAAGAGCGTGTTCATCTCCTGGGACTGCCCAATGCCCAGTCGTTTCCGCTCTGTTTGGGGAAGAGGGGCTCGTTACGAGACAGACCTTGTCGCACGCGGCCAGCTCTGTATAGGAGCTCGCATACAGGAGGGTTTGCGGCACTGTGAATAGCCCCAGTTGTTGAAGACCTGAGCTCCCTAAGCCACAGCTCGCTCACTGCACGGACTGGAGAGGAACATCCATTACCCACGGGCTGGTCCTACAGCACCCTGGCACCACCCAAGAGGGCCAGAACATGGGCACCCTGCCCCAAAGCCAGCGGCGCGCTGTCCCTCCCCACGTGCCTACCATTAAGGCAGCGCCGACGGTACTTGTGGTAGACGTGTTGCGTGAAGCCGTTCTCCTTGAGCAGCTCGTGGGAAGGATGCTGGAACTTGGGCAGGGACTGTGGGGTGCAGCCATAGCTTCCAACAGCCGGGGTCCCTTCTGAGGGGCTGGAACTGAGCACAAGAGACTCCTGTCAATCCCCCTCCTTGGCATCAGCCAGCGACAGCAGCACGAGGTCGCACTCTGCCCTGTGACACGTGTGCCCTGGTCCTGCCAGACCAGACGACACTGCCAGTGCCTTTCCATGCCCACTCCCTTCCCTATTTCTGCTTTCCCTGTCACCCTGCCTTCTTCTGTCCCAGACCTGATAGAGGCAGTACGAGGCCTGTGTTCCCGAGAATCCATCACCCAGCCCACATGGCATTCCATCGGCGGGTTTGAACTGTGTCTTGTCTTCCTCTTCCGTGGAGTCTGCAAGACACAAAGCAACAGGGATCCATCCTTTTCCCCTCTGGGCCCCAGCTGGGTAACCCCAGCCTCCCTCCTGCACCCCAGCCTAGGTCTCACCTTGGCATCTATCGTCCTGCCTTCTTTTACCACTGGATAAAACCGGGGTGTCTGTGTTGGGTCTTTCAGCTGAGGTGTGCGAGGGGTCCGGGGGGTCCTGGCATTGCGGTAGTTGGGTGATTCTGGTACAGTCGTAGGCAAAGACCGGGCAATTGTTGACGGCTCGGGGACTCCAAACAGCTTGTTAGCCAAAGCATCTGTAGGTACTGCAGAGAGAAACCCCCATCCTGGGTCAAACTGAAGTCTGAGTCTGAGGGTATCACTACAGCCAAGGGACTCCTCACCAGGAGCAGGAACTCATGGCTACGTCTCTGTCTTCCTGAGATGACCAACTTCAAACCTAACCTGTGACAAGCCTCTCCAGACAGCCCAAGGCCTTGCAGCAGGTCCAAACCTGAGTTTCCAGCGATCCTACAAAGTTATTTCCTTCCCAGTAGCTAATAGCAATGACAACTCCCTGCAACCCAAGCAGGACAGGCCAGCACTCCGCCTGAGCACCAGGCACCCAGGCCTGGCAGGGAATTGTCTCCCAGGTAAGGATGTTCTGAGGAGTGGGTCCAAAAGGAAAATTGCATCCTCACTGTTAGGCGAGAGCCTAGCAAGATTTCCCCCATCAGCTGGGACACCCTTGCTTTTGGGCCTCTTCGCTTGGTGCCCCAAAACACCCAGCTAAGAGAACGGTGCTGCTCTAGGAGGGGGGACACCACACGGCTGTGGGTCCCTACTTTCCTCTCCCCAGCTGTGACCAAACCTCCCAGGCCCACTCACAAATCTTAGATCTGCAGCTCCTGTTCCTGCCACTGCCAGACCTCCAAGAGGCTGCACTGGCAGGCTTGCTTCAACCCCTGCACCCAAACCCAGCTCTAACAGGGATGAGGACAAATCCAGTCCTACCCATTCTCGCTCTCACTTACCTTGCTGGAACCTGGGAGGGCCGGGAGGAACTTCTTGGTTTGGATCCACAGGGGGCTCTGGGGTCAGGGTATCGAACTGCTCCCTGCTTATCATATTCACCTTCTTGAAGTTCTCCACTTCTTGCTGCATTTGAAGAGGAAGATGATGAAGCAACCAATTATTTACTTCTCCTCCCAACTCAACAGCTCATCTCGATCACTGCTTGTGTAATAGCCACAACACTGGGCACAAAACACAGCGGCTGGGCCTTGGTGCCAAGCAGGATGACTCACATGCTCATGCATTGCAAGGAGAAACCCAACAGTCAAAAAGGGTCCTGCAGCGACCGGACCTGAACCCATCAGGCTTAAGCTTTCAGGGATCCCACAGAGCAGCTTCACCCACCTTCACTTATTTCTTTCAGGCTCTTCCACTTACTTGTGCCAGCAGGGCTCAAGGCAAGTTTGATAATCTCTGCCTGACCAGCACCCCACCATCCCTGCTGCCTTCTTGCATTTCTGGCACCTCCTTCCCACATCCCTAAAGGACCTTAGAAAAGTCCCTGACTATAAGTCTCCAAGCTGGGATTCTCATGTTTTAGAGGCAGATGGGCTTTCTCTAGAAAGCCCAAGTCCATGCAAACCAGAAAGAGAAGAGCAGAGGCCAGGTGTGGCCGAGCTATCAGTGAACCTGCCCGCAGTAACTGCAGTCTCCAAGGGGCCATTAAACTGGGCACTACAGACCATGCAGAGACATCCACTCCCTGCAGAGATCCCACGCTGCAGACAGGAGCAGCCAAGACCCTGGCAGACAGTGACGTGTTCCACTTTCCAGGTCACCTTGTTGTCGGCACATTATTTAACTTGCTGCAGCCTTACGCTGCATTACAGGGCCGTGTTTATCCCAGACACGGCAGAGCACAATCCTGGGAACCAGAAATCCCAATCACAGCCCACAGCCCTATAGTGTAAGAGGATAAATCCCAGCTTAGCTCTACCCTGTACATGGGCTAGAGCCCTGGGGACTGCTCTTTCCATCCCAAAGCCCCAGGGTGGCCAACCTGCTTCACAGGCTCCCTACCTTGGATCAACTATTCAGTTCTCACCTTGATCTGAGAGTACTCCGGCTCAAACTGCTCCGTCCACAGGTCCTGCTCATAGTAGTACAGCCCGTCGTTGATCACCTTGGCCAGCTCCGAGCTCATTTTAGCCCTGGATGTGTGGTTGCCAGTCCGGTCCCCGCCAGGATGCCGGCGCAGGTAAGGAGGTGTCTGGGTCACAATGAGGATCTTGTTCACATCCCGATCATCAATCTCGTAATCCGAATCCTCATCCGACCAGTCGGTGAACGTGTTCTTGCGGCCATCCATCTGCTCCATCTCCTCATCAAAGAGGAAGTCCAGCTCCTCAGGTTCATCTTGGTCCTTTTGCTTCTGCTGCTGTGGTGTCTTGGACTCCTCTGGTTTCTGCAAGTCAAAGGTGATGTGGGGTAAAGACCAGGTAACAGAACATGCCCAGCACTTGGAGACCCTGCTATTCCATGTTTTTTCTTTACCCCATCCAGAAATTGCCATTTCAGGAGAATACTATTTATACCTCAAGAACTGCAGAGTGGTTGTTAAGAGAGCTCAGACGAGGGCAGGAGAGACTAGAATATCATTCCAATGACAGACTTTGTCCATCTTCAAACCTGGTGCTCAGCTACAATTCAAGACAGTTGGCCCGACCCCATCCCAGGGCTCCTGCATCACTCCATACCTTGGGCTTGGCTGGGGAGGGCCGAGGCCTCTTCTTCACTTCAATCCATGTCTCTGAATCCAGGTCGGGCAGGCTGGCGGACAACCCCTTGGGCATCGTCTTCAGGTTACTGACCTCCTCGGTTTTGGTGGGGACCGGGCTGGCAGGACGCGGGGAGCCGGGAGCAGATTCTAGAGATGGGGAGATAGAGAAGGTGCTTTACAAACCTCAGAGCCAGTGCTTAGCTTCGCCTACAGCCCAGGCTTGGAGGGAGGAACAAGGAACCGTGTGTGTAAAACGCCCAACCGAGAGGAAAATATCTGCTTTTGCTAGCAAGTCTGACAGCACAGCAGGGCCCATGGGACATGCTAGCAACCAACACCCTAGGCAGAAACATCCCTGCTGTCAGGAGGCTGCCTCAGAATGCTAATAAAATAAAAAATCTGCTTAGGACAGTGATGCTGGTTTTGATCATGGACCTCTGCAGTTGACCACTTCCCAGATGGGTAAAGAGATCTAAAAGTGGTGGTTAATCTACTGCTCTTAAGGAAACTTTCTCAAGACAGCCTTATAGCCAGTAGCACAGATCTCTCCTGCCAACCCTAACTCTTGCAACAGCAGCAGCCACCTCTCCTCCACATGGCCTTCCCAGCTCAGCCCTGGGCTCTCGCCAGGGAGGACAGAGGTATAAGGACAGGGACAACCCTTAAAGGATTGCTGAGCCTTCCTCAGCAATTGCTTGGCAGCTCCTTACTTGCTGCCCCATTTGTGCCCCACATCTCCTCACCCATTTGGATAAGGTTCATGAGCGTCCTCTCCTTTGTCCAAGGGTGGGAAGGTGTCTCCAGGAGTGGCTGAGACACTTCCAACAGGACTGAGCCTCCCCAGATCCCTTCAGCCTCCAACTGCACCACTCCACCTCCTCGCAGATCTCTAAGGGCCATCATACACTTGATCCTTTCACGTTTCCCCATATAGAGGGGCAGGGCTCTGAGGGTCTGAAGCTTATTCCACACACTGGTCAGACCCATGCTGCTTCCCACCGCATAGCAGAAACCAAACGGCAGAGCCCTGCCTTGAGGACATTCTTGTCCCTTAGCAGTCTCAGTGTTTTGGCAGTATCAACACCACATTCCACACTTTCCAGAACACTCACCTGTCTCCTTCTGGAAGCTCTGCCGGGGCACAAACTCAGGACAGTTGATGAACTGGGAGAAGTCTGTCTGTGTGTAGTCTGCCATGGGAGGGCCAGGCAGAGCCCATTTTTCTGGCTGCTCTTTTCTCCTGATCTTCTGGTCCACGATTTCCACTACTTTGCTGTCCTTCAGGGCCTGGAACCAAATGACTCTGGGTGAGTTTATGACCCTGCCTTGGCACACAGAGTGGCTGAGCCTCAGCCCTAGCCCTTCCTTTCCAAACGGTCCAAGAGGAGAAGGGAACAGGGCAAAGGATAAAATAAGCATCACTTGCATCTCATCCATGACCCAGCCAGAACACAGTGCGGGATGGTGAGATGAACAAGGAGGAAAGTTCAGCTTCCCTTGCCCTCACCTTGATGATGAGACTGATGTCAGTAGTCAGTGCTTGCACCCGGTGGAAGCTGGCAATCAAGGTGATGGGAAGGAAGCCATCCGAGTCCATCTTGCGACGCAGGAAGAAGTCTCGCTCCAGGTTGTCCACGCTGAAGTAATACTCTCTGCACGGACAACATGTCAGTGAGAGGTGGTTCCTGCCACCTTCCTCAGGGAACTCTGAGGAAATAACCCCTACCCGTCCCTGCACTGAGCTGTTCTGCTGCTGCAGAGCTGAACACAGAAAGCTGGGGAGCCTGGGCATGACGATGCACCGAGCAAGTGCTGCAAGCAGCACGGCACAGAGTAAACATGCCTCAGCTCCAGCCTTACCCAAGGGATTAGTGATACGCTCCCCAGGGACGGTGTCATTAAACATGCCACCAACAAACACCTCCAAACAACGTGCAGACAAGGAAGGGAGGCAGTGCTTACATTTGCCGCTTGATGTAGTCCTTGAGCAGCTCCTGGTCCACGCTGTACAGCTCGGTGCTGCTGATGTTGTCGAAGTAGTACGTGATGTTGCTGGCGTACTTCTGGGTGCGGGAGCCGTCAGAGCCCTCGTACTTCCGGTACCCGTACTGGTAGTCAAAGTGTGCTACGAGACAGCGACAACGACGTTCCCGTCAGCACAGAGCCTCTGGAATCTGCTAACAGGCTGTGCTACCACATGACACGGGACCACAGCACAAACAGCGCCCCACTGCCCCAGGACTGCAGAGCGGGACATCCCCGCTCCATCCCTCACTCTGCTGCTCTCAGCCTTCTCCAGAGAAGGGAGCAACGCCTGGCAAGGAGATGCCATTACCCCTCTCATCCAGAAGCAGCTGGGTAGCCTAGACAACACACCAAGGCTCTGCACTGAAGCTGTTATGAGATTCAGCTCAGCCACAACCCTGACCAGTGCCAGTGTAGATGCCCTTCCACACCCAAGGAAGGCTCCTGACTGGCTCTCAACGTTACAGTAAGCCCAAGCAGAACATCAGCATGTTGTAGCTCCTGCCAACAGGAGCGCTCAAGTGACAGAAGGCAGGCAGAAGAGCTGAACTTAAGAAGGCAAGCAACATTTACCTTTATTCAAATATTAATATAAATAATTTGCTTTTACTGAAATCAGCTCAGCTAGATGCCACCTCTAGAATGGCATGTAAAGTCCTCACAAGCGAACCCAAACCAAGAGTTCTGGGCCATGGAACGACAACTGATGCCTCTTAGCTGGGATGATCTTCCCAAACTACTTTTGTGTATCCCAGCTGCTCTCTGCCCCCTCCCCAAGCAGCTTTTCGGGGCGCCAGGTCACACACGCACTCCCTGCAGCCTTGCACACTCCAGCACACTCCTTGCACACTCCAGCACACGCCTGCTCGCTCGCTCTCTGCCGTCACGAGGCCACACATACAGCGAGCACCTCCTCTGCCGCGGCCCCGGCCCCGGCCTCGGCCCCGGCCCCTGCCCCGGAAGGCTCCTCGCACAGCTCCTCCCTCGCTCTTCACGCTGGAGGTTTCGTCGTGGTCTTGCCAGCTGCGTTCGTGCTTGTTATCCGGGTGCCAACCTGCAGGAGAAGGGGCGGAGGAGGAGGAGGGAGGTTAAGAGCTGAAGTCCCGGTACCCCCGAGCTCTCCGAACAAGCAGAGCACTGGCAGAGCCAGCCGTGCCCGGCAGGACAGCCGCACTCAGAGCAACGGGGCTCGCTCTCCCCAGGGCCACGGCCCCAGCAGTGCTGCCCCGTGGCAGGCGCAGGCACAGCGGGCTCACACACAGCACCCACCTTTCAGCTCGCCGCGGTTGTTGGAAGGGTGTCTGTGCTGCTCGTTTTGCCGGTTGTTCCGAGAGGCCGTTTTGTCCCGGGGCACCTCTGACTTCATGTCTATCTGCAGAGGGACCCACTTGTGTTTGTTGCCTGCAAAAGGAGAGGATCTGGGTGTGATGCAGGCTGTGTTATCTGCTTCCTTGCCCTCAGCCCCTTCTCACCTCACACAAAGCAGAGAAAGCAGCAGGGTCTTTTGCATTGACTTTTTCCTTGAATGTCCCTCAGGGCCCCACTCTCTCTGAAGCCACAAGAGGCACCATGAGGATGCAAAAAGGATCTGACCAGGGCTCCCAGGCACAGAGGAAGAGCATGCAAACCCCGCTGTTGCTTCATGGCACTTGTCCCTCCTCTCCTTCTTTTAGCCTACAGGGCTCAGGCCAGACCAAGCCCATGTGTCAACCATGGCCTACGTGACCTACGGTCAGATGGCTTTTCTGTGCCACCAGGTAGCACACAGGAGCAGGCAGACCCCTCCTGCCACAACTCCTCAGGGAAGGGCAGCAGAGACCCTGCTCGGGCCCCGTTCTAGCTGCGCTCGTGCCTCTGGCCTGCACAGCCATCCACCAGGGCTGGCAGCACGTCCTGCAGCCAGGCCCATGCGGACACAGAGGGTGACACCGGCATCCAGCCGCTGCTGAGCTGAGGTGACTGCCGCTGCAGGCAGCGTGCCACAGCCTGCCTTACCTTTCTTCTTTTGGGCTGACTTCTGGTTGTCATCGTCACCGTTCTTCTCCTCTCCAGACTCATCTGACTTAGTTTTCAGACTCTCCTTGCCATCGCTCCCATCCCCTTTCTCCTGTTCTTTCATGTCTTTCTTGACAGGCAGTTTACGGATGGGCGGTGCTTTATGTGGCTGCTGGGGACATGGAAGTACAAGAGGAAATATGAGGCTTGGGAGAAACGGAAGAGCTGGAGGCAGAGCCCAGCAATTCCAGTGGGAACAGGAACAGAAGGGCTTGGGAACATCCCTACCCCATGTCCCCCTGAGCTGTCCTGTGTATCTGACCAGGGCAAGGCATCCTACAGAAACACCTGAGCTATCTCCAGGGGATGCACTCGAGTCGGGACACAGCTCTGGGCACAGAGGCTATGAGAAGGACTGCCAAGGAGGCTCGGTGTTCCTGGATGGGGGCTTCAGGGCACCGCACTGCCAACACGACAAGAGCGAGAGTGACCCTCATGCCCCCAGAGACAGCAGGGAGCTGGCGAAGCCACGTAAGTGCTTCAGCAATGCCACATCTCTCTAAGGAGTGAAAAGCTCTGCCTCAAGGGCATGCAAGTCCCTTTTTCACGTGTTAATTCGGTTTCGTTACTGGAAGTCCCAGTGTTTATCCAGACCCTTTCTCGCAATGGCCAGCCCAGGGGTGCCGTACCTGCCTCCCCAGCGGGGTGAGAGCGGGCTCCAGCTCCCAGAATAGCAGCACGGAGCGAGGGAGCCCGGCCGGCGAGGCAGCCCTAAAAGGAAATGCCCTGCACCCAGGGCGCTATTCCTGGCTGCCTCTGCACCGACACTCGGCACCCCAAACGGCCCGGTCAGCCAGAGCCACCAGGGCAGCAACAGGACCGGGAGACCTGCCAGGGCCCTGTCCCATTCAGCAGGGCGAGAACCTCTTTCAGCAGGCCCAGGATCTCCCACCTCGTAACAACAGAGCACAGAGGTGCCTCCAACACCACTGCGTCCCCGAGCGCACTACTGGGGCAGGAGGCAGGTTAAAATACTGAGGTTCAACCACAAATAGCTATTGAGGATCTTATATTCTCACCTGGACACTCTTGTGGGCTATTTCTCCCGGTGTTGGCCAATTTGTGGCATCACCGAAGTCACCAACCTTATGTCCAAAGAGAAAGGTCTCGTTAGTGCACAGTTTGTGGGTTTCACCAGGACCGGCAGCCCGGAGCCCTTGCAGCCAGAGCATCAGTGCCACCAGCCCCCCGCGCCCCACAGCTATCCCCAGGACATCTGGGTGCTATACACAAGCTTTTATGATGACTATGTACAGGCCCAGCCCCAAAACAGTCACCAATTTAATCCCAAATATCTGCAGACCAGTATATACCTATCAGGGATTGTAACAAGTGGCCACTGGCCTTCCAACTCCCACCACGCTCCCTGCCCCAGCAGGAGCACACGGCATTGAACTGCCCAGGATAATTCCTCTCTGGACAGTGTGATATCACTCAAGCTTTTAAACAGTCTTTGGAAAAAGGTTGTAAATTCAGGCCCCCAAGACCTCATCATGATTTCTGTTCCTTGGATAGACAAAGCACAGAACTGGAAGCAGAACTTTTATCCTTAACCAACCTGAAGCAACTGTGTCTCATTAAAGAAGCTGCCTCCACCTAGTGGCAAGTTAGAGTCAGGCTTATTTTCACTTAAGTGCTTAACTGCAATTAAGTGTTGGTAACCAAAGAGCATAGGAACCAGGTGTAGAATTCTTTGGAGGGATTTGGAGCAGGAAATCAAGCAGGTATCCAACGGTCATTAGAACAGCAGCGGAAAGTAAGGACCCAAACTGTTCTCTGGATATGCGATTAATAATGGTCGGGCATCGAGTTTAAGATGATGCAGGCAGAAAAATTCCCCCTTGTCCTTGAGGGATTCTCAATTCTAAGTTAATTTGGAGTCATGAAGTCCTTCATGAGAACACACTCCTCTCTGGAAGGCAGGCTTTTTGGGAAAACCATCTCCAGTGCAGAGCCAGACCTGTCCCACAGGCAGGAGCGTCTGCTGATCCCTGGGATCTTGGGATGGATAAAGTAGTAACGTGAGGCTGCAGACGTGTCTCTGCTGGCTGCTGGGGGCCAGCATTAATAGCCAACGTTCTCAGTTATTCCTGGGGCAACTATGCCCCAAGCACCTGTATCATCCTCAGGAACTACCCATGGCACTGACACTGACCCATAGCTCTTCTGCAGAAACAGTGGCTTGGTTTGAAACTAGTTACTGTGGTTGCTGGTGTCCCAGTGGAGAACGCAAATGGAGTAAACGGGATAGACCGGGAACCTGCAGACACGCTCCTCCGTCACAGCTCCACCACTCTGCAGTGTGGGCACCACGACCAAGTGCTAAGTGTCCTTAGGAGGAGCTACTCCGCTAGAAAGCTGAAGAGGGGCTGGAGAACCAGGATATTCTCCTGCACACTCCTGCTAACAGGCAGGCCAGCACGTGAGCCCCTGTGCAGCGAGGCTCGTGCAGGACGCGCTCCGCTCCGCAGCCCCTCGGGATGCTCCCGCTGTGCCGACAGCAGCACCACGCGCTTACACTTACCTTGCTTCCCTTCCGCTGTCTGGGGTTGGCAGCCCTCACCACCTTCGCAGGGGTAGTATGTTCTGCGAGAAAGGGAAAACAAAAACGTTAGGACAGGGCTGAGGGCTGCGGAAGTGTTAGCTCTGGGGGGAGGTGGGTGGAAAGCAAGCCACAAGCAGCACTTCCTCTGCTCAGGCAAAGGAGGGAAAAGGGAAAGAGAAAGCAGAGCCAGCTTCTGCAGGAGGCCCATCCCGATGGAATGGAGCTGTGTAGAAAACACTCCCCTCCCGAGCTGCCTGCTGCAGACACACAGCTCTGCACCCAGGCCCGCTCCATCACATTCCTGTCACCGACAGGCTGGCTGCACCACGCTCCACATTCACTGCGCTCCAGCCCTCCCGGTGAATCCCGGCGGCTGGTTTCCCTCGGGAAGGCAGGCCCATAACCCCATCCCTCCACAGAGACCCCTGCCTTAGCTCGGCCCTCTCCGCTCGGCCTTGCCTGCCAAGGAGCAGGGCTGGCAAAGCGCTCGGCTGCTCTGCAAGGCAGAACCTGACCCACTGTACACACAGCAAAACAAACACGCCGTGGCCAGCCGAGCGTGTGGCGGTGTGCGCGGCTCCTCCGCGGGGACGAGGGCTCCGCCGCAGGGACGTGCGCTCGGGCTGCCCGTCTCGGGCCTCGCTTTGATCCGCCGCGCGGCGCCGCGCTCACGAGAGGGGACGTGCAGAGCGCGGAGCCGGGACGTGCAGAGCGCGGAGCCGGGACGTGCAGAGCGCGGAGCCGGGACGTGCAGAGGGCGGAGCCGGGACGTGCAGAGGGCGGAGCCGGGACGTGCAGAGGGCGGAGCCGGGACGCGCTGAGGCGCTTCGGCGCCTCCGGGGCGTTCTGAGGTACCGGCCCCGGGGCTCATCCGCTAAGCGCTGCCTGGGGAAGGGCTGTCAGAACCGACCCCTGCCAAAGCAGCGGGATCACTGGTAAGCAGCATGTACCAAAATTCTTCTGAAACTGAACAGGTGTGATGGAAACCACATGCTCACACACGGCCTGGGCACACAGAAGGCTGAGATAACCCTGCTGGAGCCCCCCTGTCCAGCAAGGAGCAGGCCCCGGGGTCCCCTCCCCAGCAGCAAGGCCAAGCGGGAGGCAGCCGCGGCTACCGGGGACGCTGCACAGGGAGGAGCAGCCGCGGCCCCGAGGGAGGGCCGCAAACAGGACGGACACGCGGACCCGACACGCTGGTGCCGGAGCCCAGCCCGGGGCAGCTGGAGCGCAGCACCACGCTGGCAGCACCGGCCCCGGCTAGGCTCCAAACCAAAGCAGGGCTGGGTGGGGTGACAAGGGAAGGAGGTGAGAAGGGCCCCGAGCAGTGGCAGGAGCTACCTGGGGACACCCAGGGTCACCTGCTGAGCTCCATTCAAAGCTGGCTTTGATCTCCCGCATAAGGCAGCTTGACTTTGCCTAGATGATCAAAACCGGTCCCTTTCCAAGCCTTGAAACCCATGATTCATCCTGCTGGCCCAGCCTTGCTCAGAGCTGGAAACTTTGAAGTGTCAATAAGGCAGAGTCGGTCATGGCAGAACGCAGCCATGCGCGTTGCCTCCCCCCCATCCCCTTTCATGGGGGGATTTCACCCCAGGAACAGCCCAAGCCCTTCCCTGGGTCCCCAAATCCTCCCTCTTTCCCCCAGTATCCCCCCAGCCTGCTCGCACTGTCGCCCCAATCAAACCCCGGCAATCCCACGTGTCCCTCGGTTATTCCACGTGCACCTCATTGAGAACCCTGGCTCTATGCAGGAATCTTGCCACGAGGCTTTTCAGCTTCCCTACTTGCGTAGGCAGAACGAACGCTTTCAAAGCAGCCCCTGAAATCCTCCACTCGACGCCCACAGATGTCACCAACTAAATATAGCTTCCAAAGGGCGCAGCGCCGCAGCACAGCCCCGCGGGCAGCCCCTTCCCGCAGGGACGGGAGCGCCCGCCGGCTCTGGAGCGGGGCCCGGCTCGGAGCAGTAGGTGCCCTCGGTGCCCGTCCGCGCAGAGCGGGGCACCCGCTCCCGCTGCCAACCCCGCCGGGACGGGCGTCCTGCCCTCCCCGCTGCAGCGGCCTCGCGGCCACCTCGCCGCATCGCAACGCGCTGCGGGGCAGCTTTGGGGACGGGCCAAGGAGAGGCCCTCTCGCTAAAGAGGGCACCCATGCAGCGGCGCACGCAGCGGGCGAGTAGTGCCCGGACTCCCTTGGCTTTGCGACGCAGGGAGGAGGTTGTTTCAAACAAGTTCTGCGAGTTTTCTTATCTTCAAGATAGGAACAGGGATCCCTTATCGAGCAGAGGTGCTGGGAGGACTAATTAGCGTTTGCAGAGCGCCACAGGAGACACAACGCGCTGAGCAAAGCGCTGCAGCAGCCAGCGCAGCCCACGGGACGGCGGCTCGGGCAGCAGGGCCCGGCCAGCGGCACGGAGGTGGCCGCAGGAGGCTCCTGTCGGCACCGATGGAGTCCGTGGGAAAACTAGGGGAAAACCGAGCACTGGCGATGCTAGCGAGGGAGACTACAGCCTGCCCTGCTTGCTGGCTGAACATTTAAAAAGTGCTGACGTGTCTCAGCAGTCACAACACCTCGGGTGTTTTCAAAATAAAAGAAAAAGAATGCTTGGAAAAAAGATAAGGAGAACATGCTAAGTCAGCCAGTCGACAGACACCTCCTTTATGGTGCCTGGGCCCAAGCAAGAGACAGGAAAGAAGCCCCTGCAGCTCTCGCGGCCCAGCAGCACGGCAGGAAGGAATGGGCAGCCAGAAGGATGCGGAGCCGCTGGATCCCTCCGGGCAGCAGCCAAACCCTGTGCCGGGGAGGCCATCGTGGACAGATGCTCCATGCACCAGCTCCTCGCTCAGGAAGGGACACGCAGAGAGGGAACAGGTACGAGCAGCAGCCAGAGAAATCCTGGAGCGAGACAATGGCTTTCCCTCGACTTCCCAGGGCTTGCTGCGGCTGCTGACTTCTACCTTTTGATGTAAATTTATCAGGAGGCCAATCAAGGAGGTTTGCGTCCGGACATTTGCAAAAAAAAAAAAAAAATAATAATAATAATAATAATAATAATAATCTCTTTTTGCACGTGCCTGGAAACTCGGGCACAGACCCTGCTGCGCGCGGGGCGTGCGGAGCGGGCACGGAGCGAGCCCGCGTTTCACTGCGTCAGACCAGCGCGGACGGAGCCCCAGGAGGAAGCAGTGGTTTGTCTGAGGTCACGGCGTAGATGTTGGCGTGGCCAGGAATAGAAAAGAGGTCTCAAGTTTGGATCCAGGAGCCTTCTGCCTCCTCTCTGCCTATCCTCAGCTCACTCATATGGCCTCAGCAGTGATTCCCTCTCCTGCCCCCTCGGCTTTGCCAACAACTACCTATGGAAACGCGCTGGGAATCGGATCATTTCCTTGCAGACTCCCAAAGCCAAGATGAGGTTATTTCTTAACCAGCAAGAGGGATGCCGCAGGGCTGCGACGCTGTGCTGCTGTCAAACCCCTCTAGCACCAAGGCGCAGCTCAGGTGTCCTCTGCCTTGTGGAACCTGCTCCCTGAAGCACCTGGAGCTACGGGAACACCCTGCGTTCTCCTTCCAGACCGAGACCACTGCAGGGAAGCTGCCCTCTTGGAGGAGGAAGTTCACGGCCACATTCGGGCTAGGAGCACCTCTTACATGGAAGCAGACGAGTCACTGCCAGGGAGGAGAGGGCCAGGGCAAGAGCAGCTCTGCAGAGCTAAGCGAGCACCGACCGCGCTCGGGAGGACACGAGCTGCAGGGCCACACAGCACCGCATCCAGCCCAGGAGGTGTCTTTCCTACCCAGCTTAGATCAGGAACAGTGTTGCTCCATCTGATGCTCTCATTTCTATTGCAGCTTGCAATTTTTAAAGATGGTAGATGAAGAGAAGGAATAAGGTTGGGGAAATACCTAGTACCGGAGCAAGAATAACTGCAGTGCCTGCTCCTGACAGACCAGCCCGGTGCAACAGAGACACGGGTTTGCACTGCCAAAGCTCCTCTCCAAGGGACAACCTCTCCAGGGCAGGCAGTGCTTCCAGCACAGAGCCCAGCGAGAGTGCAGCCTTCCAGGGCTCTCGCAATGCCAGACCCCAGCACGTGCTCCATCCCCAACACTGCACACTCTTCCTTCCCCCAGGAAGGGAGTCAAGCAGGGAACAGGCCTGCCCCTAAGCTGCTCTAAGTTCACAGCATGCATCTAGGCAAAACCGCTGACGAAGGTGGTTTCGGAAGCCAAGAGTCCGGACTTTGCACTGGAGAGGCTGAGGCAGGGGCACATCCTCTGCACTGACAATCCTGCTGGGGGTAGAAGGGAAGAACTGGAATCCCTGGTTTCCCCAGAGCTCTCCAAAGGGGCCCAAGGGCGCAGAGCAGGGAAGCCAGTCTGCACACCTAGCAGTTTAACAGGATCTACTTAACCACGCTTCTGCAGAGACAGGAGTTCAGCCACCGGCCGAGTACCGCAGACCATACCCAGCATGACGGGGTACCCGCTTTGGCAAAGCAGCTCCAAGGTCTCCGGGTTGATGGAGAACAAGTTCAGCTTCGACAACGTTGAGCCAAGGTCTGGTGAGGCTGGAGGTCTGCGCAACCCGGACACGAGAGCAGAACCGTGCCCTGGCAAGGAGAAGGCGCTTGCATTGACCTCCTGAGACACGCAGGGAACGTGGGGATGTGACAACTGCCGAGAGGAGCAGGAACGGAAACCA
>JASSRY010001068.1:2031524-2042641 GCA_032466555.1 Tinamus major
GCATTTGCAGAGCCTGCCTCCACCAACAGCATCCTAAAGGCAGAGAAACCTTGCAGAGAGCTTCAGAACAAGCAGGGGCAGCAGATGTAAAGAAGCCCTCATTACAGGAAGCCTACGAACACAAACACTTTTCACATACAAACCTTCACAGTTCTGTTATGCAGAACAGCACAGCCAGGCTGCACACACACTTTGTAATGACAGAGCTGGCCCTGTGTGGTGGCCCAACAGCCAAACACCCCGAGCCACACACTGTGGGCACCTGCAGGGTCCCACCGCAGATGAACGGAGGGATGGCCCCGAGTTCCTAAAGATCCATAAACCTCTCCCTGCAGCCTTCCTGTTTAAAGGCAATTTATGGACAAACTATAACCTGGAAGGACTCAGTTAAGAAACACAAATGGGCACTTTAACATTAACAGCACCAGCAAGGGTGCTGCGGATGCCTTATGGCACATACGACTACTCCTTACAAGACAGTAAATTAACCCTCTTGAGGGCAACGATATCTTTCCACCACCTTTCCAAGCGATGCTCTTCCCCAAGGAGGATTTCTAAGAAACCTGCATCACAGATGCTCGTGCTCTGCACGAATCCTCTGGACTGCAGGGTCAAAAGGAATGAAAGAACACAGCAGCTTCCCCCGTAAGGAACACTCACTTGTGTTCTCTCAACCTGAAGGGTCTTTCCTGGGAAAGCTAGCGGTTCCCAGACTTCCCGAGGCATCCCGCAGGGACACAGGCACGGTCACGCAGCTGCTCTGTGCCAGCGGGAGCGGTGTGGTGCCTCGGGCCGGCGCTCAGAGAGCCAGCCCGCTGCTTCCAGGGGGACGGGAACCCATCCCGCCACACCGCTCCAGCCCCGAGGGAGACACCGCCAGAACCGGCGCCTGACCCGGCTGTTCTGGGCCACGCAGGCCCCTGGCCAGCAGACCATGCAGGCAGCAAGTCCTGTCATCACAGGCAAAAAATGCCAGCACACTCCGATGCTTCCGAGGACGCCGGCACCTTCCCCGGCAGATTAAACGGTTAACGGGAGGCTGCAGAAGCCGGCGGCCGTGTTAGCCCCACAACCTGTGGATGTCCGTCACGGGCCAGGCCGGGCGCGCACCAGGCCCTGAGAAAAGGCAAGAGTTGATTCAGCTGCTGCCGCGGGCCGCACGGCGCAGCAAGGACACCGGGAAAGCAGGAGCGCATGGAAAACGCTCCCGCCCGCGCTCGGGAAGCGCCAGCCCGCTCCCCCAGGCAGCGGGGCAGGAGCTCGCCGGGAATTAGGCCACGATGCCAAGTCACGGAGGAGGCTGCGGGTCAGGCCCTCCTCCCGGCTCACAGCTTGGAGACCGGCTGATAGTTCACGACCTAAAACATAGCGGTGGGGAGGACGCTGGCAGGAACTACAGGACAACAAGGACAGACGCACGGCACACGGAAGGATATGCAACTCCTCATAAAACACAGAAAAAAACCACCCGCTCACCTCTGGGGGCTACTGATTTGCAATTTCAAGGCAGGGGCTGTCCTGCCAGGACTAGTCTCCACCCTCCAGGAGGACCCGGAGCAGCCTCCTCCGCTGCTGCTCACCTCTGCCGCAGCGCTCCGCCTGTTCCGCCAGGCCCTAATGAAAAGCTAGTTAACGGTTAATTATTACCCATCCAGACACACGATCCCCTACCCGGCCTGACTGCTGGCCAGGAGGGATAAGACAGTCACGTGACACAAAAATCCCGGCCTTATGGAAGCGCAGGCAACTATATTTAGTGTGAAAAATGATGACCCAGCGAGGCCGCCCCTCGCGGGCGCAGCAGCCGATCTGCCCTGCCGGGGATCCCGCCTCTCCCGGCCGCGGGGCTGCACCAAGGGCCAGGGACCCGGCACGGGCCAGGCGCCCCGGCACACGCGGCTGCGCCGGGAAGGGCCGAGCCGCAGCGCAGCGCGGGCTGCGGGCACCGTCCCTCGCGGTCCCTGGCGTTGCGCAGGTCACCTTGTCAGCACGGAAAGCTGATAAGCACCAAGAGCAACACGCAGGGCCGAGCCCAAGGTCCCGGGCCTTATCTCGACGGCAGGAGGCAGGCTGGAAGCCTGAGCAGCGGGCCCAGCAGCGCCGTGGCGCTCGGCAGGAGCGCTTGCCTTGCGTCTCCGCACACCCCGCACTGGCAGCAGAGACGCTCCAGACTCTACCCTGAATCCAGAGGGTCCAGAGCACTGCAGGAGGCTGGCGCTGCTCAGACTCAGTGCTCTGTGACAGGCGTTACCTCACTCGGACCAACCCGTTCCTCGCTCTGCAACGTAGCCGGGTGAACAAGACACTGGAGAGGGAGCAAAGGCAACCGTGCAAAGGTCACGAATGTGCTTGTCACTGGGGAGAGAAGGCCCAGAAAAAAAGCCATAAAAACCCAGTTCTGCCAAAGAATCATTTGCTCCCTTGCTCTCACCCTAGTAGAAGAGCATCAAAAAAAAGCCTCAGGACCAGCCATCATTAATCTCCTGTCATGAGCAGGGGGAGTTCTCTGCCTGCGTCTCACTGCAGCTGATGAGACAGCAAGAGGCAGCAGCGCCCGCAGCGCGAGCGCCAAGCGGTCCCTGTGCCGCCGCGCCAAGGGCTGCGCACGGGCACGAGCCCTTTAACGGCCGTCAGCCTCGTCTGCAGCTGCGGAGCTGCGCGCTCACAAAGCCCTTCCTCACAAGCATCTGCTTCGGCTCACTGTAAATATTTAACAGCCAGCAGACAGGAATTGAGCGCGTCTGCCACGAGGACCTTCGGCTCTGCACATTCACACTTTCCAGAGGGGGACGGCACAGGTCAGGCGCCTGTCGCAGGCACCAGCAGAAGAGGTGAGGGGGTCCCGCAAGCAGCAAAGATACAAACTCCACACAAAATTTCCCCCGGAAAACCTGGCATTTTAAAGAAGAGGTTCAGAGACCAGATGTCTGGAAAGGAGCCTGCAAGGTAACCAGCGTGTCTCGATCCCTCCCGGCTCTGCTTCCCCTGCCTGGCCCCGTCCCCCACGCGAGCGGGATCCCCGCGCCGCGCTGCAGCGCTCCCAGCCCGCCCCGTGCACGGGCGCCCGGCGGCAGCGCAGCCGGGGAACCAGGGCAGAGCGGGACGCGCCACAGAGCCGGTCCCACCTCCCGCGCCGCGGAGGGGACTCGCTGCCAGGATCTGCTCCAGCAGACGCTCCACAAGATCAGCAGGGCCGGCGCGCGGTCACCCACCGAGCTGCATTTCTCAGAAATGAGCTAAAGAAATTCTACAGCCCAGTAACCACATGGATTAAACTGACTGCAGGTATCAAGGCTTATTCCTGCTGGTGAATTCAGAGCATTAACATGGCAATATCAACAAGCAGCCAAATATTCTTGCAGTCTTTTAGAGCAGGCAGAAAAAGCTTCTATTTTGCTACTTAAGAATTACCATACCTCTTGCAAGCAGATTTCAGGGTGTGCTCTCCAAGTGGAAGATAAAACACGCTTACTTAAGGCCCTATCTTAAGCCAGTGGCAGTGAAATTCCAAGATTTTCCTAGCGCTTTGATACAACCACTGCTGCTAATTCCCTACCAGGACACACTGTCCCAGGGCTCTCTGCATGGAACTTATTCTCCATGTCAGGTAATTCCAGCGTCACAGGTGGCTGCCCCCTCTTTCCCAATACATATCACAAAGAGTAAAAAAAGATCCTTATTGGAGCGAGCCTTCCCTAAGGATCTGAGAACAGCCCGTTACAGAAGGAAGTGCAATACAGTGCTTTTCCTCCCGATGCGAAGATTCAGCCCACCCTCCTTTTCTTTCCAGAGCATTAAAGATTACTTCCTTGCAGTGACAGCATCTCCCACATCCCTTCATGAAAGGATTCCAGTACTGAACACGAACTGGCAGTAATAACTTGGGAAAGGTGCAGCAGAGCCACTGCTGGGAGCTCTCCAAAACAATCAGCTGGAGGAGCAGCAGCAGACAAAAAACAGACCAACAAAACCACGCACACAAAAAAATCAAGAAATTGTGAGAAGTGAGAAAGAAGCGAGAACAAGACAAGAGCCTCACGGGCTGCTGCCCTGCGCACCGGTGCGCCCGTAACTCGGCTGCACAGTCAGAGCTGGTGTCTGCACCTCGTCACGGGCTCCAGGTACATGGGAGAAGCAGCTGAGCTGGCCACAGGCACCACCTCTAGGAGGGGCGACCAGAACGGCTGGGGGGCTGCACCGTAGGAGATAGCAGGAGGGCACCTTCTGCAAAACTAGGACCAGGAGCACCTTAGGACACCAGTAGTGAAAAAGGAAATTTAAAAAGCACTTTCTAAGGACTTCCTTAGATAGCAGACTGTAAACTTCCCCACCTCCTGTGGAACGAGTCTTGCAAGGCATACAGCATCAGCAGCCTTGCAGAGAAACTAGTTTTCTTACGGCCAACCTGTCCACAGAGGTCTAGGTAGAAGGTGCCCTCACATCACTCAGGCAATAGCAGAAATGGGAGTACAAGAGGGAAAGAGTCAGTGCTCCTGTGTCCGCACACTGCCCAAGACTGCATCTTGGAGGGTGCTGGGATCGGTCAGCTCTTCACCCGAGCTCCAGGTCAGTAGCTCTCAAACGGCTTCTCCCAAATCCTAATCCCGAACGCTGGTCTCGGAGCGCAGGACAGGACCAAGCAGCCGCTGCCCAGGACGGAAGGCGAGCGGGCACCCCCCGGAGAGGGGGCTGCGCTTCCCAACGCGCGGGGCTGCCCTCCGTCCTCCCGCGCTCGCTCGTGACGGGGCGAGCGGGACGCCCGCAGCAGCCACGCGCCGCGGGGCACGCGGCCACCGCGCTGCCCGCAGAACGGCTCGCGTTCTGGCTCGGTGCCCCAGCCTGCTGCCACAGCCCGGCATCCTCTCTGCGCAAAGAGCAACAGAATTCTGCTAGGAAGAGAACCTGGCTGTATGGACCTGCCTGCCCTGACAATTAACCTTACCAAACGGTCACCGATGCAGTGCAAGAGTACTGCAGATTTGCAGCAATGAACTTCAGCAAATTCATCCCCTGGGCCCCCCTCAGCAAAGAAAGCCAGGTGAAGGCACCACAACCATGCTCAGAAACACACAGTCACTCTGACGCCAGCCCCAGCCAAGGCCGTCACCCCCGGCCAGTGCTTCTACCCCGTCTTCGCCTTCTGCATTTACCCTCCTGTGTGCTGGGAGATACCAGGGCTTCCAGATAAGCTCAGCACACAGATGAGAAAGCACAGCACCACCTTTCAGGCCTTTCTGGTGAAGTGGCAGGAGACAGGACTGCACGGCGTCCAAGATGGCTACTAACAAGAGGAATCCTGTCTTTAAACTTTCACTTATCTGCTGAAAAATAGAGAGAGAATTGCAAAACACGCCAGCTGTGGGTTACCTGTCAATAGCACTGCAGAAAATGTAACTTGCATCTACTGAAAAACACACACTATCATCTGCTGCAGATACACACGTGGGCCCCACCCTGGGGCCATCTGTGAAGGTCCACGGCCGGCTGCAGCGCAGAGCATGGGGCTGTGCCAACCAAAGGAAACCTCCAAGTTTGCAACACAGAGAAAACCCGGCACCTGAGGAGGCAGATCTTCAACAGAATGCAGAAAACCCTCTTACTAGGGACAGAGGAAAAGAAAATAAATATCTGAATTAGAATAGCTAAAATATTCTAAATATCAGAAATTTTTCTATGCAGTCATTGCTCCATCTTGATTTCAGTCCTGCTGTACTCAATGCAAGGGAAGATACAAGTCAGTCTTAAAAAGTGATAAAAAAGTGAAATCCTTAAATATGCTGGGATTTCTTCTTAGAAGACCTAGGAGACGCCTCTTCTGCAGCACTCCCAGGGCCCTGCAAGACAGCTAGAGCTCTGGAAACAAATACACATGCACATTTCACTGCCGTCTGTTCAGTTCATGAAGCCAAACTACACTGTCCCAAATGTTACACTAGACGTCTCAAACAGTGAGTTATTTTACTGAAACCAGCTTTAATTTTAAGACAGTAGAGCTGATTTCTGTATTTCCAAAATGTTATGGTTCAGTGTTCTGCAATCTGCAGTGGAGTTTATCTGCACAATATTGGCGTGGATTGGGGAAAGAGAATTCCATTGTCACAATGGAGATCCACGCAGAAGGTAGAGTCGCGCGTTCCAGCTCACGCAGGGCAGGACCCCATCCTCGCTCCCCCGTGCCTTTACCACAGAACATGCAAAAGGCACCAAGCTCTGCAGCTTCTTACTGCCTTTCAGGGCATCACTAGGGAAAAACATACAGCTCCACTTGAGTCCTGGCATGAGAGCTAGTTCATCAACATCAACAAGAAAGAGTTCCCAAGAAGATTTGGTGAGGTAAGAACTAAGAGCACGGACAAGGGCTTTGAAAGGCTACGTTGCCTCTCGGATTTGGGCATCGTATCTGGAACAGCCTCTCCCGCCCTCATGAGCCCGAGAGCCAAACCATTTTCTGCAGGGTACGTCCTACGAACACGGCATTGCCTGCTGGGGTCAGGAAACAGCCTGGTCCTGCACCAGGGACAGCACAGCTGTACCGGAGCTGTCACTCATGGAGGCACACAGCAGCAACACAGAGCCTAAACAAGCTAAGGGGAAAACCTGCATCTGTTTAACTTGTTCCAAATTTAAATACACATTTTCAGATTCACAGACAAATCAAACTACATAAAACTAACACACAGACTAACAGCTGCAGCTCCGAGTTACACTTGGATCTTCAGCCTTCAATGTGCTGAGTTACATATGATCAAGACCTACAAGTTGCCAAACTTGGCAGACTTCTTTCAACACGGACCCCCAAATTTGCCTGGCTACAGTATTTTGGAAGAAGGCAGTTTTCCACAGACTACAATCATCACTACATGAAAGCATGAGACATGTCACTGTCATACTAGAATGACCAAACACCAGAATTATTTTTCTTCAATTAAAGTCTGTTGCACATTCCTCTACGAGTCGTCTAAATTTGGTCAGAGCTGACTTTGCAGAAAGTAGTACAGGGGAGGGGAAAGGCATGGGCTCCATTTTTAATTAATACATACCAGAATGGCCATCAGCTGGAAATATATCTGCAAAAGAGAAGAAAAAACAAAACATTAGCATTGGCTGTGGCTGGAGTGCAGATCATACCAAAAAGCTGCCTCCTCTTCATTTGTTTGCTTCAACTAAACAGTGAAGTATTTTCTTAGTATGTCCAGGTTAAATATCAATCTAACTTGGAACCCATCTCAGTTCAACCACTTGTCCTGAGAAAGATTCTTAAGGAGAGAGTATTTACTTGAATGTACTGCTCCCATAAACAAACTTCTATATTAGCTTCTACCAGACAGCAGAGAGGGATAAGGGCTTGGTGTGCAGCACTGTCCACCTTGCAAAGAGCTCGAACCCCAACCAGAGAGACCTACAGAGAGCATGGACCACACCGGCCAGGTCGAGGGAACGCAGACAGCTGCCAAGTGAAATCCAGGCAGGCGTTTTCCTGCTGGTCCCTGCTTGGCACAGCTGCATGGCAAGCCGGTCGCTGCGCCTGGCTCCAACACAGCACATACACAGGAGAGGCAGACGGAGGCACCCGTCACCCAAAGACATCACACACCGCCCAGGAGGGAATGTCCTCCCTTCCCTTCCCTGCCCTGCCCAGGGGGCTCCGGGCAGGCAGCACGGCCCTTCGCACGCAGCCGCTGCAGTCTGCGGTGCTTCACTCTTGAGAGGATGGAGCACTTAACCCTCCCACCCTGCAAGCTCCTTCCTTCTTGAGGTACAAGCCCCTTTGCTGCAAAACCCTGTTTATTCTGAAGGGCAGGAATGAACCTGGGAAGAGGCTTCCTGAAGCAGCTCAAAAGGATCACAGAAGATGCTCCTTTGAGGAGCATGCAGGAGAGCGCGTCTCGAGAAACCCTGTTCTTAAAGGCTCTATGAAAAGCTCTGAAAACAGCGTTTTTGAGAGAACAGCACATTTCATTTTCTTTAAGGAACTTGGAAGAATAGGGGGAAGGGAGGCTGACAGTGAGCCAAGGTTCTCCTAGGACAGAGGGCAGGCCCCTGGCTCCAGCTTATCAGCTGCCCAAAGCACACATTGAGCTGGAAAGTCACAAGAGCTGCAGCAAGGACTACCCCTTCAACAGGGCAACACACTGTCCTGGGCCCAACCGACACGAGCACAGCAAAACACACTCCTCCCCGCAAATTGTTCCCATGTCTCTACCTTCGACAGTCACCATATCCAAGGTATCTCCAGGCTGGAATCCTTCCACCCACCCATGAGCACAAACAGCAACGGAACGAACCAAAACTCCCTCCACCGTTACACAGGCTCATGATCTGGGGGTACATTACAGGCATCATCTCTGAGCAAAACCAACCCGACCAGAAAAGCAAACCTCCTCGTGCCATGGATCCTTGTAGAATGCATGTTCCTACTGCAACCTTCCACCAATACATCATCACCTAGGCACATCAAACATCTTCAATTCTTGTCATGGTTACGGATGAGGTCAGGCTCCTACAGCAGTGAGCAGAAACGCCCTGCACTTGATCTAACAGGTCCAGGAACAAGAGGTGGTTTCTGTGTTTCCCTACTTGGACAACTCCCAGCCAACTTCTTCACAGAAGGATGGGTGGAAGTGCTGGTTAGTGTATATCCCACCTGCCTGGATCACCTAGCTGCACTGAAGATCAAAAATAACAAAATAAAACCCCCACAAAACAAAGCAACAACAACCACAAACGAAGTCACACACACAAGGGGCTGAGGGAAGGAATTCCTCCGTGCCAGCCAGCCAAGAGCTCCAGGCTTGGCAGCCGTTCCCTGCCCCGCGCCCGCGCCAGACGCGGTTCCTGCCGGGCCGTTCAGCCGACCCCTCATGGCCCGCGCGCAGGCCCGGCCGGCCCACGGCACCGGCTGCTCCCCCTTCCCGAAGCCACAGAGGTGACCGGAGGGCTTGTTCCCCACCAGACGGGCCACCCCTGCAGCTCTTGCTTGGGCTCCCTCCAGGCCCCTGCCCAGCCTGCAGCTGCCTCCTCACTGCCTCATCCAGCTGCCCCGGAGGAGGCGCAGAGCTCACCTGCTTCTCCAGTTTGGCCATCGAAACACATTTTCCACCCCGTTTGCTAGAAGAGCACTGGAAACACTGCGGAGGCTCATGCCACTAGAAAGCGAGGCCTGCACGTGATGCCGGGGCAGACGTTGCTCCCGCTCCCTCTCCCTGCTCTGGCACCACGACTCCAAGGGAGGAAACGGCGCCTCCCCGCTCTCCCGTGCTCAGCCCTCCTCCGGCTGTGGGAGGCTGAGCTTCCCCAGCTCATCCCAGCTACGACCAGCGCAGATTTGAATCCAAGATCTCTGGAGTGGAGACCCAGAACTCTGGAGCTGGATGCAGCTTTTTCCGTAGCAGGGGGTGAGCACACAGCAGTGAGGCAGCAGGGACTGCTCTTCCAGAAGAGAGGTGCTTGGAGGACAGCTACGAGGCAGGGCAAGCCGGAGGCTGCCAGGCACTAAGTCCCCTTGCGATGACTGTTTCCCTGTTCCTCCCTGCAAGCACCAGTGACTGAAGTAGAAATTAGCCTGTCAGTTAAAGGCAGCACCTCATGTGCCCGGGAGAGGTCTAAATCAGGCAACACTTTCTTTTCCCAAGGAAGCCATGGTGGGGTGGAAGGAAGGAGGAACGTGCACGGCTGGCAGGACGAAGATAAATCGCTGCGGCTGTCCCTGACGGAGCCCGTTTAACACGCTCTGGGCACTGTCCTTGCCAGCCCCGTTCAGTTCCTTTCTCAGCACTTTCAAGGTCAAAAATCAAAACACAAAGGACCCAAGCAGAAAGACCATGCTGAAATTTTGCTCTACCCCATACCAGAAGGACTGAGCTCAATAAACCGAGCCCTCTCATTTCTCCCCTCTGCGCTCCCTTCAGGATATCCTCACGCCAGGCACCCTGACATGGGCCGATGCTGCAGACACGCACGCGGGCAGGACGATGCTCCGCAGCAGCCTCATCCCACCTGCACTGCACCCGCAGCCAAATCCTGCCCCACGACACCAGGCCAACACCAAGGAATTCCCAGGCAACCAAAGCAAGGAGCACAAAGCAGCCAACGCTGCAGAGAGAGAGGAAGCCCTAAGAAACTTGGTCTCTGCGATCTCTCTTTTTCTACATATGGACACCTCATTTCTCAGCATGGGTCCAAAAGCAGAAAGTCTTAGAGCTGGCATCTAATCAGAAAGATTATAATTACTACAGGTGCTGGCAACCTCTTCCTCACAGCGCCAGTCTCTGCCAAGCCAGGTACTTCCCAAGCGCCCGAGCATCCGCCTCGGCTCTGGATGGGATCTCGGCAGAAACGGCCTCGGGAGCCTCCCTGCTCTCAGCAGCGAGGGAGGGGGCAGCACAGGAAAGGAAAGAGCAGGAGGAGGTCAAGGCTCGGCTGCAGCCAGCAGGATGTTTGGGAGGGCACCAAGCAGAGTCCCACGGGACTTGCGCGGAGGGCGCGGACGTCTTGGAGCAGGTTGCTGTGAGCACCGACAGCCAGAGCTGCAGGCCTGAACCCGAGGGGACACGACGAACCAGGGGCAGCCCTTCCTACCCGAGGGGCGCACGCCTGTGCGCTGCGGGGGGAACACAGAATCCCACTATTTGCCTGCTGATATTTTTAAACACAGGAGGAGACTTTCTGCTAAAGTGGGACATGGGACATTTAAAGAGAAAAGCTGACACATCTACATATATTCTCCCTCCCCAGGGAGCACTTGGCCACTGCTGCTATTCAGGTATGTGGGCCGGGTCCAGAAAGGCCACCCTGATCCGCAAGCCCGAACCTCCTCCGTGCTGCTCGCTGTGGAAGTGCCCTGCGGATCAGGCACCTCCATGAGCCCCGTCCTCCCGGGGAGGCACAACCCCGTTCCTGGAAGGGCCCGGCTCCCCAGGCCTCTGCCCACCGAGCTGCTCCGTGCTGACGCAAGAGCTCCTTACGACAGCAAGCCACAGCCTAACGGCGTGAGGGCGGCGCGGCCGCGGGCCGGGCAAGAGCCAGCCCAGCCCCACGGAGCCCCGGGACCCCGCGGGCAACGGCTCTTCACCCGTAAAGCACGGCGCACACCAACAGGCTGCGGACAGGCGAGGTTA
>JASSRY010001068.1:2042741-2054216 GCA_032466555.1 Tinamus major
CCCCGGGACCCCGCGGGCAACGGCTCTTCACCCGTAAAGCACGGCGCACACCAACAGGCTGCGGACAGGCGAGGTTAGAGCTAGACCCGCTCTTCACCCGTAAAGCACGGCGCACACCAACAGGCTGCAGACAGGCGAGGTTAGAGCTAGACCCGCTCTTCACCCGTAAAGCACGGCGCACACCAACAGGCTGCGGACCAGTGAAGTTACAGCTAGACCCGCTCTTCACCCGTAAAGCACGGCGCACACCAACAGGCTGCAGACAGGCGAGGTTACAGCTAGACCCAAGCTTCACCCGTAAAGCACGGCGCACACCAACAGGCTGCAGACAGGTGAAGTTACAGCTAGACCAGCTGCCACAATTGCACACAGAAGGCTTGGACAAAAGCAAGAATGACTTCTCCAAGGTCATGCAGGGACTCAGCAGCAGAGACACGGCCACAACTCAACTGTGTGGGCTCAAAAGCTGCTCGACTCCAACGAATTCCCAGAAGAGGGATGGGGAAGGGAAGTCCTAATGGATGGAAGGAATGATGAAGATTTGGATCGCTCAGCTCCTCCTAATATAACCTTCCATTCAGCAGAAAGGTTTCCCTTCTGCTCCTCTGGCTATGAGGACAGTCTTCCCCATACAGATAGCACAGACCAAGCCACGTAGCCCAGCATCTGCTGTGAGCAGACCAGCACTGCCCGAATCCCCATCCATCCCCAGGCAACATTGCAGCTCGCATCTACAGCAGCTGGCTTCCCTCGAGAGGCCCACACAGTGTCTGCATAAGTCCTTGAGACGGCTGCAGGCCTCTTCAAAGCAATGCTCCATGCAGAAGGGGGCGAGGTCTGCTGAGAAAAAGTGGCAAAGCAAGAAATGCCAACCCCAATTATTAGCATGGCCCATTACGTCCCTCGCTTCCCGCTCCCCTCCTTCCTTACCTGCAGAGCAGGCTCTGGCTCTCGGCAAGGCAGATCTTCCCAGCCCTCTCAACTGCCAGCTCTGGGCAAACACGCTTCTCAAGCACCGGGTTCATAGCAAGACGCATCTTCACCCCCTCAGATGGGAGCTGAAGCTTGAGAGGGGGGAAAGACCCAACTCTGATAAGTTCCATTCCTCTTCACTAACCCTAAGACACCAACAAGGTCTGTTCATGAAACGGCCAAACTCAAGTCACTAGAGAAGCACGAAGCAGCTCCCAAACCCCATTCTGCAGTGTCCAGACAGCCAGGCCCTTGGTAGTTTTCCCCTGCTTTTCTGGCCCTTCCATACAAAGGAGAAGTTCTGTCTCAAATACTTGGGCATTATTTGAAGACACCCCAGACACCCGTGCCAGGAGGCTCAAGAGACACAAACAGCATGAGCCCCAATATCAATTTCTCACAAACCATGTGGAATCAAATACTTCAAGTGGATTTTTAACATAGAAATAAGCATGTTTTTGGTGTAGTTCAGCTCAGATGCCCCAGGTGACTATATTGGAAAGGGATGAAGACCTCTGGCCTCAAAGAGCTGCGTGAGTAACACTCCCAGAAAAATCACCTCTCCAAAATGAGATCATCTATATGATCTGGGATAGTTCCTACATACTAAACTTAATTAACATCTTAATGCCAACATCAGGCCTAATCCTGACAATAGGGAGATGGAGAGGAGAGGAGCTGACAACACGGTTGGGGTTTTGCAGCTCACTGAGCACAGAGTCACCAGTGGGACAGGCACCACGCTCAGCAAGCAGCGCCTTTCCAAAGGCTGCTCCGACCGGCCAGGGAGTTCAGACCTCTCCTCTAAGAGGAGGAGATGTCAGCGGGCTTCTGGGGAACACATCTGGTCAGACTGACCAGAAAAAGTGACAGCCCTCCAAGCCAACAGCCCGTAAATCCCACACTCACATGTGTGCAGACACACAAAAAATAACTAAGGTCACGGCTGTTTTTCCTCCCAGCCACTTATCAATGCTTGTATTGGAGAGAACAAACACTGGACATTCTCTCACATTAACCCCTTCAACTCCCATCCCAAACGGAACAAAATATTGTTATTCAAATCACAAGACGAAACACTTTGATTTATGTGTCAGACGAAAACCTGCAGAGAAATTATGGAATATTAAAGGAAGAGACAAGATAAAGTCCAATTACTGTTTCTGTGAAGCAGCTGGTGACCCAACTCTCAGCCTCATGTCACTGACCACCAATAAACCTGAAGTGGTAATACTGGAAGTCTCCAGCCCATCCAACACAGAACCCAGTGTATGAGGAATGGGGAAGAAGCCAGAGGTAACAGAGCCACCCACCCCAGACTGTTCTTTAAATTACAGGATATTTTACAGGCAATAAAGTTTGAGCTATGATAAACAATATTAAGATGTCTCAGAGAGATCCTCATTAAAGTAAAGGAGCCATTTAGGTGGAGCACAGAAGCTAACAGGATCCTGTTGTGTGGAAGCTGATACTGGACGGGGTTTCCCTATGACAGGATTGTCACACACTGCTCTGCAATACCCTGTCCTGTGAAGTCCAAGGAGGAAACTCTACCCAAGAAAGAAATCCCAGTCAGCTAGATAAGCAAAGCAGACGCATTTTCCCAGTAATGGGGGAGAAACCCCCGCCTCACCCCCCGCAGGGGACATCAGTGTAGCTAGAAACCCAACCTCTGAATGAAAGATGTCCCCACTGCCCCTTCATCACACCAGTACTAAGGCATGTCCCTTCATCACACCAGGATGTCATAAATCCCAGTGACATCCCCAGGAACTGCAAATCACGAGGCGGCTGCTTCCACCTTATTGCTGTGGGCAGAGCAGGGGCCCTGTAGGATACACAAGGCAGCAAAGTGGAGCAAACATAATTATATCTCTTAATCACAAATCCCCAAACTCATCATCTGTTTGAGATGCTCCCCCTCTGGCCCAGTCAATTTGGTTGGTTTTAATCAAACCTAGCAGCTTTTCCAATCAATCCCCCAACTTTTTCCTTGCTTGGTTCCACTTTTCCACTGTTAGTTAGATCAACTCAGGCTTCAACTCCAAAAGAAATAAGAGGATTGTCTGCCTGATATCCGACACGTCTCTTCCAAACCTTCTTCAAAGTTGTCCTTACAGGTTTAACTCCGCATTTAAAAACATGGCTCCCTTTTACATGAAATTCCTCCTTGTTCAGAGTAAAAATGTCACATTTCTCATTCTCTGATTAAAAAAGTGAGGCTAAAACAGCTCACCCGAGAATACTATTGGAGGCTGACATGAAGCCAAAATAAATCAGTCCCCCTTGCGCTCAGCTCAGCTCTTTGCAGTGGAGAGTGAATTTCTGAGCAGTCAGAGGATGCATTAGATCATATTAGGCATCCCAAGCTCCCAAGGTTTAGCTGGGAGTTGGGAACTGAAAATTAATGCCATTACAATCATCAAAGTGTCATCTGAGCATGTGGCTAAGACACCTCCAAGATGTGCTTTTTTTCCCCTTCATCTTGAGGGGAATCTCATAAACAAATATTCTCTTACTTATTTTTCAGGCAGATTAAATCCTTCCAACATCAGTGGGATGCATTTCTCCATATCTTATTACTTGCTGTCACAACCAATTAATTTCTCAAAATCAGTGTGTACCAGTGCAAGTTTTTACACTTACTTCCTTGCTTGTTTTTTCCTTCACTGCTGTCTACAGGGATGTGGGACTCTGGTGTATGGTCAAGACTATCTTCAGAAGGCTTGTTCACGTTGCGGAGAGAGGGAGATGTTGTTTGGCTTTATCATGAACAGACATCATTCCCAAGCTGAATTTATAACTGTCTGGGAAGGACTACAGTAAAGATATAAAATTATTGCAATGGGAATCTTAAGTGTCTTGCAGGAAAAAAAAATGAGTGTTTTTTGTAACATTTAACACACCAAAATGGAAGATGTGACCTTGAAGAATCCAGAAAAAGAAAGAAAAAAAAATCTTGTACTTGGAATTAAAGTGAACGTTAGCTTATCAAACATTTGAATCTGATTCGTTAATTACAAGTTCTTACTATTTTGATCTATCACTAACTTTCTTAATCTATCAGTGTGCAAACCAGGTAGTCTCACACTATTATTTAGTAAATTAATAATCACTCATCTGCAGCACTAACCAAAATCTTAGAAAAACAAACAAAAAACAGTTACAACATCATCATCATCATGATGAATTTACCGTGAGGGCTGAAACCATCTTACAAATAGCCCTGTGTGGAACAGTGCTGTGTTAAACCACCCGCCTATGTCCCGAGAGCCACCAAACAGGCACGTTCGCCGCCACCACCTGAACTTCTCCAGCAGTCTCTCCACAGTTGTCTTTCTCCTATTTTCCCACCTGCATCTCGCTTTGGTGGCTTTTACAATTTGATACTTGTTTCCCCACATATTTAGCGATTTAAAAAACTCACCTCTTTTTTTGTTTGTTTTTCAGGCTTCTGGAAAGCTCCCACATCCCTAGCCCTGAGAAGCCTCTGCTCCCTTCACACGCGCGCCCCACACGCGAGACAAAAAGCCCCGCGGCTCCTGGGAGAGGCGGAGAGGAGGGGAGGCCTCCCCGCAGCTCAGCTGGGCGCAGCGCAGCCCCGCAGCGCAGCCCCGCAGCACGCAGCCCCGCAGCGCAGACTGCAGCGTCACTGCGGGAGCGCCGCACGCCCGCCCGCACCGACGCGCTCGGTGCCCGCGCTGCCCGAGCCCGCGCGGCGCCGTGCCATCCCCGTCCCCGTCAGGGAGGACACGCGCGGCGCCGGGCGGCCCCTTCCCGGCTGCGTGGCCACGTGCGCGCCGCCTTGCCGGGCGGGTGCGCATCGCTCGCCGTGCCAACGCCCAGAGCGCGGCGGGAAGGGCAGCCGCACGCTGCCGCCCCTCCTACCCGGCTGCCAACCGCAGTTCAGCTCTGCCCGTGTGCCAAGGACACGGCGTGTTCACCAGCCCCATTCCAGCCCCCATTCTTTCCAAAATCTCTATGGGTATTGTTAATACCCAGGGCTCTCCTAAGAGCTTGCTAATGAGCAAGCAGTAATATTGGAGAGCTGCAGAAATGCTTCTCTCCAACCTTCCCCTGAAGCAGTGAGGCCGTCAAGTTTCTCTACACATGAAGCCTCTTCTCTTGGACTAGGAGGCCAGGAGCACTCCAGAGAACAAGCGAGCAGCACAGAGAGGTACCAGAGGGCACAAGCCCAGGTGGGAGGCCAGCTGGCTCCCAAGCAGGGCAGAGCAGCCTTTTTTCATGCGCTTCTAGGGGAGCCAAGCAGGATGTTAGCGCATTTTCCCCAGGAACACAAGTGAGGGCAAGTTGCAATCACTAACCCATGTGTGTGCTGCGACCAGACTGCTGTCTTGCAGATCAAATAAGCAAGGGTATCTGTATCACCAAAACCATGCTGCACTAATAAACCCCAGTCACAGAAACAACCGCCTCAATTAGTCATTTCTAAAATACATTAAGGCTTCCGTTTGACCAGCCACACCAGAACATTGAGCCCAGCTAGACCCAGCGAGGTTCAGCACGGTCACTACCCGCGCACCTTCCTGCAGCAACAGCCTCCTCTGCCTTCTGACTTGTGACCCTGCAAAGGCACCGCATGACTCAAAACACAAACAAACAAACAAACAACACGGCACACGAATCAGAGCCGCGCTGAGCGCCGTGCCCTGCTGCAGCCAGCTGCCTGCCACGTGCGGCTGCTCAGCACCGCGAGGCAGGAGAGCGTTGAGGCGAGCTGCGGCTTTTAGGTCAGCTTTGTTCCAAAAGGACACTGAAGATAAACCACCGATAATGCAGGTATTAGACCAGCCAATTCACAGCCTCTCCTCTCCCTCTCCTTGCGCCTCGCGGCGGAGTATCCCCCAGCACACGTAGCTTTGATGCTGCATGAAGAGCTCTTGACCATCAAGCACAGTAAGCTTCAAGCCCCAGCGCGCAGCTCATTACAGATGCCTTCTGCAGTTCAACCAACACATTCAGCCCCGGATGATCCTGAAATCAGCAGAGCCACAATGTCACGCATTGGTTTTCTCAGAAAAGGCAGCTCAGCCAAGCCCCCTACCCATAGCACAAAGCACGGGCTCGTTCACAAGCCTGAGTCCAGCTCGGCGCTTTTCCTGGGAACCTGCAATCAGAGGATGCTCCTGTGTTTAGAAACACGCTGACTCTCCACTACCGCGGTTTCCACGAGGCTTCCCAAACACCCATACATCTCACACACTATTCGAACTGCCATCAGCAAACCTCTTCTTCCAAACATCTCATGCCAGTTTTGGCTCCACCACCTCTGCACCCTCAGGTGTGAATCCACTTCTCCTTTCAGCGAAGCAATCCAGACTGACCTGGGACTCTCCCCATAAAGAACTCCAGTAACTGCCTTACCAAGGCCAAATTCAACTCCCAGTTACTCTGATCACCAATTATTGTTGCCTAAATACAAAGAGGCTTTCAGTTCTTGAAACTCTGCATTAGCCTCTTAGAGTCTTCTCCCTGCTAAAGTCATGCAGCTACGAGATTTTCAGTTCAGCTGGTTGTATCAATGCAAGGAGAAAAGTCTTCTAACTCCACTAACAGATGACTAAAAATGCCCTGCATGCACAGAACGAGTTCAGAACAGAAGCACAGCTTTAACTGGTGAAAAAGGGACAAACGCAGATAGCACCAGGCTGGAGACCACAAATCTACACTAGGTTCCCAGACCTCCGCCCTCCCTCACAACATGACTTCTTCTTGCAAAAGTTCTGGCTAAATGGCACTGCCACCATGTGAGATCCCATGTGAGGATGATTTTTTTCTTAAATCCTCACTTTTGAAGTGATAGCAACTGTAAGGGTTAAAAAAAAAAATCCAAACTTCTCTAGAGGATATGGCTTCCTACTGAGATACCTGCTCCTTGTTTAGCCAAACAAGTGTTATCACAGAGATAGTGCCTGAGATTCTTCACAAAGTAGTTTCAAGCATGCACAGAGTAACCTAACTCTATCCAGGTCAGGTTTGGGTGCTCTCCTGAGGATAATTTCACACTATTTGAGGATAGTGAAAGGCTCGGGTGTCATAACTTGGAAACAAGAGTAGTTCATTGCAGCTCCAATGCCCCCATTCCTTGCCCTGCTTCCTGCATTCGATTTGATTTCACGGCTGATTCAAGTCCTTCCTCTACCCAATCCCACATGCCCAGCACAAATGCCAAGGGTACCAGAGGTAGCAAAAAATGTAAAGACAGGGGAAAAAAAAAAAAAAAGGCGGAGGGGAGTAGGATTAAAAGAGAATATTGCAGAGAATCATCTAGTGATACCTCAGAGCTGGCAATCTAGAAGTGCAGATCCCGGCAGAAGCAGCATCGAGTCCCAGGAGCTGGGGCCAATGAGTCAGCTCTCCGGGAGCTCCACGAAACAAACAGTGCACACCAGGGTAAAGGTCCAGCAGGAGCTGAAGGGCAAAGGTATGCGGGGGAGGAAATACACCCACCTGCACTTTTTTGGAGCAGGGTGTTTCAGTTATCCCAGTGTCCTCTGCCCCTCAAGGGGAGGCTTAGTCAAACTTGAGGTGTGGAACTGGAACAAAATAGTATTTCAGAGAGGAAATCTAGGGGCAGGGGGAGGAGAAAAGGACTCCTGCTGTGATAGCAGCGCTCTGTTGCAACAAACAGCCAGAAGAGCTTCACAGTTACATGCCACGACAGAGCAAGAATTGCCCAACACTTGGGAAATAGGTGTGTGCAGCTCTACCAAGCTGGATACCCAGGCAAGCCCATGTGCACGCAGCTGCTCCAAATGCAAAGAGATGCCAAAGGAAAGTGAGTTTCCTGGACTCCTTATCTCCAGCACTGGAGGCTGGGTTCAAGGAAAGTCCTCTGGGGAGTTAGTCAGCAAGGGGTGAGAAGCTAACGAATCTTTCTCTGTGTTTTCCTCAGTACTAGCTGCCAACCCTGCCTGTGCTCTGGCAAACAACAAAACGGGCTCGCTGCGAACAATAGCGAGCTAAGCTCCGCTGCTTGCTGCTGGGAACTAAGGTGCGCCTTCTGGAAAGTACTACTTACCCTTCGAGTGCATTTGCCAGATGGCAAGCAAGAAACTCTGTTCAAGAAGCTGAAATACCCTCTGCATATCCACTAGGAAACCAGTGGTGCTGTTTTCTAGTGACAGCATGTTTGCAGCCAGAACAAAACTGTGATAAAAGTCAGTGCAGACAAAGCTCAGCAACTGCAGGGCTAGGTCATTAAGGCCTGCACGCTCCTACTTCCAAGACATAAGGAGCTTTAAAAATAAAGAAGTGCCAAGTGCCTTGATGCAACGTTTCTTGAAATAAACCCAGCAGGTTTTCAAAACGGGGCGCTGTTAACACCTGTCTGCACTGATGCTTGCATCACTAGCACCAGTGCAGGGCACAATCAATGAGTACAAAATGTTCCAGAAGGTTTAGCAAAGGCTTAACTTCAAGTCACATTTCTCCTTTGTAAAAGATTTTGGAGAAAAGTATTTTAGATTTGGTTTATTGCCAAAATTGCAAAGCTGTTTTTGTCAGAAAATATTTCCTTTGCTACTGCACACATATTACCATCACGCCTTCTTGAGTCAGGCTGATGAATTTATTCAAATGATAAGAAGAGAATGCAGAGCAACTTTGTGTAACTACAGGGGAGTTGCACAGATGCTGCTACTAGACTATTAAAGACTGAGAACGAGATCAGTCTCCTTTATCTCACTTGCAGCCCTGCCTCTCCAAAGCACATGGACAAAACCATAACAAAAATCTTGCCAAAAAACGGCAGGGAGAGGTTTTGGGTGTACCCTGCAGCACAGCGTGAGCCTCCACTTACAGCACAGGCAGCACCACTGGCATCGACCTCAAGCTGCTCGTGCGCAGCAGAAGGGACCAGGAAGCCAGGAGACACTTTGTTGCCATAGAGCACCCTCCTCAGCAAGCAGGGCCACCTCCTCGGCCACCGCACTGCAACCTCACTCCCAGCACAGGCACCGCACCAACTGCTGCGGCGGGTGCTCAGACACCCCCCTGCGAACGCACCCAGAAAGGGCACCGCTGCTTTAGTTCCCACGCATCACCCCGTGAATTCAACCTTCACAGGCGCTACAACTGCGGCAGGCCGAACAGTTCAAAACAGGCAGAGAGCAGACCTAGATTTACTAAGCTCTTCCACATCTATATTCAGATGCTGACAGCACAAACTTGAAAAGAGAACACAGCTCTGTTTCCTCTGGGCCAGGGCTCAACTCTTCCACTTTTGAAAGCACCAATTCCAACAGGCATCACTGCAGAATGGGCAAATGCCTAAGGAGCGCATCTTGTCCATTAAATCTGCTCTACGGACCTAAAATTCATACAGTCCTTATAAAAAGAATTAGGGCTTTCAGAGCCTGTAAATGAAGCCATAGAAAGAGCTCTGTACATTTGCAAAGCTGCCCTGATGATATTCCCTAAGCTTTTCAAGAATAACGAGGGTCTCCTCGGTATCAGGGCTGGGAACATTTAACATCTTCAGAGCACACGCTCTGCCCTGGCAGCACAGTACTGCCGTGAACTATGCACTTGCTAAACTACCTTAAAAATAAAAATTTTTGATGGGGACTTCCCGGCGTATAAATCCAATGAATCCATTTTAATCATACAAAGAAGTCATTTTCCTTAGAACTTCTGGAGGCTACTGCAACATGAAAAGTCACCTTGCCAACGTGTCCTTCACAAACGCACGCTCCAAATCATTGCGTAAACTTGTGCAAAAAGAAATGCTGCACCTGAAGCAGCGGGGCCGCGGCAGAACCCCGCCGAGCCCCGAGGAAGGTGCTGGGGCGAAGGCCGGCGCGCAAGGTCAGCGGCGAGCCCGCCTCTCGTCGGAGCCATGTTTATTTTACACGTTTTCTTCTCCGCCAACGAACGGGCAGCAAAAGAAACGAGGCGCCCAGCAGCAGCCCCTGCGAGGCAGATCCTCCTGCCAAGCATCACAAACGCACCGCTAATCAATTCCAGTACTTCAACACCCCTGGGAACACCGGGACGCTTCCGTGGAGCGCAGCAGAATGCTGGGTGCTGCAGGAGGGTTTCCTCAGCTCAGTGTAAGGAGCGTGTGCTGCCCTTAAACACCACGTCAGAAGTCGCCAAGCCCTCCCTCCTCTCCTATTCGGCGTGTGAGGGTCTTCCTGGCATCTATTCATTTCCTACTGTGTTTCCCCAGCTTTGCAAGGGGCCTGGTATCAGAATGTCAGCCTAGATGAGCTTTAAACATAGTTTTCCAAGAGAAAACTAGAAGGGACGCTGTGAGCACATCTGCATTTACCTCACCTTAAAAAACATGTAATTTTAACAAATAGGAACAAGAAAGATACTGTAGCCCAGAAGACGATCTGGATGCAGATGATATGCACACGCCATGATGATACAAGGGAAAACCAGCAGAGGCAAAGCACCAGCACGGGCCTGCTCGGCGCCCTGCACCGTTTTTCCACGCTGCACAACGCAGCCCGAGGGCCGGCAAGGCGGCGTGATGAAGCTGCACTCTTACGTGAGGGAGTAACGTGACCAGCTCTATGTCACACTGCGAGAGGCAAACGTAAACAGCAAATTGCTCTGGACTTTGTTAAGTTATGCTTATATCACTGTAGACAATGACAGACCACAAACTTCTCCGAATACCTTTTTTTTTTCTCCCCTCAAATCTGGCACAATTAGCGGATTCTCAATTTTCCCCATTAAGATGACAGCTTTCCAGGTGGAATTTGCAGAGCAGCCCATCTCCTCCCAAAGATCAATACCCGCAATGAATCACCATGCTAGGACAGCACCGCTTCTTGCAAAACGCTAGCGCATACGGTAACGAGAAACCCGATGTCACACCTGGCAGGGTTATTTAGTGTTTACAGAGACTCCCTGGAAAAATTAGGATCTTTCCCGAACAAGACGTTCGGCGAAAACTTCCGTGTTTCTGCAGTGCAGCCCTGTGAGCCGGTACAAGCGATTCCCTCCCGGTAAAACCGGCATCCGCGCGCGCTGGGAAGGAAATGGGGCTCTGCAGAGGCGGCCTGCGCCCGCCGCGGGGCTGGGGGTGCCGAGCGCAGGGCCGGGGCGAGCGGCTGCCCCGCGGCGCAGGCCCGGGCCCGGGAGCCATGACAGAGGCGGCGGCGCGGCGGGCCCGGCGCCTCCCCGGCCTCCGTGCAGCGCCGGGAAGGGGCAGAGAAAGGCGGCGGCGCGGCCTAGGCCCGGCGCGCACGTGGGCCGGGCGGGCAGCCCCGCGCGAGCACATGGGCAGCGCGGGAGGCCGCGCCGCGCTCCCGCGGGCCCGCGTGGCGAGCCGGGCCGCCGCCGCGCAGCGCCGGGAGGAAGGGCAGGCCCCGGGCACCGGGGCCGCCGCGCGGCCGTTGGGAACGTTGGGAACGTTGGGGCCGGGCCGCGGCCTCCCCCGCCCCCCCCTCCCAGCCCGTCCTCGGAGCCGCATGGCCGCGGCCGCTCCCCTCCCCCCGCGGGCGCTCCCCGCCTCGTGGCCGCGGA
>JASSRY010001068.1:2054968-2067543 GCA_032466555.1 Tinamus major
CCCCCGCGCGGCCGCGCGCACGTGCCTGATGCAACGGCCGGCGGCGCGGGGGGCGCTTAAAGGAGCCGCCGCCGCCGCCGCGGGCGGCCCCGGCCGGGAGGCGCCGAGCGCGGCCCCCGGGGTCTGGGACGGACCCCACGGCCTCGCGCTGCCCGGCTCGTTAATGGGGTGAAAGCTGGCGCTTTTGGTCCCCTCCGCAGGGGCGCCACGCAGCCTCCGTGCAGTCAGCAGCAAAGGAGCGGGGGCGGCAGGTTGGGGCTGCCCCGGTGGTGCCGCGTTCCCGCAATGGTGGCAGAGGGGTTGCGCCCGGCTGGGTTGTGAGCTTATCCAAGGCCGCTGGCCGCGGATCCAGCCAGAGATCATGATCTCAGAAACGTTCCTGGAAGCACAACCAGGAATGGTGTCCTCCTCACCTGGCTGTGCGCCATGAGCTCTGGGCATTTCCCCGAGCCCGGGAATAGGGAAACCCCCTTGGGTCTGGTTTGGTGCCACCTCCTCCTCACCTGCAGGGGCTCGGGAAGACCCTGGGTCGGGCAGCTTCATCTCCAGGGGATGGTTGAGGAAAGGAAGTTCGTGAGGATGGCTGCCAGTTCAGAAGCTCAAAAACTGAAAGAAAGAAAGAAGAAAAAAACATTTAGTAAAGTTATATGTAAGAGATGGGTCATAGGCCAACTCCATCCCATGGCCAAAGCCATGAGAAGGCAAGGTTGAACTAGAAGGCACCCAAAAAGCTCCATCCTATTAGACCAAGCACTGACGAGCCCCCCTCCGGAGCAGTGTGTGTGATTGGGGTCATCCGCGTTTGGGATGGCGAAACAGAGCAAGTGCAGAGGGCAAATACAGAGATGATCGGGGAACACCGTGTATTTCATGGAAAGAGATTATAGAAGTAGCTTTTTAACCCACCAAAGCCTTCATACTTTTATCTGCACATGTGTAAATAGTTGATTAATCTCTAGGTGATGGAATGTCACTCATAACTGTCACTAATGCTCTCAGCAATTATCCCCTGATACTTGTGGAAGGTGAGAGAGTCCAGATGCCATGTACACGCATACATGTACATCACTGATGGATGTATGGCTGGTAAGGCATAATGCTGAACGTGTGTTGCAGCCGTCACTGCGTGGTGCTTGTCCAATTCAGTGTCTCTTTTCCAAACGAGCCTCGCACCAGTCTTGGCTCTTTAACGAGGACACTGTCCCAGCTCTACCCAGACACGTTCACCTAGAGGACCTGGAGTTTGATGTGGCTGCAGTGAGCGCCAACCCCGTGGAATTTTGACAGCGTGACAAGGCACTGACAGCATTGCTCCCAGCTGATGGAAAAGAGTGAAAGCTGGAGTTACAGCTTAACTATTATAAAGAAAGAAGAGGGAGAAGACAAGTATGAGTTCAGTATCTCACTCTGGAGGGCAATAGCATCAAAGGTCTAATGGATCCCTAGGGGCAGTGGCAAGCTATCAGGGATCCTGCACTGGGACTATTTTGGCACCCTGTGGCCCCTGGTATCCAGCCTGCAGCATGTGCAAAGTCTTAGCTTTTTGCCTACTTCTTACTTCAACCAGCAGCAATCCTGTTTCCAGACCTGAAGTGCTTTACATCAGCAGAATGCAGCACAAGGGCTCTCACTGCCTTCCCCCACGCCAAGGAACCTGCTCCCGTGTCACAGGACACACTTGCGTTACTGGACATCACCACATGCCACAGCCTCAGGGATCACCAGTGTCTGTCACCTTCCCAAATACATTTATGCAACTGGGTAGTAAATGGCAAAAGGAAATTTATATAAGCTGATGACGCTGTAGAAGTGGTGGCCGCTGGCCTTGCTGCCTGTGCCGGTATCCAAAGAAAAGGTTCTGGTATCCGAGTTCAGCTCTGCACCACTCTCAGTTACAATACATAAATGAAATAACACAAGCCGTGACCCTTAGAGCCTTGCTTGCCAGGAGGTCATTAGGCTCCTCATGAGCCCAGCCCAGGAACACCACAGTGCAGCTCCCCCGAGTTCGGGCCGCTTCCCTGCATGCGTTCACCATGTCCCAGCTGGGAGCCGGGCCCCGCGGCAGCGGGAGAAGGAGCGGGATGCAGCGAGGGGTCCCTTTCCCTTTCCTTCCCCCGCCGCACAGCGTTACCGCCGCGCTGCCCCTTGGGGACAGCCCACCCAGCCGCGTGCCAGCCCGGCCTGACCAGCTCTGCCGGCCGCGCCGCGCCGGCGGGAAGGAGCCCGCGACGGCCCCGGGGCCGCGAGGCCGGAGCGGGTTGGGCCAGTCCTGCGCCCCACGCGCCCGCTGTGGCGAGCCCGGCCAAGCCCTGCCAGGGCTGCAAATGTTATAAAAATAAATTAATGGGCAAGGGGGAAGAAAGGGAAGTGCCCAAGCAAGCATCACGCTTACGTGCAACCTTTATGCAACAGCCAAGAGGACAAATTGCCTTGCTGACCTTGGCTGGTTGCCTTGCAAGCCCTGGTGCTTCCCGTGGGCTGCAGTCACAGAGCTGCTGCAGGGAAGCACCAGCTCCCGTTGAGGTTTTAAACAGAGCTACTGATACATTTTGCCATTTAGCTAATGTGCTTTGAACAAACAAGTTAGATAGCAGTTCCTGAACTGATATTAAAGAAGGTATCAATATCCCAGAGATATCAAACCCCAGATTGCACCCAAACCTGTAGCATTTTTCTCCCTTGTTGTATGTGTTTGTAAATAGTTAACATTAAAAAAAAAAAAAAAAAAAAAAAAACTTTTCCATCCTCATTCTCTGCAGCAGTAACTTGAAAACCAGATCCGAGCCAGGATAGACAACATAAAGTATGTTACATAATAAAATATAATAGCATCTTTAAATGACAGCAGCTACATTAGCAAATAGTAATGGGACCTGGTAAGAGCTGAAGACACAAGATCAAGGTCGCATGTTTTCCCCCAAGTTTTGCATTAGCTCTAGTGTGGTGCTGAGGACTGACAACAGTGGTAGCACACGTGGGTGCTCCTCGTCATCTCTCTCTTCCCTTCACCCAGAGGTTGTGCCTACGTCAGTAGTAGCTTGGACTGGGAGTGCACTTTTGAAGTGAATCTCCTCATTTTGCCCAAGCACCTCTAGACCAGTTTATTCACTACCAAAGAGTGCTGATTGTTCTACTCCTGAACAGACGCAAACGCAGCTTCAAACACAGAGAGCAAATTACTAAGGATCAGGCATGCTTTGAAAATGAGAAAGGGGATTTTGCCAAGAAAACCCCAAACTTCCTATCCTGAGTCATATGCTTTGAATTATTTATGTAGTTGTCGTTGGTCTGTGAATCCTGCCGGCCAGGAATGCTGTTTGGGACAACGCATTCGAGGTTATGCAAATTCCTCTCCAGCAGCCCTTCAGACTAACGCGTTCAAACCAAGCCACCTGCCCCAGGTATTCATCATATCTCCCAAGTGAGCTGCAAATGCAGCACAAGCAGGATCACCTTTGACATCTACAGAGCAAAAATATTTCCAAAGTATACCTGGACTTTAGTTGTATTAGAGAAATCACACAGAGCAGCCCATTACTGTATCCAAACGAGACAGCTCCAGACAAAATTGCTAGTACCCAGGTTGCTGTATTAATCCTTTCCATCCCAAATAAATCAAGCCGATATTAAAAATAAACAACCCAATACATTCAGTGGCAGTGGACTGATGTAAACTGTTGGTTTTCACCTGGCTGTGTGCAAGGAACGTACAGAACCATTCCCAGGTCATGATGCTGCCTGTTCCAACACTAAGATCTAGCTGAGAATTCTCAGTTTCAGCAAAACCAATGTTTTCAAACATCAGACACTTCCCATTGAGAAACAACCATCTTTCTTGCAGATTTTCATCACGAAACTCTAAAGCAGCAGTGTCAGTGTGGATCGGGGTGGAAAGCCTGAAGCCGCATCCCGGTTTGCGGCCCCGGCTGTGACCACATGGAAGTCGGGCTGCCGGCAAGGCAGCGTCGCTCCACGACAGCAGTGCCTGCAGACACAGCGACACGTGGTGACACGCTAGGGCCACCCCAGGTGGCTTGAGAACCTCCCAAAAGAAACCTCCCAAACCTTTTATTCTGCTCCCCCAACCACTGGGGCTTCCACCTGCTTCAGTGCAGATCCACAGCGCCTGTTCCTGCAGGTTTCTCCTGGAGAAGTGTCCTCCAGCACCTCTCTTCTGGAGGGACATCCTGCGGCGCTTCCTTTCCCAGGGTGTTTCTCACCTGCCCTGGCTCAGAGCTCGCACCCCTGCTGTGGGCTGGAAACCAGCTCACATGAGCTCTGAGGAGCCCCCATAGAGCATCACGTAGGAGCATCTTCTGCATCCACGGGGAAGACGTGCTGCAAACACGTTATATTGACAACACGGGCACTGCGTGTATTTTCCTGACATGAAATAGTGAGATATTTTTAAATGAGGGTCAATATCCCATAATTAAACATATGAAACCTGCTACACAGTCTTTGTACTTTTTTATGAATAGATTGAGGGGAAAAAAATAATCAAATCATAACTACTAGTACCACAAGAACTTTTTTCTCAAACAGTCATAGTTCTTGTAGAACTCTCCTAAAGCCAATAAATAACCTTGACTGTTGGAGGAAAATTTTGAAAACATCTCCATTTCCTAGTTCTTGGTGACATTGGCTACAGAAAGCAATATCTCCTTCTGCTATACCTCTAGACCAGTATTTCCCACTCTATATATTTTGCTACATATATCAGGCCAAGGTTGCTTAACAAGTCCCCTAAGCAATTTCTATTTCCAGGTGTTTGTAAAAATATGACAATTTGACCACTGAGGCTGCAAACTTCCACGATGAATATTTATCTCACATGGACACCATTCCTTCCTTCCCTCTGTCTTGCCTCTCTGCCTTCAGGAATTGCAACAAAAACATTTCAGACAATTCTACAAACAGAGATTAGTCCCCCATGCTCTAGCAAGATTTTTCCAAATAGTTAAAGGCCTCCAGGCTTTAGAGGAGGCTTGGACGTAGCCAGCTGCTAGGAATTCTGCACTGTTTTTTCCCCCCACAGGCCCTCTGCCCTCAGGACGTTGTGCAGGAGCTTGCTGGGGACATCCACCTCCCGCTGCCTCGTGCCAGACGCGCAGGGAGATGCCAGCCAGCAGCTGCTCCTGGAGCAACATTAATTCACACCGTGGCAGCTTGCGCAGGTGACCTAAAAGCTCCCAAAGACTCAAGGTGAGAATCAATAAGATTTACGAGTGGATTTTCTGGGATATTTTCCTCTAAGCACCTGAGGATAATTAACAGCCAAAAGACTCAGAGTGAACCACCAAAGTTATGAAATACTAAATCAGAGGCAGCTCCCATCAGCTCCGTTCACTTCCCCACATGGGTTATATGCGCATGATAAAACCATCATGAATGCATGTCCACAAATTCCCTCTTTTCCCATGGGAGCTCTGCTGCTTTCAGTGGCTGCTAGTTATTTAAATATTGTTTTACCCTTCTGCAGTCAAAGCAAAGCCCTGGGCCTTGCTATTCCAATCTCACCCCGCGCACAATGTAACGATGCTGCTGCCGGGTGTTTCGCTGGCAGGCAGAGTGCTCGGACCGGGGCTGCACCGATCCAGGTGGGTCCGACGGGTGCTGTTCTTCCCCTGTGCAAGGTAGGGAGTTCAGAGAAAAACAAGATTTGAAGCTAAAGCCCCCACTCATTCTGGAGGTGGGAGTTCAGGTTCCTGGCCCTGGAATTTTGCCAGGACCAGGCAACACACCAGAACCCTCTCACGCCCAAGCACAGCCACATCAGGGATGCCAAGAGCTTGTGCATCGTGGGCTCCAGCAGGCTTTGTAAGGGACATCAGAGTGGGAATTGGGTGGGAAACCTGGCCAAAAGTGTGTCCTGAAGGCCTAGGACCGAAGCCACCTGCCTGACCTCGCAGAGGAACATGTAGGAGAGCAAAGCCCAGCTCTCCAGCGCGGCGCTGCAGGACGGGCACCCGCTGCCCGGCTCACGCAGCTGGGACACGTGCCCAGAGCGCTGCCACCGCCACGAGCTCGTCCCTCCGGACACGGACACGGATGGTGGGGCCGGACCACAGGCAGCTCCTGTCTGGCTGATTCCCGCTCGCAGGCAGAGCCAACCCTTGTCCCAGCCCCGCGCGCTGCGCAGAGCCACCGCAGCTCCATGCGGGCACAGACCTCACTTGGCGACATGCATCTCTGCCCCGTTCTCTGCTCATGTTCCAGAAAGGTTTCCATGCCAAGCTCATTTTCCCATCTTTCCAGGCTGTGGGTGCCTCTCAGCAGGCCTGCTCTGAGCATCCCCTCCGCGTTGTGTCCTGCATCCCCCTGTGCCCTGCAGCCAGCCATGTCCTTTGGCCCTAGCTGTCCCCCAGCAGCACATTTGCTTCCCCACATACTTAGTTTTCTGGCAGAGGGGAAACATCAGCCTGTTGAATCCTGAGCTGACCCATCTCTCCCACTGGACTGAAGGCCCAGGGAGAGCGCACTGCTCACCGGGTGCAAAACACAGCAAGGGTGGCACACGCGGGTGCTGCTTCCTCTGACGCCCCCGAGCTGATGCAGGGACAGTCCCTTCGCCAGGACACAGCGGCCAAGCCTGCACGGCCTCCCCATAACACCCCGTCAGCAGCTGATCAGCGAGTCAGAGGTAAAAGGGTTTGAGGAAAGTGCAGTGCCAGCACCCAGCCCTGGGTGCTATTGTACAAGCACAGGCCGTGGGACAGAGGCGGATTAAGGGATCTGTGACAACAGCAGGCCTGTGTATACAAACACGACGGCTAAAAGGGCTCATGCTTTGTCCCCAGGGAGGTCATCGATGATGGGAATGGGAATCAAGCTCTGGCCGGGCGGACGTGCAGCATCCAACCCTGCTCTGGCCCTTGCTGCCAGCAGAGCTGCCCAGCCAGGGCAATGGGAATCCTCTGCTCCCGATCCCCTCCCTGTGGAGGGTTGGATTAGGGTTGCAAAATAAAGCCATAGCTCCTGGAAAATTACAGAGAACTTTCTGGCTATCAGGTGGTCCTAAGCAGAATAGCCTAAGCTGGTGCTGAGGATGGGAGTGATGGAAGGGAATTGGTCAATCTCTGCTGTCACTGTGGGAAAGGACTGGGATAACAGTAGTTGCAAAGGTGTGAACCGGAGTATTTCTGATTAGCTCCTGACTAGAGTAAGCACAGACTGCTAGGAATCAGATCCCTCAACCTGAGAGCAGAGTCACTCCCCAGACACACCAGCACCATGGCACAGCCAAGGAGAACACCCAAACAGGACATTGCGGAGGTAATACTGGGAATGCGACTGCCCTCAGCCTCAGTACCCTGGTCTCCAAAATGGGCTCAAGAAGCTCACCTGCCCTCTGCAACTCCTCAAGTTCAGCCACGGGAAACGCCAAAACAGCTGCGTGAAGCAGCTCTCCTTCAGAAGCCAAATATCTGCTGGTGGAACATGCACATTCTCAGCTAGGTGCTGCTTGTTTCAGTAAGAGACAAGGAATTAAGATATATTAGCATATATATCTATAAAACAAACATATATATCTATGTATGCACACAGAGGCATCAGTGACATGCACTGGATCTGTGTCCACTGAAGGACACAAAATGCCCTGCACTTCCTCACCTTAACTTGCCCAGCTCCCATCACAAAAAAACAGGCAAAATCCCTCAAGTCTAAAAAGTCCATTGAAAACCTTTTCTGCTGTTCTCTTCAGCTGGAGGCGAGGTGTTTATTTTTAGCGCTGTGGCTGCTAACAAAATGGGTAGGCTGGCTCTGGTTTGAGAAGGGGAGGACAGAAGGGTGAAATCAAAGAACTGTTTTAATTTCACCCTCCTCGCTCAAGAGCTCCCCAGGGCAGATTTCCCTAGCACATCCCGGTGACGAGAGGAGCGGAGCAGGTACCACCGCTTCCCTCTGGAGCCGGCATCGGCTTCTGCTCCCAGCCCGGACAGAGCAGCTGCCTCTGCATCCTCCTTCCAGCGCTGCCATCAGCGACGCTCCAAAGCCATCACCTCTCTGCTCAGGTTCCAACAGGCCCCCGCAGACATCTTTGCTCCCAGCAGCTGGGTGCTCCGAGAGGGATTTTTTTTTGGAGGTTTTCTTTTGCTACTATCGTTTTTACATAAGGGCTGTAAAATGAAAGAAGTGCGAGCTCCGTCAAGGCAGGACACACATCTTGCCCCTCCGTGTCACGGTCTCCTCTTCAGCCAGCTTGGAAGGAGCAGAGTTTGCAGGGGGGTTTTGCTGTGGCTTCGTTGCCGGAGTTGGTAGCAATGGGAGAGCTTTGCACTGTCCGGACCAGGTGCCAGCACCGAGTCTGAGGGCTCCTCCTGCCAGGGGGTTGGTGGGTGCTGGGGATAAATCCTGAGCAAAAACAAAGCAATGTAGGGGCACGTGCAGCCTACATCAAGGTTTCCTGCCTGTGTTTCACTCTGGTAGACTTTCATGCTTCTCATCTAACCTCATTTGCTCCCAAACACCTTTTCGCCTGACAGCAAAATGGGGCAGGAACTCAGAACAGGGAAAACCAGAACCAGACAGTGCCACGCTCTTGGCTTCTTCAGAGACCTTTCAGGTTCTCTGTTTCCACCAAAAAAAAGAAAAAGGGGCGGCGGGGGTGGGGAGTAAAGCACATATTTCCCCTCCCCAGCCCTTCAAGTTACTTCCAAGCTCCTGTTCCCACAAAGAAATCTTTTCTCTCTTTGAGTGCCACCAGACCAAATTAGACACAGCAACACCCAGGGCTTTCCAGGTTTTCAGAAACCCTCTGCAGGGATTTATGGCCTAAAACAAGATTATCCCAGAGGTTTGCAGTGCGAGAGAGCTATCTTTACACTTGACATGGTTTTTCTTCAGCTTGTTTCCAGCCTGCAGGCTTATCTTACTATTTTGTAATTCCTCTCCTAAGGATGCAAAACTAAAGCCTTTGCCAAAAAAAACATCCCCGCGTTTTATCGGTGCTTAGCGAAGCACATGGAGGCGGCCCGGAGCGCAGCACGGGACAGCGGCCAGAGCTCGGCAGAGCAGCAGGGGAAGGTGCTGGGACCCGAGGCCTTCCCTGGGCAACGGGAAGGCTGGAAGCAGCAGCAGAGACTGCAGGCACCAGGGCATCCAGGGAGCAGCCACGGGCACTGCTGCCCTGGTTAGTAGGGAAGAGCAGGGAGAAGCAACGTGCCAGCTGCACGGGGCCACCTGAGATGGGAAACCCGCTGCGTGCGGCCCCTGCACACGCACACACACACACACACACACACACACACACACACACACACGCTCCCCTCCAGAGCCAGCCCCATCAGGGCTCTGGTTTCTCCTCCCAGCAGGTCCCGAGGCTGTTTCATCCAATATCCTCCCTCTGGGAGCACGAGCAGGGCTGCTCCACACGGTGCTGCAGTTACTGCGCCAGCACTGGCCACTTCCACAGCCTTAGCTGTTATTTAACCATTTACTGAGCCTCATTGCAGCACCCTCCTGCCTTGCCACATGCAGTGACAATGTTTTGGTTGCCGATGACACTGCGGTGGCTGGGGCGCTGAGCTGCTGGCACGCGCATGGCGCACGCGGGTGCATCCACGCTTTGGTCCTCAAACACAGCCGCCTCTTCCCAGGGCTCTGCCAGCAGCCTCCCTGGGGCCGGGACCACGGCCGCTCGGTGCAGGGACACCGATATGCAGGCTGCTCACGTGGAGAGAGGAGATAGCGCGGCCGGGGTCCCCGCTCGGGGCGCTCGGCCCCGGGGATGATGGCCAGAGGGGATGGAGGAGCCAGCAGCGCTCTGCCCTCGATAAACGCAGCCAGCGCCTGTAATCAGGAAGGGGCAGCCCAGCTCCCTGCGGCATCTGCGTTGGGCCAGGCTGGGTGGGGTGACGAGGCACCCAGCACCCGAGCCTGGAGATAACTCGGCACCCAGGAGGTGAGGGCAGCAGCAAGGGAGACCTTCCCACCGAGCCTGGCACGGCCATGGACAGGGTGCCAGGGCAGGGAGGCTCCGGCATGGCCCTGTCCCTGGGCTCCCAGCCCCGCAGCCAGAGAATCCACTGCTTCCAGGGAGGACAGCCAGGGAGTAAGAGAGATGTTCTGGGGAAGAACAGGGCAGCTAGGGACAAAGACCAGAGGGTGTCACAGAAAATCCTGCCCTGGAGGGGCACACAGACCCGGCCTCCCTGCAACAAGGTGCCCAGCCCTGAGGTCTTGGCCAGTTGCCACCTCCCTCCTTGCCCACCCTCCCGGCAGGGCTGCTCCACCAGCACAAACTCCGTGTTCGCAGGCATCTCCGCTGCCATTTGTTCTGTTAAACCACCCAGGAGGTGCTCAGAGCCAGGCGGGCTGGGGACGATGCTCTGGGCCAGGGCTATGGCTTTGCTTTAGCGCTTGCTTCAGCGCAGCCCCAAGGCTGCAGCCAGCTGCTTGCGAAGCCTGGACAGCCGCCAGCCCCAAGCCGTGACTCGACAGAACTGCTGTCCCTGTGAAAAGGCACCTCCGAGGGCCGGGGAGGGAGTTTCCCCAGCCCGCTGCCCAGATCGGGTTGGAGAGGGGTTTTCCAGGGCCCTGCTTCCCGCTCTCAGGTCCCCAAGGCTTCTCTCTGTGGGGATTAGAAACCACCAGGCAAAGAGGCCAGGAATGCAGGAGCAGCCGCTTGTTCCACCCAGGATGGGAGAACCAGCCTTGCGGGGCCTCCACGGGGCTCCTGCCATCCCGCAGAGCCTGGCCAGGCCGGGCAGGCTGCAGGGGCTGCCTGGGGGCAGCGGACACGGAGCAGCCCAGCACAGCACTTGGATTTGCCAGCCCAAAGAGCAGCCAGCGGCTGCTGCGAGAGGCTGCGGGACCCAGGGCACCGCTGGAGCCGGTGTCTCCCCACCCCACGATGAAAATTCCCTTGGGGAAGGAGCGCTGCTGCTGACCTCTTCCAGCCGGAGCCCCGGGAGCGGGAGAGCCTTCCGGACAGGCCGGGGAAGCGCCGGCTCTGCTGCCATCTGCCGCTCGGAGAGCTCAGGGCCTGGCGGGCCCCAACACCGCCCGCGGCCGAGAAACATGGAAAACAGCTTTTCCATCAGCTGGGGGTGCTCCTTGGATCTGAGGAGGTGCCAATAAGGCTTTTCCCTAGCTCTGGAGCAGGGCATTGCACCTGCAGGGACACGCTGGCTCCGTGGGCAGCCAGCCGGGACAGCAAGACACACACGCAGGAACCTTCCCGACTGGCTTGAGCCCAAGAGAGAGAGGGGAGGGGGGAGAAAAAAAAAAAAAACCACCACCCTGCGGAACACATCAGGACATTCGCAAGGTGTCCTCAGTGCAGTACAGGTCGAAATGCCCTGGCTCTTCCCGGGACTGCCAGCACATTCCTGAGATAGCATCTGCCCTCACGGAGCGGGCATCACCCAGCCTCGGTGCAAAACAGCAACACGCCAGCAAGAGATCTCTTATATACACAGACAGGCAAATATTTAAGTGCTATATACAAACACAGAGGTGTGCGTATATATCATTTATATAAACCCCCATATTCAGTGGATTTCCCCAAAAGGCATGATTTTTGTTTCCGTGTCCTCTATTCTTGGTGCAGGTGAGATGACTCCCTCCCTCTATTTCCCCGTTTCCCAGCTCCTCAAACTCCCTAGCTGGCACTGACTGGAGAACAGAGGAAAAATGAAAGATCCCTGAGGTTCAGCGTTCTTTGCTAATCTGGGGGTTCAAGAGACCCCCACCTAAGTCCCTCCTGCTCCCTGAGGGGCTCTGAGAAGCTCAGACTGGAGGGCTGAAATCCCCCCCAAGCACCACCTGACAGAGCCTGACAGAGCACTGAGCTTGGGCAACTGCCCAGAGCCCTTCTAGCCAAGCCTAGGTAGGTAGAACAGCCCTGCTGTGGTGGCTCAAAGGTGCAGCCGGCCCCACGTCCTCTCTTGGTAGCAGCCACAGGGAAACACAGAGCCACAGAGATCCAAGGAAAGCAGTAAGGGACCGAGTGTGCACAGCAGAGCCCAGCCCCGGTGTGTGCAGGGTGGCTCTGCTGCCCTGGGCTAACTCACCCCTCTCCCAGGGGTTTGAGCCCAGTGCCCCCTCAGATCCCACTGTCTGGAGTGGGGAGGATCCCAGCAGTGCGAAACATCTGGCTTTTCCATGAACCTCAGCCAGGGCCTCGCTGACATCATCACCCTGCAGAGCATTTCCCAGCCCAAGCCCCGTCCTCATGCACACCCATCTCTCCATGGACTTGGATCTGGTGCCAGGAGAACATCCCGGGAGGAGGTGGTGGCATCTCGCATCCAGGACACAAGGCTTGAGGGCAGCAGCTCCTAGCCGGAGGGACACAAACTGGGCAAGTGGCTTCTGAGCATCCAGCCGTGGCACGTGCCTTCGTCCCACGCTGGCAGACGCTGCTCTGCTCCTGCAGCCTCTTTTTCCCCAGAGATGTCCTAGGGGATGGAGAAACAGAGCCAGGGTGAGGTGGCCCCAGCAAGGCTGCCCTGTTCCACCCGCGATGGCTCTAGTGACACGCGGGTTCCCCCCTCACGGTGTGAGCCCAGCACAGACCGGCCGTGCTCAGGTGCACACGCTGGGCAGGCCGGGCTGCAGAGAGGTCA
>JASSRY010001068.1:2067643-2090713 GCA_032466555.1 Tinamus major
GGGACAGGATGGAGCCCGATGTCCCACAGCCCTGGGGACGTCACTGCTGCAGCCTCCACCCCATGCCAGCCCGTGGGCCAGCAGTGACATCTGACCTCAGCCCAGGGAAGCATTCCAAGGCCTTTTGGGCCCAGGAAGGGCTCCTGGCTGCCCAGGGAGCCCCCCAGCAGGGCTTGGCTGAGCCCCCCAGCACTGCGTGACACCAACAGCATCGCAGCAACCACAGCCCTCCCGGCCACTCTCCCGGCTGGTGACACCAGGGGCACAACAACGTTACTGAGCACAGCCTCGTTACTGACCACCAGTCCCTGGGCTCGTTAGCGATACCACAGAGGGAAAAGCCTCCTCCAAAGCACCCAAAGCCAGGGTGCAAACGTCCGAGGGATCGCAGGGCTCCACTGTGACGGCAAAACTGCCAAAGGGGAAACCAGGGCAGACCAGGGGGTCCCCCAGCTGCAGTGCTGAGTTTATGAGCAGTGACTTGGACGAAGACCTGCACCAGCCCCTGAGGTTAACTGCCAGGGATGGTGTCACTCAGGCCACTGCCTGGGGATGCCAGAACTCGATCCCCCTCCCGCCAGAGAGATTTGCGGAATCTCTCAGCTCCAAATAAGCAGCTGTTTTGTCCATGTGGGGACCACTCACCTCCCCGTGCCGGTGCCACATCACATTGTTGCCTCTGGTGAGGCATGGAGGCATTAGCCACATGCACCTTCATCACCACTTCCATGCAGCCCCTGGGCAAGCAAACCCTTCCAGCACTGTGAAGGGGAAGAAGGGCTCACGCTGGCTGCTTTATTTGCCTGTCAACAGATGGTGCTAACGACCCGCCTGATTCCCTGCTCCACTGCACCTGATCCCACAAACCTGGGGCCAAGGCTGCAAAAGGGACCAGCGGGAGGGAAGGGTCTGGAGGGCGTCGGTGTGGGGAGCTCCTGTTTGGTATCAGTGCTGGTGAGAGCCCATGGCGGGTGGGATGGGAAGCTTGGAAGTGGGAGCAGCTGGCTTTGCCCGTTGTCCCATCCTGCTGAACACGGTTTTGCAGCTGCCAGAGCAAACAGCTGGTCTGGTGTGCAAAGAGACAGCGAATGGTGCTGACTGCTGCACTGCGGAGCGGGAGAAGGGGCTGGGAGCAGCCCAGAGCGGGGCAGGACGGGAGCAAAACCCGCAGGAATCCCAGGGCCGGACGGAGCTGCCCCGGGAGCTGCCGGCCTGTCCGGGCCGGAGGGATGCGCGGAGGGTCCCGGCCCGGCGGGGGCAGGACGAGCCAGACTCCCGGCTCTCCCTGTCTCAAAGGGCCGGGCTCCCCGGTGATTAACGGCTCGGCCGTGCTCCGGATTAGCCGCAGGAGCCCCGCTTTTGATGTAGCGGGCAGGAGACTGGAGAGGGATTTTCCTTCCCTTCTGGGGTTAATCCTCCTGTGCCTATCGCAGCCCTTTGATTGCGAGCCCTGCCACTCGGCCAGATAAACCTCCTTATTCACGAGGAGACGGCAGGCACCGGCCGAAGGGATCGGAGCAGGACTGCGGCCTGGGGAGATCAAGGACCTGGGGAGGGGGTTCCCAAGAGGAACCAAGGACCCAGCACAGGGGTGGTGTTCAGATCACCCTGGGCAGAGCCCAGGAGGGTGACCACGTACACGAGCTTGATTCTTTCTGCTTATTAACCAAAGACGTAGTTTCACACAAAAAAGAGTCATGAAACCAGCAGGCGAGCGCTGCTCCCCAGCCCCTCTGCTTGAAGGAAGCGTTTCCAAGCCCTGAGTTCCTCATCGAACCGGCAGCACACCCGTGACCACGGGTTTGGAATAAGGCTACGGCCCCACAGTGCTAGCACGAGCCCAAGTGAGTTTTTGTCGTGTACATACAAATGTCACAAAACCCAGGCTGGAGCGAGCAGGCTTGTTTTTGCAGGAGTGGTTGAGTTTCAGGTTTTAATAAGCCTCAATCCCCTAATATTTTTTTCTCTTTAAAAAGCCAAAAAGCACCAGCCCAAAACAAGCTTTAGAAAATTCAAGTAAAATAGCTGGTAGGGGTCTAAAAGCCCCCGAGCTTCCCGCTCCCGGGTCAAAAGAGCCACCCCCGCTGCCACCGGGCCGGGCACAGCTGCGGTCCCCGAGTGCCTGACCAAAGGGATGGATGGACCAGGTGAAAATGGGCAAAACGGGAGACAGAGCGGGACGGGGCACCGGGTGCTGCGTGTCTGCGCGCTGGCCCATGCAGCGGCCGCGGTGCTGATGGACACACAGGGGGAATTCAATCCTTCCAAGCCGCACATCTGCACCTGACTGTTCCCCACATGTGTCTGTCCGGCTTAGTCTGAAAATAACCTTTATGTAACCTGGGATGGGCTTGACTGTCCTGCTACAGCGCTCAGAACATTTGTCTTAATATCTAACCTTTGAGCTTTCTTGTTGCAAATTAAGCTGATTACATCTTGGCCTAGCTCCAGCAGACCTGGAGACCGATTGATCACTGTTGTCTCTGAGGTCTTGGGAGGCTCTTATCATGTCCCCCCGGCCTCTGCTTTTCTAGAGAAAACAACGTCCTCCTTGTGCCCAGGCTGGGCCATCCGCTTGGTCATTCTTGGTCACTCTGGATTGAGTGACTGGTCTTGGTCACTCTTTGGCCATGTCTGCCAACAAACAACGTCCATGGGGCACAGCCTGTGCATCTCTTGGAGGCCGCACACTGCGGCAGGAGGCCTCTTTGCAAGCACCGCTCTGCATCGCGGCCGAGAGGTCCCCAAAAGTGTGAACCCCTCTGAGCTTGAGCTCCGCAGAGAGCAGCCTCCAGCTGCCCAGGCTCCAACCCCGGCACGGAGCATTTTCCATCCAGCCTCTGCCAATCACCTCCTTTCCCCCTTCTCTGGGAGTTGGAAAAAGGGCAGGATGCGCTGGAAGAACAGCTTGCAGCCGGCACCCAAGCAGCTACAGGAGCGCTTCCTGCCAGCTGCAAGGCTCCTCGTCACCGAGCTGATGGCTGCACTGAGCAGCAAGGACCCGGCGCGAGGCCGCGCATCCCGAGTGCCACCGCGCTGCTCCCTGCGGGCGGCCGCGCACCGGGACGGGGCTGAGCGCGGGGCTCAGCGTCCAAACGGGCCGCAGGGACACAACGGAGGAGGCCGAGGGGATCCCGAGGCTGCTTAACCGGGGCCGGGAAGGAGGAGGAAGGGCCAGAGGGGTCCCCAGCCCTGAGCACCGGAGCCGGGACTACCAGGGAGATCTTTCCCTTGCAGTTGCCCACTCCTCTTCCTGCTCTCCCTCCCCACGCTGGAAGAGGTCTGTCCACGGGACTCGGGAACAGCTGGCTGTCGTTATCTGGGAGCCGCTCTCTTATCTGGCTGCGGATTTCAGCCGCGGGGAGCCAGCACCTCTCAGGTGAGGACGGCTTGTTCACCATCTGCTCGGCATGGGGGTCTTATCTGGCCGGGCACCTTGTCGTCTGGACAAGCCCCCTCGGACAGCAGGACAAGGAGCCTCCCGTGGGTCTGGGGGGCAGCTGGAGGACACTGCAACCCTGAGGAAATGGCTGGAGGGCTCGAGGGACCACGGCCAGTGCCTGGGCTTAGTTGCCCCATTTGGGCAGTTAGGAGCATCATAAAATGAAAAGCTTAGGCACGCGTTCCCTCGTCCATCACCTAGTAGCAATGCTTGGCCACGCCAAAAAATGAAGCAGTAGTAGTGCTGGCAAGAGAGCCCCAGCTTTTATTGCTCTTATCTCCTTGCTTCTGGAGGAGGGAGATGTCTGTGTGGGGGCTCTGCACGGGGGACATGGTGCACACGCCACGAGGAGACAAGCTGCTCTCTAAATCACGGTGGCCCGTGATTTATGCAGAGGCTCACGGGTTAGGTAACTGCAGTAAACAGAATAAACAGACCTCAGTCGGGATTTATGGACCGACAAAAGGACCTTTAACCACAGAAGAAATGTGCTTTTGAGCCCTCTTCTACCACCAGATCCCAACCAAGGGCTTAAATACTTATGTCAAGCCCACAGAGATGAGGAGCTGGGCTGGATTCAGACTACTCTCATCTTCCCGTTATCTAAGTCATCTCGCAGTTCATCCCGTGTTCACCTCTCCGTATCGCACCCGCACGTGCACACACACATACCCGCGGAGCCGGAGGAGCCGGAGGGGAGCAGGGAGAGGATTTTTCTGCTGGAGCTCCATTGCTGGCGGGGAACTTACATCAGCAGAGAATCTGGCACTGTATTTCTGCTGTGAAAACACATCATTCACATCTCTCTAGAGGTTCCCCGGCCTCTAGACACCAGGGGTAGGTCGGAGGCGCCAAGGCCGCCCGGGCAGCAGTCCGGGTGCGGGGACGAGGTGGCTCCCGCCGCCTTCCCGGGGCCCGGGACGCGTGGGCGGCCGCGGTGCACGGGCTGCGCCAGCTCACCCGCACACAGCGGCCCTGGGAAAGGAACGGGACCTGGGCCTGAAATAACAGTCACTAGTAAACATCCAGCCAAGCACAGGGCTCCGAGTGCTCCGTAAGGAGGGTTCTCTCTCCTGATGTCCTTTTGGGGTGCAGCTGGATGCTTGGACCTTGCTCCGTCACAGATAGCAACAGTCAAGTGGGGATTCCTGCCTGTTGTTGCTGAGATAAACCTTCTTGAGACGAGTGGCTGTCTGCAGAGCAATTAAGGAGGGTTTTTTTTCCCCTTGTGCAAAAGAGGTGTTAGTTTTCCATGTGTTTCTCGAGTGTTTGATGTGCTTCTCCCTGTAGATGTGGAAACTCAAGTAACGATGATGTTGCATGCCAAACAGGAGGGCGTGCGGAAGGGCAGAGCGGCTGGCGAGCCCGCTGTTCCAAACCTCCAGGCTGGTATCTTTAAGTGATATCAGTGCACAGAAGCCAGCTGGAGAAGAGGAGCCTGTCCATCCTCAGGCAATCGTCTGTTTGTGCTCCGGGAGCGTTCCGACATCCATGACGCCAGCTCCCAAAGGGAAGATGCACGCGATAGGGAGCACAGCAGGGAAGTGTGAAACCACAAGCTGAGCTGAAAACTTTGGAAAATTTGGTACTAATAGGACGTCCTGTTTTCATACACTACTGCACAGACAACACAGTGCTACCAAACAAGCCTTTGGAGCTCAATGCTACCTCCTCCCTCGACAGCTGGAGAGGGAAAAGCATCCAGGAAAGTGCTGCCTTCTCTCCATCTTGCACATCTTTATTTAATTCTACTGCAAGCAAGCTCATGTATTTGACATGGAACAATTTAAATCCATGAATTGTTCTAAATCCAGGAGAATTGCCAAAACCCATGTTTTAGTACCTTTCCAAATTGCCTTTTCCTCCTGTCTTTGGGAGCCAAGATATGGCTATTTAATTACAAGCACAACCTTCACTTAAGAAGCCTTCCTAATGAGGCCGGGGTAGGAAGGCATCCAGGTTTTCCCACATGAAGCGCTGCTATTAGCTCGTTTTATCCCGCGTTTGGGTTTGGCTCAGGTCAGTCAGCGATGCCCTGGGGAAAGGGGCAGCAGTGACCCCCGAGGCCGTGGCGCCTGGTGGGCTCGTGGTAGCGCCTCGACCTGCCCCTTGGAGGAGACCGAATCCAACCTCCTGCCACGGGAGCGGGAATCGCGCTGGCTGCTTTTCCCATCTCGGATCTGGGAGCGGAGCCATTTAGCCCTCCGTGGGGCAGGGTGGGGGGAAAGGGGAGAGTGGAAAAGAAATGTAAAAGGGGAAATTGGGTCAAGTGGAGGCAAAGTAAAACCATAGTAGAGGATAAGCAAGAATGGCACTGCGGGGGATCCCTGTGGTCCCTGAAGCTACTGGAAAATGTTTTCCTTGGCTTGCCTTGAGCCTGGATTTCCAAAACAGAGGTAGCCGGATCCAGCAAACCCAACATAAGGTGCCTAGGTAAGAAACCTCTCCTGTGGCCTATTCCCTATGGCCAAGGTCGGGCTCCTCCAGCCCCTGTGCCTTGCCCTGGCATCTCCCAAGGAGATCCCTGCAGTGCGAGGTGTCACGGGCTCTGCGTGGCCAGGGGACAACACAGAGGCACAACACGGCAGCGGCACAGGCCGGCAGTGTGTGCGAGGGCCGGCGGCTCCTCCCGGCAGCTGCTCAGCCCTACAAATCCCTGCAAGGAGCTTCCCCATCCCAGGGAGACCCAGGCACCAAACGACACGAGTCCGTGTCACTTCCCAGGGCGAGGGCCCTGCCAAAGGGCCTGGCAAACCAGGGCCACGGGGTGCTGAGGCTGCAGGGGCAGCACCCCCTGCCTGCCCAGAGCCTCCTGCCGCTGCCGGGACCAGTCCCGCTGCTCCGCGGGCTGCAGACGGGGATGCGCCGGGACCCGCATCGCGGAAGGCGGCCGGGATGCACCAGCCGGAGCCGCACGCCGCTCCGCTCCCCCGGGACGCTCCGGCCGTGCATTCCTCCAGCCGGGCAGCCCGTGGAGCTCCCGGGAAGCATCGGGCCGCGCTGGAGCCAGCCGCGGCCCCATCCATCATCCTTATCAGGCGCCCGCGGCGGCGCGGCGGTCCCTGGCGCAGCGGCGGCACGGCCGGCGGGCCGGGGCTGCGCGGAGCCAGGCGGGAGGCTCCGCGCCGATAAGCGACGCTGCAAACAAAAACAACTGTCCCCGGCGGGCACTTCAAAGCGCGTCCCGCCGAAATTTATGTGGCTGCGGAGGCGGCGAGCGGCGCTGCGGGCACCGTCCTGCTGCGGTGCCCACCGGGAGCCAGGCACTGAGTTAGCCGAGGACATGCAGAGCCACATCGGGCTCGATGACACCAGGAAAAGGGACGGAGGTGCCACTGACAGGGGTAAAAGCTGGTGGCCGCAATGGCAGGGAGCGGGACAGCAGCAGGGACCCTGCGGCAGGACCCTATAGCCCAGGGCCACCTGGCTGCAAAAACTGGTGCTGAGGGGATGTCCTGAGCAATGAGGCCCTTTGCCCTTGGCCTGTGATGTCCCACAGGGCACTCCCGAGGCCACTCTGGGGCAGGAAAGTGGGGACCCGGGTGCCGCTGCTCCTGCAAAGCGGTTTATTCCTGGGACAAAGTCACTGAGACCTCTTGTGGCACCAGCTGAAACTCCACGTTTCCCCATCCAGCCAAGCAGGATGCTACATGGGCTGCACCACGGCCCGTGACAAGTGGGATGTCCCCTTGGTGGGACAGCATCTGTGCAACAAAAATGGGCTATCACCTCAGGGAAACCTCAAAAAATAACCACGCTTTGGTTAATGCAAGGCCCAAGCCACCTCACACCTGGGATCACATCCAGCTGTGCTCATGCCAAAAGCTGCAAGGAAAAGGACCCGGAGGGAAACCCCAAAGCGCCCACGGAGGCAAGAGATGGTGACAGCCCTTGGTGACACCCCAGAGCAGTATGGGGAAGGAACACTGTAGGGCAAAGTACCTGCACTCACATCCATTACACATATGTTCATCTTCACACACATACCCTAATGTTCAAGTGTAGTAGGACAAATCTACCCACACACACCTTGCTGGTGGCTGCCTCTTTTGCTCTTTATAGGATTTAGCTTCATTCCACTTTTTTCATACTCCAAATCTTGTTGAAAACTTTCATTAACATTTTAAAAATCAGTCTTTTAAGATTAGATGAACATGATTTATCAAGGCTCTGACATACAATTCTTTTCAACAAAGCTATTCAAAATTAATTTTGTTAGCTCAAATGCAGATGAACAGAAATGGAATGAAATTAGAAGCCTGCTTTTTATTTCTTTTCTTGCTTCCCTCTTCATTTTTAGTAAATGAGAGCAAAATTAAAGTGTAAAGGTGGTTATTTTATTTAATTTAACTAAATTTAAAGTGGAATAATTTTTTTCTACCTAGCTCATCACAACATCAGATATATTCCAGGTGAAGGGAGGAGCGTTGCTTTCATCTAGAACTTTTTCAGAAGAAAAGGTCCTTTCCCTCCTTTGCCCCAACAAGAGGTGTAGTAGAAAGGTGCCATCATACGTGCTTGAAGCAAGGTTTTCTAGCCTTGTAAGGACCACATTTTCTACTTTGCCTTTGATGGCAAAAACAACTTTTTGTTGTTCTCTTCCTCACTGTCACCATGGCCTGGGCCTCTCCCACCAAACTGGGCCCTTCCAGCGCCCTACCCCTCACTTCCAGCAAAAGCCTTGCACCACATACCACCTCTGATCACCACATACCACCACCAACCACCATGCACCAGCAGACAGACACATGCACCAGCTGCTGCACGTGCACCAGCCCTTCTGCACCATCTGCGTGCACCAACCACCACAGCACAACCCCACGTAGATGCGCTAGCCACGGTGATGCACGAGCACCCACCACAACACACCACCATGGTGCACCATGACCACCACTACCTCCCACCCCAGCGCCCACCACTCACCTGAGCTAAAAGGCGCGGCCCCTCTGCTTTTATACCGGAGTGGGTGGTGCCAAAGCTGCCTGCTACATCCTGATTGGCTGACTGGAGCTGTGGGCGTGGCCTCCCACTTCTGCCTCTTTAAAGTGACAGGCGCCCCCCACCGCGGCTGGAGATGCGGTGGTGCTGGACGGGCAGTGTCCCCTCGCCTGCCCGCACATATGCATACGTACATTATGATATCTTGTTTTAATTACATTAGAGCAAATGACTCCTTCCCCTATGGTTTATATCAGCGCTCCGGGTTTGTAATTTATCTTGGCACAGTCTAGACTGGAGCCACTTTGAAGCTGTTTCAAACAGGATGAGAACAAACAATTTCTCCAAAGTGGCTGGATTAAGAAAACTGGCAGCCATTCATCTTTTGGGGAAGGCTTGTGTCCGGGCCGTGTCCCCGCTGGAGCGCTGCCAGCCCGCGGCTCCCGCCCTGCACGGGTCGGAGACGTCCCAATCCCAACGGAGGCGGAAAATCCCCCCGCCGGCTACTGGGCACGGGGCTTCGGCAGAGGCTGCAGCCGGCGGGGTCTGCGCCACGGAAGACCTGATTTACGGCTGATTATTTTCCCTCCATTTATCATCAAGTGCTGGGGAGGAGATGGTCACGCTGTGCAGCAGCCCAGCCACGCGGGAGGCACCGCCCCGAGGAGGACACCGGCAACGGCGGCCACCACCGGCCGGGCCCCAAGGCGTCCTGGCGTTTCTGCAGTGTCAGGCACTGTGCGGAGCCACCAGATCCTGGTCCTTTACCCCAAATTCACGCCAGCATCGGTTCGGCAATGTGGGCTACCTATTCATTTTTCCTATAAACCTCATTGACATCTCTAATGCAGGAAATCTCTTCTTACTTTCTCAGATAAAACTAATCCTGAAAACATCTTTACTAAATTAAATAATTTTTCCTGTTGCATTTTATGGTTTTCCTATGGTATTGGTTACTTTACGAAAAAGCAAAGACCCAACCAAACTTTTTCATGGGCTGAGGAAGGTCACTGTCCTCCTAAACCATGCACTTCAAACTGCAACCCTCTGAGGGCTGGTCTGGGGACAAGCACAACCCAGGGAATGGCTATCCTTGAACCCTGTGAAATTGAAACATATGTGAGATGTAGAAATCCTTCCTCAAATCATTTCTTCCACCCTCCCAATATGTGTGGGGTAAAACCCTGAAGTCCCTGGGAGCTGTGCTGCTACCTTGACTGGCTTTGGGCTTTCACCTACCACCTTTCCTCGGGTACTGATTATTTTCTTCTCCCCTTCCTTTTTTATCTCTCTGGGTGAAGCACAGTGTGGGATGGAAACACTGCACCCCAACCAAGAAATGAGGTTTGTCTGGGTGCCAAGGCAGTAGCAGCTTTCCCAACAGTTGAAGTTCAGACAAACGGAGTGCCCAGGAGCAGCCCTGGGGTCTGGTTCCCCTTCTGGAGGGGACATTGCACCCAGAGGGGCCCCAGCTGGGGTGGGGAGCGCGGCCACCCAGGGGCACCGGAGCCAGGGCTGGAGACAACCTGCGGCAGAGGTCCCAGGTCCGTTCAGGAGACGGGGCCAGAGACAGGACAGGAAGACAAGCTACAACCTGGGCCTGAGGGATCCATCCAGGAGACAACCCGCGCGCAGCACTCGGCCAAGGTCCATCCAGGAGATGAGGGTTTCGGATAACTGCAGCCTCGCTGAGGGACCCAGGACTGAGCTCGTCCGGGGCCTCGGTCCATGGGCAGGACACGCTGGGGCCCCGGGGAGGCTCCTGCAGCCGCGTCCCGTCGAGGTCCTGCTGTGCCAGCGCAGCCCCTTGCTGGGCTGCGGGACGCGTGTCCCCAGCTGCATCGCCACACACCAACCCCGAGCACCAGCAAGGCTCGCATGGAAACACATGTGTTTTCTATATTTTCCACCCAAATGCTGGGTTTTAAATATTCTAGCAGCACTGCTTGCTCCCCGAAAGCTGCCAGAGTTTATGACAGATCCCTCCTCCTCCAGGCTTTGAAACCAGGCTGTAAACCTGCTCTGCAGGCTGGAGCGCTGCCCGTAAAGGGGCTGCTCCCCGCACGGTGTGCCTATTGGCTCCAATTAGCACTGGCAGGAGTCAACTGCAAAGAGAAGGGAGAGCTTATCCCGGGGACTGAATTGATTTATTTACAGCATTTTCAAAGCGAGATGAATACGACTATTTCTTTGGCCTTTTTTTTTTTTTTTTTTTAAATGAAGTTACCCATTTGCAAAAGAAGAAAAAAAAAAAGCAAAAAAGCCCCGTCCCTAAACAGCAGGAAGCTGGAGGATGCTGCCTGCTTTCCATGAGATGGAAATTCTGCTGTTTTCTCTACAGGCAGGATAAGATTGCCTGGTGTTTTATTGGGAATACTGCCCTGGCCACCGTCAGAACAGGGCAATTTGGCTCTCGATCCGGGTCCTGCCCTGCAGAGCCGGCTCCAACACTGCCCAGGGCTCCTTGCTGAGCGCGCCCGGTCCCGGTGCTTTCCTCGCCCCAGCGGTGCTGCCAGCGGTGCCTCTGCTGGGAGCCAGGGAAGCAGGAGCGCAGGATGCTCCTCTCGCGCTACCCGCAGCGTCGGGCAGCCACAGGGACCTGCTGCTCATTGCACTGCGCTTTGGGATCAGCCAGTGGGAGGAAAACACATCCTTGCACTTGAACGAGCAGCACGTGGAGATGAAATCCCTAAATCCTGCGACTCTTTCCCGACTCCTCCTCACTTTTCGTTCTTCTCTTCCTTGCTCCGCAGGGCCCCTCCGCAGCAGCCCTGCCCCTGTGCCACAGGGCTCTGCAGGCTCCAGGGGCTCTGGCAGGGAAGAGCGGCCAGGCTGCGGCTGGAGCAGGGAGCTCCTCCAGGAGCTGGACGGGGCTGAGACCCTTGGAAAGGCTCGTGCATCCCTGCCCTCAGCTTGGTTATTTAGCATTTCCCTCCCTCCCTGTCTGCAGAGAACGCTTAGAAGGGGCCAAAGTCCCACCGGAATGCGGCAGCCCCAGGCTGGGTGTGCGGAGCAGCCAGGTATCCGCGGCAGCAGCAGCGATGGAGCAAGGCTGGCGCTGCGCTCACAGCGGGATCCCTGCTATCTGCGCCCAGCGAGTGCTCCGGCAGCAGCAAGGCTGGCAGCACCGAGGTTCCCGGGGCCTCGTGCCTTCCCTTGCGTCCCAGAAGGTGTGGAGCCCGGCTGAGGCTTTTCTTCTAGACGGGATATGGATTGAGTTCCTCACCAGTGTAGATTCCCTGGTGTCTAATATGAGTTGAACGCATTCTGCAGCGGCTCCCTTGGGGGCACGTTAATAGCAATTTCCTTGCTCCCCTGCGCTTGTGCTAGTTGCTTACTTTGTGAAACCTCAGGAAAGCAGCATCCTTTAGACCTCTGCCTTTGCTTCAAAGTGTGCTGGAGTTCCTACAGTGGTTCAGAAGCTGGGGGAAGAGCCTGTACTTCCAGGAGCCCAGCACATGTGGGAAATCCCTTCATCCTTATCCAGAGTCCGACCAGGAGTGTGAGACCCCGGGCACTGCGGGGTCAGGAGGTGGGTGCTGGTGTCCCCTGCTCGGGTCCCTCCCTGAAAGCAGGAGAACATCCTGAGCTCCGAGCGGGTATCGCTGGAGCTCCTCTCGACACGAGCCAGGGATCCAGCCCCACTGTGTTTTGGACCGAGCGCCCCATTGCAGAGCTGGGTGCCAGCAAGACCCGGTGCCCTGGTGCCTGGGGACACAGTCTCGGGGATCATCTGCAGGATCAGGACGGAGCAGCCGCGCACGGCGGGCAGCACTCGGACCCGCGGCGGCTCCTCGCGCTCCCTCCACCTCTCCCTGCCGCCGGCGCGAGGTCCTTCCCGGCGGAGCAGCTGCTTCCCGTCACGGCGCCGTCAGGCAGGAGCCGCCGCGGGGCGGCTCACGGGAGTTATGTCAATTGCTTGCTACCAACTGCGCACTTTGCTTCGCAGGCAGCAGGCGACCCTGGCCATAACTCACCGCTGGAGCTGCCTGCCCGACGGAGTAGCCGACAACAGGGAGTTTATGGCCTTTGGAGCGGACTTTGTTAGCCGTAACCTCGGGGGACTTCGCCTGCGAGAACGGGAAACGCCAGGAGCTCGTTAGGCTCATTAAGGGAGGGGAAGCGCCGTGGTCTGTGTATCTGCAGGGCAGCGGGGAGCAACGCCAGCCGCATGGGATGGCACACGGGGTGGGATGCACGGGTGCAAAGCGGAGCGCGGGCTGCTGAGAGCCTCGTACAGGCTCTGGCCGTGCCTCAGTGTCCCCAGCCCCGCTCGCTGCCTGCAAGCAGCGCCCTGAGCATCTCCCGCCGCGGCCAGAGCCCCGTGCAGAGCGGGGCTGCGCTCACCCCCGCAGCTGAATCAGCAAATAATTAGCAGCAGCCAGAGCGCGGGGATTAGCCCAGCTCCTTCCCAGCTGCCGGCCGTGCATTAACCCCTTCCCAGCCCCAGCACGGGGCTCCCGCACGAGGGGCCGCGCGGGGCTGCCGGGCACGGGGCTCGTCCCCTCGGGGCACGCGCCGTCACTCCCATGCCCGGCAGCTCGTTCGTTCCTCTCCGGGCAGCCCGATGACAGCGCTTCCCTTTACTACCAGCTGCAAAAACCTGGCAGCTGATTTAGGAGAGCTCCCGGGACCCAAAATGTAAACCGTTTTTCACCAGGAATGTATAAGCAAGCCATAAAATAAGGGATTTGGGTCTGGTCACATGGGACAGGCCTCCCATAAAATTGAAGCATTGATCTGTATTTTAGTGAGCGGCTTCGAAGCTGCCCGGGTGATTGAAGACCTGAGCTTTCACAAACTCTGTAATCTCCCGCCATACATCTGAAGTGGCATGTTTGAAGTCCGAGGAAGAGTTATTTATATTATTTACATAATACACGTCGAAAGGACATTAGCCGAAGCCCGGGGCTCCGGTCGCTCCTGTTGTTTGCAGGCCCGGGAGGATGCGCGCAGGCCACGCGGCGGCAGCCCCCGCCAGACCCCCGTCCTTCCCGCGTCATTCCCGACGGAGCAGCGCCCGCTGGGGCCGCCGTGAAACCTCCCCTTCCCGTCCCGACCCCCTTGCGAAAGGGAGCCGCTACAGACCCCCAAAAATGAGATTTTGGGGGTAAGCAAAACTATTTATCAATCCAACACCCTGAACAGCTCCAGAGGAGGCAAGCAGCAGAAGTGCAAACGCTTCATTCTCCCTATTTAAAAGCACCCACTGATTTTTTTAGTTACTCTTTAAGGTATTCCCGCTCTACACTGAATTCGCTCGCCCTGTGCTCCGGGATGAGCGGCAGAGCAAAGTGGCAGCAATAACTTGTGTTTCTCCACACAGGTAATCATCAGGACGGATTTTTGGCAGGGTCAGAGCGCTGAATTGACGGCGGTGGCCCTAAGGAGCACACGTGGGTTGCGGGGCAGGTCCCTTGTCCCAACAAGTCACTGCAGTCACCGACCTGGCTTTTGTAGTGCCTCGACGGCCAAACAGGACAGAGCCAAGGGCTTTTTTCCGGCCCGGTTATCGGAAACCGCAGGATTTCCCCACGTCACGTAATGCTTCGTGCCCGACAGCTACGGCCAAGCTGCGATCTCTATCTTCGAGGGAAATCAGGTCTCGGCGTAAGTGCTGCTTTAGGGTTTGGAGCCGAAGCTGCCGGAGCCCTGTGACTGGGAGGAAAAACAGGTTTTTGCTAAAAAACATAGTTCAGAAAGCTTCTAAAGGCATCACTCACGAAGGCGTGCGTGAGTATGTATGTGTGTAAATAATTTTTAACTTGGTCTCAGGAGCTTTGCTTGCCTGACTCATGACTTTTTCTTTTTTTTAATATACAGCAACAGAAAACACAGTAAAACATACTCATGTGCTCTCCAGGGAGGGCCCTGGCCCCCGCAGAGCATTCGAAAGCATCAATTACATCAGCATTATGGGCAGGATAGTTTGTACGATCCCTGTTAAATAGTCAACCTGAGAAATCTGCCTCTAAATCCCCCTCGCTGCTCTTGGGGCTGGAACCGATTTCTGCCCAGGCTTCAGCACTAGGAGATGTTTTAACTTAAAAACACTGAAAAACATTAAAACCAGGCCGCATGCACGTCTTATTGAGCAAATCCCGCACAGATGGACTGCATTGAGCGGCGAGCAGTTGTTCTGTGCTGCTCTCTGAGTTAATGAGACCATCAGCGGTCCCGGGCGCTCCCTTCCCTGCGGCCCCGGCTGCGCAGGGCCCTTCCCGAGCGCTGCAAGAGGCTCCGTCCAGCGGCTCCGGGGCCCGTTGGATGCCGGGAGGTGGGTGCTGCTGCCTGGCAGCGAGCGCGGGACAGGAGCTGCAGCAAGGGCTCCGCATCTACCTGTTCCCAAAAAAACAAAACAAAACAAACAAACAAAAATCCACAAGATTCTCAGGATTTTTCCTCCCCCACCACCAGTTTCTTCACCTGGGGGACACTAGGTCTCCCGCTCTGTGGCTGAGGAGAGAAGCCAAAGGAAATCGGTGCTTCCTGCGTGGCGATGCAGGCAGGTTGTGCCTCGTTAGCAGTGCGCGGAGCGGAGCACGGAGCTCTGAGCTCTCCTCGGCCGCGCGGGGAACCGGACCAGGCTCCGATACGTTAGTGCAATCAGTGACTTAAAGGAGTAATCTGATCAGATGCAGCTAGTTATTATAATGGAATCAGTGACTCTAACAAGCTCCTGCGCAGACTGGATTATGGCGTTCACTCATCCATAGTTCATTAGGGCTTGGAGAAGGGAATCCACAAGAAGTCATGAAATACGATCTCCTAATCTCTCCTAAGCAGGAGAAGCCCAGCTATAAAGAAAATACCTTTTAAAAATCCCCACGAAGTGAATAAATCTCCCTGCTCCTAAAAGGCAACGAAAGCTGGCCTGCTAGAGACAGGGATCTGCTAACTGGATGCATTTTCCATGCCCCCAGTTAAAGGGGCTTCGCCCAAGGGCCGCACTCTTGGGTGGAGGAACAGAGGGCTTTCTGTTTTCACAGACTCAAAATACCTTCCTAACAGGTTCCTTGGGGTTTCTGGGGAGAGAAGGGAAAGAAAGAGGACTGGGGGATGGAGCAGGGCTGACCCACCATCCATCATAGTGATGTGGCCATCAGAGAGCTTCAAGGAGAGAAGTTCTGCCTATCCTGGAGAAACATCCCATTTCTAGCGTCCTTCCCAATTCCAAGCCGTCTCCTTGAATTTGCAGCTGGAAATGTCACATACTCACAGTTGGCGATTGCGGTGCAAGCATGGAGCCACTGTGGAGCTGCATGGGACTCAGAGCTGGCCCATGCGCTCCAGAGCAGCCTGCAGGAATGAGGAAAGGGAAACCCTGGCCTAAGCTATGGAGGCAGCTAAACCTTGCTGGCCCTTATCAGGAGGGTGCTCAGCTGGCGATTAAGTGAAGCCCTCGTTAATACTGGTGCAGCTGGGCCTGCTGGAGGGTTTAACTTGAAGCACGTGCTCTTGCGGCTGAGGCTCTTACTGCATCTGAACATCTGGATAGTGACCGCCCGCTCCAGACCTCTCTTCCCCGTGCAGGCAGATGGGTTATCTAAAGGAGAGGGAGGCTTGAAAGCCAAATCTGTCTGTCAGGGCCACTTTCATCCTTGGCTTTCCCAGGGGACTATTTAGCCATGTATGGAGTGTCCTGGAAAAAACCTGTCCCATGATGGATGTGACTTAATGGGACACCTCAGTGTGCAGGAAGCAGCACAGAGCCTTCCTTCTGGGCTCCTTTTGCCCCAAAAGAGCCGTGCGGGAAGGGGCTGCCTGGGTCCCTGTTGGGCGCCACGGGGTGAGGATGCCGGGAGCCCGCGCGTCTCCGCAGACACCTCCGTGCAGGCACCGGTACCTCTGGAAGCGCCGGCTCTGCAGACTCCAAACGCGGAGAAATGTTTGACAGAGGCGTGCACGTATTCCAAACACCGCTTGATTCATGCTTTAAAGCCTCGCTTGCAAACATACTTGCGCAGCTTGCGCATCAATCACGGCAAATATGCTCTTGTAAACAGAGCAATCGAGACGGGCTGTCTCTGGCAGCGTGCGGGGCACGGGCAGCGCGCGGGGACAGGCGCTCTGCGGCCGGCCCTGGCACCGCAGGTAGCGCAGGAAAACGCTCCCGCAAACCCGTCCCGGCCACGCGCAGCCCGGGCAGAGCTCGGTGGTGCCCAGGGCCACCTGGTGCCTGCGTGCCAGGCACAGATCAGGAGATCATTTCATTTCATCTCATTTCATCTCGTTTCATTTCATTTCTTCATCCGGACCATGCGGCTGTTACCTGCCTATCACAGACCTGCTCCCGCATGGGGGATGCTGCTCGTGTTGTGTGCCCGGGAGGGTGGCAAAGGCCCCCGGCATGGGCCAACACGGCCAGCACCATTCTCCATTGGGAATGGGGTATGGATAACGGGGGCCACATGCTGGCATGCTCTTCCCATGCCAGCTGGAGCATCCCAGGCCTGTACCCAGGAAAACCTCAGCCCGGAGCTGCTGCCCAAAGAGCCGTGGGACGGGACGGGGCGGGTGGCAGAAACGTCTGCTCCAGCCTTGCAGGTCCGGGAGCCGTTCCCACGCGAGCCCCCCTGCCCGGCGCTGCCGCCACGCGCGGGCGACGCACGGCCCTCTGTTTAGGAGACACAAATAGGAAAGAATTCCAGCGGCGGCGCTTCCCGCTGCCACGCGAGATGGATCGGCGCTCGGGGCGGCAGAGGAACGTCCCGCCGTGATCCAACCCAGCACCTTGTCCTGAAATGCTCCGCTATGGATAAATAAATGACTGTGCCGGAGCAGGGTGACACTTTGCAGCCCCGGACGGTGACACTGACAGATGTAATCAGAGCGGGAGCTTTAACGGGAACATGGAGCTGGTGGAGGCAGCAAAGGGAAATTCAGGAGGGGTTGGAAGGATGAAGAGGAGAGCGGGGAGCGCGCGCTGGTGCGTGGGGTGGAGGAAGGCCCAGGCGCACGGCTGCTCTAGCTATCGCGGGTGCCTCCGAAGCAGCCGGGATTTCTCCGGCTGTCGCTTCCACGCCGGTGCCATCCCTAGTCCTGAACGGAGCGTTTCTCCCGGCGCGGCTCCGCTCGCCGGTTTTGGGGCTGTTGTGCCCCTGCTGCGAGCAGAGCAGGGAGCTCCCGCGCGGCTGCGGAGCGGTTACATCCGCACCACGCGGAGCGGGGACAGACCTGCCTCGTCCCATATGCTAAATAATAACATCCATATGAAGGAAAACAAGGCCTGAGCAGGGGAAACGGGCCTACAAAGGCCTTTATCTGGCCTAATCAGAGCAAGATCAGCTGCAATACGTGAAGAAAATGTGCTTTACACAGGAGACCCAGCCCTGCTAAGGTTTCGGCTCTGGTTAATGACACTGTAAATTAAGGCTGTCATCCTCAGAAATGATTTTTTTTTCCTCTCAATTGCAGCTACAGAAAACAACAGCCTTCCAAACCGGGGGGCTCACGGCAGCCCGTCCGCTCCCCGCCAGCCCCGCGCTCCTGCACCGGGTCGTGACAGGGCTGCCGAAATCTCCCTGCAGAAACCCCCTGCCCTGGGATTTCCTTCCCGCACGGAGTGGACGAGGCCGAGCCGACCTCCTCGGAGCAGATGCAGCGAGGAGGAGCGCCCAGCTGCAAGCACCCCAATTCCCAGGGCTCCCTCACGTCCCCGTCAGCACTAATCGCTGCGGGGAGCAGGGTCCTGCCGTGCTCCTCGCACAGGACGGGACAGAAACGGCAGCAAGTTTCAAAGTTTGGAGCCTCAGGACAGAAACGCTTATGGCTAAACCCTTCTGGCCTGGTCCTGTTAGGACCATTAGCAGCTCTGGGGCCGAAAGCATCCCGGTTCCTTAGAGCTCCTCCGGTCCCGGTGCCTTGCCCCATGCGGGAATAGCAGCTGGGCATTGGAGCCTGGTCTTCCACATGATGGGAAACACACGCACACGCTCTGATTTATATAGGTATTTATGCATACTTAAAATATTCTATCAGGATTGTTGCTGTATATTGCTGAATTGGGAATCACCAGGAATTTATTCAGGAATCGTCAGGTAATGCAGAGGTAGTGAGAAAAGGGCTTTTCCAAGAGCTCTGGTGACGTTTCCCTGGGAAAGGCGAATCCAAAACGCTCCGGTCCACGATGCTGCCCGGGCTGGGGGAGCTCTCCCAGCCCAGGGCCGGGCCTGTGGCCGCGGATCCCGGACCGCAGCCGCCTCCCGGGAAAGGCGCTTTCCCTGCCGAGCCAGAGCAGGGCAGCAGAGAGGGAGCCGGGAGCGCTGGAAGGCTCCGCGCGGCTCCGCGGCCGCGTTCCTGCTTTGGGGCTGTGGTGCAAAGCAAAGCGCCGGCCAGCCTGGGTGCTCTGCGCAAACGGCTGCGTTTGAGGGCTTATTCCATTCCATTCTATTCTTATTCTATTCTATTCTATTCTATTCTACTCTATTTTTATTTTTTAATGGCGTCTCAGAGAGAAAAACAGGTCCGCATGAAGCTGCTTCAGATGGCTCAAGCCAAACTGTAACAGCAAACGAGTTTTGATTAAGTGCATTTTAACAGAAAAACCTTGTTTTCCCTCCACATCCACTGCTCTTGGCGTGAGGCAGGGAGCCAAGGGCAGAATCATCCTCAGCTCTCAACAAAGCATTTTGCTTCATTTGTGAGAATTAGAGGACAGGAAAGCTGCCGCTTTTACAGGAGAATTCCTCCCAATAAACTCTGTGTTAAACATTTTATTTTTTTCTCCCTAATGGTTTAGGAGGCGTCAGGTACTGATGCCAATAAATAAAGCTGCTCATGGAAAAGATGTTTCTCATCCCAAAGCAGCCCACGCTGCTGGGTGGAACGAGGGTGGTGGATAAGGGTGTCCCTTGTGCCGGTGGTGCCTTCCCGATATTGGAGTGCCGGGCACATTCCAGAGGCCAGCTGGGCACTGCCAGCGTTCCCGATGCTCCCGGCTATCCACCAGTTATCCCACTTCTCCGGCTGCCGCCTGAACCAAAACCCAAGGAAACAAACCAAAAATAACTGCGTGTCTCGTCTCATCCCGTCCCCACTCCTTGCCATCTCCTCCCATAAAACTCTCTCCCTAAGAAGGGAAATATGTGCAGCTCTGATCTGGATGCGGCTGCGCTCTGCCTTCTGCCACTCGGAAAATGGGGAAAAAATCCTGGAAAAAAAGGGTGCGAAAAAAAGCACTAGGAATTCAGCATTTATAAAGTAATTATTAGACAATTTTGAGTTGTGAAAAAAACCTTCTTGTTTAACTGTTTAACTTTTAAACCCACCACAGTGTGCAGAAAGCAAACTTGGTTCTGCAAAGTCGCCTTGCAACCCTTGCTGCAACTTTCCAACTCGTTTCCTTCAGTTTTTCCCTTGCTCTGACCTGTTTCCTGCCACAAGCGCTTGAGGCTCTGCCGCCCATTTAAACAATTTTGTGGCATCTGCCTTTTCTCTGCCCTGGAGCATTTTAACCCAGCCCAATTCCTTTTTTTTCCCCTCTTTTTTCTTTTTTTTTTTCTTTTTTTCCCTTTTTTTCCCCCCTCTCTTTCCCCCCTCCCGGCGCTGTCGCTCAGGGCTCCATCACTCATTCCCAGGATGTGCTCCCTGCACTGCGGAGCGGGAGCATTTGGGCTGCTCCAGGCCCTTCCCACTCGGAGAGGGATGCGGCCCTGGAGGAGCGGGGGAAACAGGCGGAGAGGGGGTTGCTCCAGGGGGCATCCGCTCATTTGGGGTTCCCGATGCCTCCGGATCTTCAGCAACCCGCGTATCTGGGCCGGGCATCGGTGGGAAGAGGCAAGAAAGTCCCCTGGGCCGTATGGGCCGGGCGGGGACGTGGATCTGGGGGTATCTCACAGCCTTGCAGCGGGCAGAGAGGAGAAGAGGCCCCTCGCACGGCAGCCCCCGTCTTTCCGAGCACACGAGTGGGGACGACAGCCCGGACGGACCCGCCAGAGCCAGCGCTTTGTGCCCAGCCCTGGCCAGAAGGGCAAGACGCCACGAGCTGCTTTAGCAGGCGCTTGTGCAACCGAGCTGCCGTGGAGGAAGCGGCTTTCCCAATCCCGCGCCGATAGCAGCCGGCTCGTGCCCCGGAGCGTGACACTTCAGAGCCCTTGGAAACTCTGCGGGAGTGGAGAGCGCACGGAGGAGCCGCAGGGCGCTGGGACAGGCCGGGGCGCTGCTCCCGCTGCTCCTGCTTCCCCGTATTGCAGAGGTGCCCCCGCGCGTCGGCACCCGGATCCGCGCCGGGAGGCCCCGGAATTCCAGCGGAGGAAGGAAGGGACCTGGGAGCGGGGCAGAGCGAGCCAGCCCCGGGGACATGGCACTACGTGGGGCGCCAGCACCTTGTCTCCATCATCATCATCATCATCACGGGCAACGCAACAACAAAGCAAAGACCAGCTGGGCTAATGACGTGGGGCTCGTGGCCAGCGGCCCCTGGGCCCCTCTCCCTTCCGCTGCATCCCAGCACGGCTGCAAACTGGCGTCGGGGTCCGTGGGGACGGCGGCTCCGCCGGCACAATGCGCCCTTGTGGACACGGCCTCAGCAATTGCCCCGGTTAATTTATGGCCACCGCACCCCATTAGCGGCAATAAACGTGGAGCCCGGTTTTGCCGAAATTGTGAGTTACGGTTTTTCAAATAAATACATTTTCCTATAAACCGGCACTGTGTTTAGGTTGAGTGTTCCTCGCAGACACATCCATCTACATAAAATACACAGGAGAGGAAGCCGAGCTGTGACTTTGCTCTGACGACATAAAAACTTCTGTAAACACAGTGTCATTTACAGCGCGAGCAAGGAGAAAGGAAAAAAATAAACACCAAGGACCTGGCGCATCCCTGCGGGAGCGCATGGAAAATTTACACATCTTTTTTTATTTTATTTTTTCATTTTTCCATAAAGCTTGGTTTTGTTTTCAGTTTGGTTTGTCCGGGCAGGCTGTGGCTGCTTGGCCATACGCAGGCTGAGGCGGTGGCGGCCGTGGTGCCGCGCGGAGGGTTGTGGCCGGGAGGATGCCGCGCTCGGGCCCCTCCGCACCTGCAGCCGCCCGCGGTCCTGCCCCGCGACAGCCCCGAGCGGCGCGGGGACACGGCGGGGCCGGCGGGCGGCACAAGGAGGGGGTTAATCCCGGTTTTAAGCCACCCCATTCCCTGCGTTCCCGCAGGCCTCCCTCTCGCAGCCCCTCGGGATGTCCGTGCTGCTCCGCACTGCGCACCCGGCAGCGCCTGCGGCTCCTGCCTCAGTTTCCCCGCGCCCCGGCAGCCGCTGCCGCCAGCCCGGAGAGGCAGCCGCGTCCGGAGGTGCTGAGTGATGATTATTGCGTTATTCCAGGCGAGGGCTATAAATACCCAGGGGCACCTTTAGACACAAGCCAGCTGCCCAGGGGAGCCGGCCCAGCGCCGGCTCCGCTCGCGGACACAGCGGGGACGTGGCGGCCCCGTGGGGCACCAGCCGCGCGGGGCTCTGGGGCGACTGCCGGCCCCGGGGCCGCTGCCGGGGGCACGAGCACGTGGGAAGCTGCAGGGGAACGTTAGCGGGGAAGACAAGGGGAATATTTTACGGGGCTGCAATGTAAACAGAGCAGGAGCAGAGCCCCTTTTTATGGAGTCCCTGTCCTGCCAGGGCATCTGCCGCGGCCCTGATTTACGGTCCTATTTAGATAAGGCAGCAGGGGAGGGGGAGCGGGGCCGGCGTCAAAGTCACAGGACAGCCCGGGCTGCCGCTGCGCCGGGGGCTGATAAGGAGGTGGCCGAGGGCCCCGGGCCAAACCCCGCAGCCCCGGGGCCCGGCAGGTGGTGGGTGCGGAGCCGGCGGCGCCCGCGGGCACCAGGGCCGCAGGGACCTGCGCGATGCTCCCGCCGGCCCCCGGCCGGCCGCGCGGGCAGGAAACCTTTCCCCGGCCGGCCTTGAAGGAAAACAGGTGGAGAGAAACGCGGTTCCTCCCGCGCTGCGAGTCGTAAATCGCCTAATCCGCAAGGGCCGGCGTTTCCCCCGGCGCGAGCGGGGGGACGCGCAACGAGAGCGACTCAGCGAGGGCTGGAGCAGCGCTAAATTTGGACGCCCTGACAAAGGCCGTCTGGTTTGATTTAGAAGGTGTCGGAGTGAAAAGGGCTCCGGTTTTATTATTTTATTAAAACACGAAAGATTAGAACGATTTTCCGACGGGAAAGCAAGGCGCTGCTCCCACTATTTGCTCAGCTGAGCGGCTCCTCGTTCGGGGGGACAGCGGCCGGACAGCGGCCGGAGGCTCCGCTGCATGTGAGGGGGTCCCAGGCTGGGGCTGGGAGGGATTTTGGGGATGGGGCTTGGCCAGCACGGCCCCGTCCTGGCCATGTGCCTGGGTTGGAGCCCTTACGGGGCAGGGAGAAGCCGGAGGCTGTTGGGGAGCTCAATGCGGGAAGCGGGACCCCTTGCGCCTCTCCCAGGCTGATCCCAGCACGGGGCTCCGGGCAGCCACCCGGACACGGGCGTTTTGGAGGAAATCCCGGCGGGGTCCCTGCCCAAGGCCCGGCTCCACGGGCAGGTAATCACTAGCAAATGTTTGCTGGGCACTTGCCCACGGCGGGGCAAAGGGGGCTCTTTGCATCCTCCGAGAACAAAGCGGAGGGCAGCGACGTGGGGCAGACCCGGCCGGGCCTCCCGCCCCCGCGAGCCCAAGGAACCGGGGAGCCGCTTCCACCGCGGCCCGGCTGGTCGCCCCCGC
>JASSRY010001068.1:2114269-2130926 GCA_032466555.1 Tinamus major
ACGTGTCTGGGAACAAACCCCGCGCGTGGGGCGCTGTCCTGCTGCTCCTCCGCACGCTCCGCGTGTTCAAGGGCTCCGTGCTGACCCGAACCGTCCCCGCTTGTCCTTGCGGCTGCTGGGAAAGCCGCGGGAGCTCCCGGCACCCCGCTCCAGGAAGTATCCGTGGCAGGAACGCAGCGAAAGCGGACGAGTCCATCCGCAGGTCTTCATCCGAACTGCCTGCAACAAACAAACTAACAAAACCACCAGAGAAATCCCTTTTAGGGAAAAAACCACCACTGCTGCTGCTGACAGCACTTACGTGGAGGGCTGAGAGCGCTCCATAGGGAGCTTGCTACATTTCTCTGTATAACATCACCAGTAAAAATCAAGTAGCAGGGCCTCGACTGTCCAGCAGGGCTAGCTTGACAGTTTGGAAGCTAAAAGCACAGGCCGTAGAGACCGGTGATAATAGCAGCAAGCAAATAGGTAAGAGGGAACATGCACAAAAGACAGGAGTTCCTCCTGCCTCTGCTGGTGGGCAAATTCCCTAGGTGCTGCAGGAATGCTGTGCGGGACAGAGGGAGCCGCTGCAAAGCTGCCACTGTGGGTTGGTTCTTCACAGTATAGCTCATTTTTGGCCATAACCTTTTGGCCTGTGTAAATAAATATACGTTTTTTTCCCCAAGTTGTTTTGCAATGCCTACTAAGGGAAAAAAAAAAACTGCCCGTCATTCTCGATTTGCTAATTAAATGTTAAGTGTTGCTAGCTCAGCCTAACACAACAACATTTTTTTTCAGTCTGAGAAAAAGCAGCATGCAGACATCTTCGTATAATTGCAGTTCATTTCAGCACATCCTCACAAGAGCCTCCAGAGTTGACAGTCTGCTAGGCTGGAACTAGCACGCTGTAAAATAAACTGCTTCATAGAGACATTTTTTATTAGGTATCTATCACTAACCCGATCTAATAATTCTTTGTGCGCAGAGCAGTGAAGTGAGAAACAATGTTTCATAAACCCATCAGCACGGAGGCAGCTTTAGTGCCTCTGAGGCCATAATAGCTTCCCCGTCCAAGCCAGCCCTCTAATCAAATTAAGGAAACTTGCGCAGACCTGTAAATCTTAACTGGAGCAGCACTACCCTCTACAATGTCTGCTATGCAGCCGTCACCTGCTACCTATGTTTTATTGGAGTCATTTTGAGTTCGCGGGACAGAAACGCCATCTCTGCAAGAGCTGAGCGTGTTCCTGTGCTGGGAAGAAAGCTGTTTATGTCCACACAGGTATCGTTGGACCATTTCCATTTTCTGTACCTCAGGGCCCAGGGAAACATTGCTGGGGTATCCTTTCCCGACTCCCCCTCTCCTTTGCATTTTTGGAGGGTGGTCTATATTGAACCCACTGTGACACTGCTAAAATGCTTAAATTGTGCATCGTTAAACCGTGCGTCCCGCACACACGCAGCTTTTCACACACGCCGTTGTCTGCATTCCCCTTGGTTTATTTCATTATTTTTTAGTCCAATTGCATGGAGTTAAACATCAGGATGGAGCAGCAGTTCCTCCCAAGGCAGAGATGCAGCAAAAGCTTCAACCAACCCTAGGCCGCACAACAGTTGGGCGATACTGAACGTTCCCAAAGGCAGCTCGGACGAGACGCGCGCAGCTCTAGCCCTCCATCCTCAGCCTGCACACGCAGCAAGCGCTGCTGCCTTCCACAAAAGCTCCTGCAGCCTCAGAGCAGCGGCTGACAGCGGAGCTGGGACACGAGCTGCCCCGTCCCCACGCGCAGGCCGCGGCAGGAGAGCCGTGCTGGGAAACAGCAGCGGGAGCGGAGCCCATCGCTTGTGTGGAACAGGCAGGGAGAAGCACACACAGCTTCAGAAAACACATTAAAAATTTATTTTAAATATATTATAAAAGGAAGTCCATTCAACTTTAAAAACACTAGGCATTCTATCAATGATTCCCGATTTATGAAAGCTACTACATTAAAGTGCTAGAGTCCTTTACCACCCAGATATTAGGCTGTTGGTCCTAATATGCACAGAAATAAATATACACTGGTTCAAGAGACATAACCCAGTATTACAGATAAAATGCATGCAGTACAAGGATAGACAAACTTAGACCTTATCACCAAGATCCTGGAAAATGTATTTTAAAATGAATTCCATTCATCACCCAAGAGGCTAAAGCTATTTGTTACCGTTACATAAGGGCTAACGTTTTAGTCCATTAGCCTGATCAGTTTTTACCTTGTTTGCTTGTCCAAGTTCACATTTGCTTGCTTGATAATTGGGATTAGAACTTTCTTTCCTAGAGTTGAACAACTAGCTTGGAGCCCACAAGGATCCAGAGGCTTTAAAGAAAACCTCCAAATCCCTCACATTTTCTGGAACCATTGAAGCCTTCTGGGTAATACAAAAGCATCAAGAAAGCTCAGAATAAAGCAAATAAAAGGAGCATACTTGGCTAGCAAAAGCAAAAAAAAAAAAAAACAGATATAGGATTTTTATTAGGATTTCCATAATCTGCCACTCTAATTTTATACACAAGTTAAAGCATGAAACTAAGAATGAACAATCAGAGCAGGAGGTCAGTTTATGTCAGCTATACTTTAAATTTATAACATGGATAAGGCAATCTGACTGGTTAAGGAGGAATATGAAATGCATTAATGGGTCAGTGATGAATCCTGGTGGACATTTCAGGTCCCAGCTTTCCCATTCCCATTCTGTCATTGAATCTCTCCCCTCCATCCTAACCAGTGGAGAGCTGCAGCCTGTGTTAAGATATGGACACAACACTAGGGCAGCAAATACAACACTCCAAGGTAAATATGACACAGGTTGGGAAATTGCAGCAGACTTGCCTTGCTTAGGATCAAGCAAAAGAGCGCTGAGGAACTGGGAGCAGACCCCAGTACTCCTGTCTCCCAGTGCAGCTCCCCTTTCACTACATCCCGGGAAAGACCCTTTAACTCCAACCCCGCAGACACCAAGGATTAGCCCCAAGCTGTTCCCTGTTTTGACAGCTCGCTACTGAAACAGGCGCTCATGCTGAATAACTGTCAGAATGGGAGTCCCACCTGCACTGCTGTCTGTCAGGTAATGACTGGGTCAGCACCATGAGGCTCCTTGGCTGCAGATGGTTAGAAACACAGGAGGAGCATGAAATGCAGCACCTGGAATGGATGCAGATGCAACCTGAATCCCATGGGCTGCTAAAGCCAGCCTAGATTAGACCTAACTTCTGGGTAAGGACTCTTTCAGTTGAAAACACTAGGGCTGAATGCTTGGGGCTGTCTATTCTCTCCAGTCAAAACCTTTCAAATGTCTGTCTCTATCTTGAAAGATTATTCAAAATGAAAGATTCTCTCTTTTTACGCAGCAGTTATGTGATTATCCCATATGAGTTTTACAAGACAGGACAAAGACCTAAGTGACATAAGGCAGGGTTCACTACTACGGTGCTTCTAGAGTGGCTACGAGAGCACTGTTCTTGCAGTGCTACGCACGGATGGTGCCTGTTTGACTTGCACCACATGGATATTTCAACTCAGCGAGGGGGAAAGCTGCTGAGTGGAACTTTCCAGTAAAGCGACCAGTCTGATGCACAGACACTGCTTTCTTGCTACTTCTGTATTAGAGACTAAACCACACCTTTTAAGGGTTTCCCTGTTATGTAAGGCATTGACTTGCCGAGAAACTCTTCTACCTCAGATTTCATAAGCCTGTTGGACTATTTCTGATTTAGATATTTGAAACATAAAATGCAGAATCTTGGATGTAGGTGAAATGCATGAGCCTTTACCATGAGGTGAAACATCCAAAGATCAAGACATCTTTCGTCTGGCTTTAGTGATTATACTGTACCAAGCCAAGATGAAGCTACCATAATTTCCAAGGCTCCCAATTATTAAGAGTGACAGAAAATAAAACAAACCCCAGTCATTACGAGTATCAATTCAGTAGAGAAACACAGGAGCTTCCAAATTACTGTCTTTTGCCAAAACTATGCACTGAAGGTTGAACATTTAAAAAACTACACAAACATACAAACACCACACAAGTCAAGTGCTCTCATACACCCTCCCCTCTTGTCCAGCAAGGCACTAGGAAATGGTTCAAGTTTAGGCATTTGCTGTACATTTACATGTAAAAAGGCACGTCTTTATTTTAATGATGCTGTATTCCCCTTTCATTAAGGCTCACATGTTCTTCTGTTGTAGCATGGAAAAGAAAATTCTCAGGCATGAAAGACACCTCGCACACGTAGGAGCAAAAAACCTCTTACTCTGTTCCTTGGCCTTAGAGATTAGCACCTATATAAATCAACAAGAGTTTCAAGAGCAAATCCAAGTATCATTATGTGAAATAACACATAGCCAGGGATCTCCCTGTGGTCTGGCATTCTGATATTTAGAAGTAGAATTTATGGTGCTGCAGATAGAGGAGTTGTTTGAATATTTTTGGGGGAAAAATGAAAAGCATTTATTTTGCAATAGACAATCACAGGTATTTCATCCCTACTCTTGACATGCATGCCGATGTGAAGATTTGCTTATATATTCATGCTTTAGCAATTTTGCTTACAAATAACCCAAAGTAATTGGAATAATTAACCAGATTGCCCAGCAAAGGCTCAGCTAAAGAGGCAGATGATGAAATACAGCTTCTATTTCTCAATCAGTGGATGGTTGGCTACATTAAGTCTTCTCATTAGTCAGCAAAGCCTCCAGGGTATTGAAAAGTATAATTGATGTAAATAATAGCTCAAGGCCTGGCAAGCCAGTCAAAATGGCACAGAAATTGTGGGGCATTTATCACACTCGGATCCCCAAGTTGGAGAAAACAGATCTGACTGACCATACTTAGAAGAATACAGCGGGACCACCCCCACCAAAGCTCCAGGACGCCTGGACTGGCAATTAGTTGTCCAACAGGACCTGCCTCAACATTGCCTCATCTTCTGGTGCATGCTGCTAAGAGCTGTCCTTGCTCACCAAATTAATATTACTAAGAGGTGAAGACCTGCTCGCTCCTGCAGCTCTCTGAGCACGAAGCATCCAGCAAGCCAAGCAGCCAGGGCTCCAAAGCCCCGTTCCAAAGGGGAGCCCAAGTACAAAGCAAACCCTGCATTTTAGAGAGAAGCTAATCCTCTCATTAGGAAACAGAGACCCCCAAAGCTGCAGGCTGCAAGCAGAATAACCGCAGTCTATTGATAATTCATTTACTGGGTCCCAATAAACTGGCACTGTCCATGGACAAACAGCTTCTTACTCCACAGCTCTTAAGACACACCTAAAGACAACTAGGCAGATCATGTAGCAATCCACAGCCAGCACCACTGGGCTAATGAGAGAATTAATAACTGAAGGAAAGCAACAATCAGACACAAGTCAAGGGAAACAGGGGTTGTCTCCCATAGGAATGAAAAGGGCTGCTAATGACAGACATATCGCAGTTATGGAGATGACAAATCCATTTGACACAGCTCCCACCTTTGGAGAAATGCTGCTACAAAACTGTTCTTCGCTCCCAAGATGTGAGACCCTGATGTATTGGACAAATCCCAGGCCCAGCTGCCTGCGGTTCCCTTGCTCTGGGACTGCTCGTGCCAGGGCAGGGACAGGCTCAGCTCAGGGAAGGAAGAGGCAAGAAGCACAAGTGGCTTTAAACCTAACCTGCACTCAATGCACCAAACTGAGCAGGCTGAGAGGCAGCTCGTTCTGTCCTATCTGCTCTCAGGTTCCAAACACAGAACTGCTCAGCCTCAAAGCTGCCCTCTGAAACAGGACAGTAATCCTGCTATTAGCAATATATTAAAAAATGCTTATTTCTGAAGCTCTGCATAGCGGGCAGAAAACCTGCTTGCTTCTTGACCCTAGGCAAAAACCTTGACTTCACAGGAGGGAAAGATACCCCAAAGCAGAACTTTCATGCCCCTCCAAAGAAAGTCAGTCCATTAATTGTGTTGTATCAGGGTCCCAGAGAGCTGCCTCGTTCTTCCCAAGATTTCAGACTTTCATTTCCACTGCATGCTGCCTCCTCCTGCAGCATTCCCCCACGGGCAGCTGGACTGAGCGCAGCCAGGCAATCGCTGGAAAAGGACCAGTACTATCGGTTTGTGCAGCATCTTCGCAAAAACTGCATGCTGATTCACAGTATTTACCAGAAAATGTCACCCCTGTTTTCACTATGAGACTTAAGTCTGAAGAACTACTGAATCGGGTTTTGTAGTAATTCATTTTAAATCGCTCTCTTTTTTAATATGCACTCACGACAGATAAGACTTGAAACCAATGTTCTCCTATTCATCTCTTAATATCACTGCTTTTTTGTTTTTCCAACTCCTAGGATGAAACAATTCTGGTTCCGTGTCCAGGAGATGCTGCCGCCAAACTGGAAGGGTAAATATCTTGCAGTGCTGCCAATGGACAAATCACTAACGTGACAATCACTAACACGATTAAGGGACTGCAGCATCCCCCATACGAGGAAAAGGCCAAGAGAGCTGGGCTTGTTCAGCCTGAGAAGAAAAGATGAAGTGGGATCTTATCAATATACGTAGGTATCTGAAGGGAGGGTGTACAAGGACGGGCCAGACTCTCTTCAGCAGTGCCCAGCAATAGCACGAGAGGCAACGGCACACACTGAAGCAGAGCAAGTTCCATGCGAACAGGAGCAAGAACTTCCTTCTTGCGAGGGTGATGGCACTGGAACAGGCTGCCCAGGGGCTGAGGAGTTCCGTATCTTCCTGGAGATACCAAAAGCTTCTGGAGACAACGCTGTGCAGGGTGCTCGAGATGACCCTGTTCGAGCAGGGCGCTTGGACTACATGATCTCCAGGGGCCCCTTCCAACCTCAACCATTCTGCGATTTAACCATTCCGTGTCCATGTTAAAAAATGCTGAATGACAGGCAAAATTGGAACCTGATACCCCCAATCTCTTAGTGAACCCCTAAGAACTGCATTCACTTAGAAGCCCACTGCAAATTTGAGGATTCAGTGGGCAAACTGACTGCAAAGTGAATGGACCAGAAACACAGATTTTTCACTGCTCGTAGCTACAGTGCTGCACCTACTGGGCTGCACCTCCTTTAGGGTGCTTTCCTTTATCATTTCAAATGTAATTACACTAGGCCTGTTCAAAATACATTTTGGTTTAGGGCAAAAACACTTCATTTTACATTCTGATGTCATTTTGGGGAGGGAAATCCATGACATGGGAGGACTGGAATCTTGTGTTCAAGATTTTGTTTCTATGGACTTTGGAAGGTAAAGCACATCTGTGTGAACACTTCAGCAGGTGGTAAAGCATCTACAGAAAGTACTGTACTTCAAGGGTCAGGGAGAACAGAATCATCTACACCAGACCCAGACGGGAAGTTTAAAAAAGTCTGAATCACATTCCGGCTCCTCTGAACAGAGTTTCTGTTCCAGTCTCAACACAGAAGCGGACTGGAAAAGCCTTTTGGATTCCACCATCCTCAGAAGAGAAGGATGCAGCATCTTCATAATAAAGACTGGCCTGCTAGTGAACACCTTCTCCTGAGATTCTCCCTTTTACCTTCATTAGCTATTTAAAAAAAAAGTATTCTTAAAAAAATTTTTGTAACCCTCCCCAGTAAAAACTATAATTGTTTCAGTCTCTTAAAGATCAAGATTTCTGTTAAATTTTTCCAAGACGGTTGAGTTTGTGTGTTCAAATATCCACTGCTGTGTTGCAGATGAAGGATTGCAGCTATTCATGAAGATCTTGCGGTCGCTCTCACTGCAGTCCATACAGCTGCTGCTCACGGGATGGTAGAGGGTCTTGTCCTGGAGAAGAGAAGTTTGAATGAGGTTGCCAGATGGAGAAGCACAATTATTTTAAAACAAGCAGAAAGAAGTCTAAAAGCCAAGACAAGTCATTTTACCACTTTCCATGTAACCAAAGAACTTGTTCCACACTTCAGAGGCTGCAAAAAATGTGCTGCCTTCTCTCACCAGCCCTCTACTCGTGTCCAGCCCCATCCAGCCCCATCCTCATATCTGCACTGGGAAGCTCAAAGGGTGTCTCTAAGCTCACGTTCCCCAGCTGAGAGGCCACATTCTGCTGAGGCCTCTCCATGGCACAGTGCATGTAGGCTGCAAGGACAAGGGCAGAGCATTTATCAAAAACTTACCAGTTTACCACAGAAGCATTGCTTAGAGGGATTAATAAATCCTTTGGCATAATGTTCTGGTGTCTAAAACAAAACCTTAAACCCATCACACCTCTTTAAAATCAGGTTTTGGGAGGGCGGTGCACAGAGGTGTCGCTGCCAGCTGTGGACTGGATTGGAAGGGGAGTATCCGTTTGCTTGGCCAGTCCTGGATGGATCGGGCTCGGCATCTCTAACCGGAGCAACAGGGGAGCTGCCTCTCTATTATAGGGTTTGTTGCTGACACACTGACAACAACCTGCCCGCAGACACTCTCAGCAGAGCCACATGGACAGAAGATTGAAACACGAGTGGTGCCGTTGTAAAGAAACGCAGCTACCTCCAGATGATCTGACACTTTAGTACACACACTGGAACGCACACTCACTTTTCTGTATTTCCAGAGCTGGTTCCCCTTCATTCCATGACAGTCATAGAGGGTCACAGGGCTGCTGTGGGAAATGGCATCAAAACAAAACTTCTTGGTATGCTGAGGATCCCCGGGACGGATGTCTTCTCTCCAGCTGAAGGTGAATATCTGCCGGGACAAAGAGGGGCCTCAGGACAGCAGGGAACGGTGCTCCCACTGGCGCAGCAACATTCCCTTCTCTGCCCATGGTGGGGATGGCCTCAGGGAAAGGACAAAACGCTTCCAGAGAAAAGCCGATTCCACCTCTGGGGACAGGGAGCACACAGCCGACCAGTTACAGCATTTTCCATCTGGCCACAACGGGCGAGAGCTGCAGGAGCTCTCAGTTACGCTGGCAATAAGTACCCTGCTCTGCACAAGCGGCCTGCAGTCACCTTGAAACAGCCTGTCCCAACGTGTTCTCCAACAAGGATCCATGGGAGCACCAGAAGAGCAAACACCAGGGAAATGCTTCCTGGCGCTCTCTGCTGCCGACTCTGCAATGATCTCTCAGGCTTTCCTGATCTCTTTCTTGGAGTGAAACGAAAGCGGGGGGAGTTATTACAGAAAAGAAAATAAAGGGTGTTAGCTCGAGGAACGAGCTATACCCTATCAACACCTCACAGGCTTGGCGCGGGTGTAAGGTGCAAGAGGGCAGCAGATAAGGGCCAACCCCCCAGCCAGGGCATTGCAAGCTGCGAGTCAGTGGAAGCAGCACCCCACGTGTCTCTGCTCCTGGTCCTCGCTGCTTGGCACCTGCCCTTGGCCACTGCTCCAGATCATCAGCCTAACCATCGTGGCCTGGCTTACGCGTGTTACACATCGTAAGGACTGCATCCCGCAGGACACAAACTTGTCTGAACGCAGGTGCTGGTGATTTGCTTTCCCCTTTGCCAAGAGGGGTGCGGGTCTCCTCCCCGAGCAGCACGAGGCAGCGCAGTGTGGCCACGTTATCAGCCCTCCCGGGGGCTGCTCCGGGGCTCCTTTCGGAGCCAGGTGAATAGTCCTCACTGAAGAGACATCAACGCGGGAGTAAGAAAGGCTAGTGAAAACCAGGAGCTCTTGGGAAGCCGTAGAGCCAAGAACTTTTGCAAGAAGCTCTTTTAAACCTCTCCTGCAAGACAAACTACCACAATCACTTAGGTTCAGGCTAAACAAAAACCCAGACTACATTCTCCTCCTAAACATAAGCCAACACTAATTGTTCATGAACCTCCTGACACCACAAGGACTGTGCCTGAGTAAATTGGTTTCATTTCTGGTTTTCAAGCATCAAAATTGATATGAAACAGCCCTTTATCTCCTGTGACTGAAGCCATTCCCTGGAGAGTTATGTATAGCTTTGCCATAGAGGCATTGTTTTCTCCATCTTTTCTCAGTTCAGCAGCTGCAGTTTAGACAAACTAATAATTCCCTCCTTTCTTTTATAATAAAGCTGTCATTTCTGGCACCCTGTATATCAAGAGGGTGAATCTATAGCCTGACTGGTTTCATCTCTCTCCAGGAACGGTTGGGTGTTTATAATGCATTTGCCTCCTGTCAGAAGAACGATAGTAAGTGGTTATTGAATGCACCTGCAGGGTCATTAATATGCATGATGCTCCTCTATCACTTCTTTCAGCACAACCTTTGAAGTTAATATTCACTTTGTTACCTATTACTGCTGCCTTGCTACTGCTTTCTTTTATTATTTTGGCATATTGTTTTCTTGTGCTTTCTTTTGTTCATTCGGAAGACTTCGAAGTGCAGGGAAAAGCTCTGCACAGGCCCAGACCCTGCCACAAGCACAAGCCACATCCTGCTGCAGAGCTAATCAAGTGCAGTTAGTGCACAAGCTCTGGGGTGCCCAGCACCCTCCTGTTCATCTGGCAAAGCTCTACCTTGTTCCCCTGAGAAGCAAGGCTCTTGCAGCATTATGATCATGGTCCAGACGGATTTTAAAAGACAGACCCTTGGTTCTCCACCCCCGAGTTTGTTTAGGAGCAGATGGGCTATCAGAGGGACTATTACCTGCACGTTGTTCCACGCTGCCTCTCCTCTGTCCTTCACACAGCTTTCCAGCCTCAGGGGCGATCCCAGGGCTCCATGCTTAGTATCCACACACAGTCCAGTCCCTACATTGCGTATCTGAAAGAGTAAAGCAGTCATTAAGTCTCCTAACTCTTACCAAGTTACAGCCAAAAGGAAAGGCTTAAACTGCTTCAAATAGCGGCAGTATTTGTATGAAGACGAGTTTAACTTAACTATACAAGGGAGCTGGGAGGTTATACCTGAGAGGAAAGCACAGACATTTCAAGCCATACAATAACATGCAGGACACAGCAAAACATCACTTAGAGGACTGCAGATCCCCCCATTCTGCTGTCTTGAACAGCCCGAGCTTTGGGATTCCTCTCCGATAAGTACAGCTGTCTTTCAAAGCCCGGTGTGGCATTCCTGGCTTACAGATGGGGAAGCTGCCGAGTAGGAGCAGAGCAGCTCAAAATAACTGTGCGGCTCTTTGAAGATATACAACTTTTATTATTGCTCAGCTGCCTACTAATCTTAATCCTCCCCATTAGAGTCTTTTGTCTTCTACTAAACTTACGAAGCGCAGAACAAGCTAAGTTTCTCCTTGGAGCTGTGCACTAGCAGGAACTGCTGCACCAGCAGCTGCTGCTGTGCTCCGAGCACGGCCAACACAACGCGACGGGAACCCTCGCCTCCCAAACACAGCAAGAGGATCTTTACAACCCACCCGCCGCTGTGCTCACAGCAAACAGGGCCATGGGAGCAACGAGAGCCAGCAAAGCTGCAGCTCCTCTGCCCGCTGCACATTTCAGAGCAAGACACGCGCTGGACTCGCCTCTCCCCAGGCAGCCGCCGGAGGCTCCACGGGTGGGTAGAACTTGGGCAGGTCCCACGCGACCTCGTTCATGAACCACTTGAAGCTCTTGCAGTTGAGGTTGTTGCGAAGCTCCTTCTGAGCAGCCACGTCCCCCGCGGAGAGGTGCCGGTACTCGGGTCGGCGCTGGTAGATGTATTCTGCGTACTCGTCCATCCACACCTCAGCCACACGCTTCAGGTTCTGCGTGGGAACGGCCACGGGCGCGAAAACAACAGGGAGAAAACGGGGGAGAGATTACACGAGAACGACACAAACTGCTGGAATCAGCATTCTGAACAGCACCCGTGTGTGTGTGTGTGCTCAGAAGGGATTTTCTTTCACTTCTACTCTTCTCCCTCCAGCTTTAGAATTAAGATTATTTGTATTATTCTCTAGGTCCAAGGGACTTGGAAAGATATTTTCAGTTGAAGTCAGAACAGATTCTGACACTTTGCCATTATATCTAGTTCCTTGTGGCTAAGAAAACTTTAGTCAAGATTTTTTTGAGATTTTTTTAAATTATTATTGTTATTTTTTCCCTCCTCTTTCAAAAAGCAGCAGAGAACGATGCTGGTAAATACCACTGGACATTCAAAGGTCCTAACAAAAACAAAGAACCATCAACTTCCCTTACATCTTTCCTACTGGATTCCCTCTAGGAACGGGACTTGCAGTCCCTCATTCTACACAGCATAAATTCAAAATACTCTCCCACTGCTTGTGTAAAAAACAGTTTAAGAACTCAGAGGCCCTGCAGGAATTTACATCTCTCAGACAATGACCGACTTTACAGTCTCAGATGGCAGGAAAAAGACCTTCCTTGCACCTGCCCCCCACCACCTTCCAGCACGGAGAGAAGACGCAAGACCTGAATGCTTAGATCAAAAAGAAAAAAAAAAGAAAAAGAAATTCAGGTCCTTCCTGACAGGTCATCACTGGACAGAAGAATACAATTCAAACCTATAACTAAGGCAAAGCTATTAAACCAAGAAACCTTTCAATGCCATGCAAGACAGACTGCAAGAACAACAGGGTCCGTTTCTGTAATTCCGAGCCTTGCAGCCTTCCTGTGCCTATGGTTGTTTTCTCCCGGCAGAGGGCAATGTCAACCCTTCCCAGTTCGGGAATGAACGGGAGGAAGGCAGTGCAGGACAAGCAGGGGCTGCTGCTGCTCTGGGCCGCGCTACATTCAGAAGCAGGATGGCACAGGGTCCATCAGGGAGGATGACAGCGCGCTCAGCCGGGGACGAGACGCTGAAGCCGAGGGGTCCTTCAACCACAAACCGCGATCCCTGCTCACGTGCAGCCCTGCTCACGCGCAGAGCCACGGCCACGGCACCAACGCAGCCGCATCCTGGTGCTGGGGGATGCCAGGGCCAACGCGTGACGGCAGCGCCGCGTCCTGACGACCTGCGACGCTGCCCCGTGTCTGCAGAAGAGGCTGCAGCTTCTACGGCCACCCCTCTTAGTATGCAACACATCCCCCTCTGCTAAAGCTGCGGGGCCCGGGTTTGTCCCCACTGCGGTCCCCGGGCGGGCACGGAGGAGGGGACGTCCCTGCCACTCACCCGTGCCAGGCTGACTCCAGTGGGAACTTTGTAGGGAACGTATTTCCTGTAGATATGGCCCACTCTGGAGCACGGGATGTCCTCCATGCGCCCGCCGCACATCCACACCTGCGCAACAGCACACACACATTCATTCTTGGTTACACGCAGGGGGAAGAAAGAAAAAATTCAAAAAAAACTTTCAAGACATGGAAAAGCTTAATACAGTTTTATATATATATATATATATTTACTTTAAAGTATCTTCTTTCCCAAATATCCTTCCCCCCTTCCATTAGTCTCAAATCTTATAACTACCTAGCAAGAACCATGCGAGCTTTGATTTAGCACTACCATGCCCAATGGTTAAACAGTTTAATTTTGCATTCTTGAGAGAAAAGAATAGAAAAAAATCCAAGCACCCAGAGGACAGCACACAACACACCTTTTAAAGGAACATACATTATTACAGCAATGGTAACCATAACGATTAAACTGGACTGCCATGTAAGATCTCAGGTGTCCTGAGGAAGGGAGGCCACCTCTGCAGTGCAGGTCACACAAAACACCCCAGCAAACTCACAGGCTGCTTCAGTGCCAACCACAAAACACTGCTGCTTTTTTTTTTTTTTTTTTTTTAAATGTGGTTATCACTGCAAAGTCTGGGATCTCTCTGATACGATTTTATTGCTGACAGGTACTTATTGCTTTTGCAACCTTACAATTAAGTAAAAATCCCTTCCTGGCAAAAAGAGCTCTAAAGAAAAGTCCTTGGAAAGTCACTGGATGACACTGGTGGTTGGAGAATGCCACCTTGATGCTCGGTTAATGCCTCGAATGGGTCAAGAAGGCTCCCTCCCCACCCGCAATCTGGGCTGATTTCACTCTACAGCAAAATCCTACAACAACTTCCTTTTCTTCCTTATTTATAGCATGGATGTAATCTTTTTGTTCAAGGAAGATAAGTCAAAGGATGTGCTTTCCTGAACCAGCTAATCTGATAGGTTTAAGAAATATATTTATGCGTACTCCCCAGAGATACCTAAAAAATAATTACAGCAGAAAGGATCCTTCACTGTTCAGGACAATCCTTCGAGGCTGGAAGCAGGGCAGCAGCTTGCCCTGGGTTCTGTCCCTACGTGTGATGCTGCCCCCACAGCAGCAGCGTGACAGGTCTGCTGGTGCTGCAGGCTGCTGCTCCATAGCTCCAGTCACTGGGGCTAATTCGAGCCTCTGCAGTTCACTGTGCAACGAGCTTAGTCAACAGCTTCACACAGAGCAGGCAATTCCATTAATATTCTATGGTGACAATATTAAATACTTAGCTAGGAAGAGAAATATTTGGCCAAGGCTGCTGCATAATTATTAGCTCTGACACAAAAGTCCTTTGGAGTTTCAGCTCTGTCTAGTGGCCCTAATAATTACAGTCATTTGCTGACTGCGTATAACTTAATGGAGGTTGGTTGCTCTCAGTTAGTGGAATATTTTTCACAGGCAACTTCCATAGTTCAGGGTACTTAATTACACGCCGCTATAGTAAGAAAGACAAGAAGAAAGTTGACAAACACTCCTACAGAATTTCATTTCTTTTGTCCTTGCGGTGACTTAAGAAGCTGCTATAGAAGAGGAGATGAAAAAGGACAAATTTGCACTCAACTTACGTGAAGTTTTCCAGTTATGTTAGAAGTAATTTTTATTCTGTATTGGCTCTGATTTATTACAGAAGGGCACAATATAATTTCTAAGCCAGGACATTAAAGGTAGACTGAGAAACACAGATTTGGGCATGTTTTGCATTTCGACTACGCAAATGGTTTGTGCAAAGCCTTAAGAACTGCAACAGATGTGCCTGGTTTTGTGATAAGCAGCAAGGTGCAAACGGTCCGTGACCCGGGAAGCAAAGAAGGCACCGGGAGCCGCTGCAGGAGCCTCAGGCTGAGCTGCACGGGCTGGGGGCAGCCCCGCCAGCAGCGCCCACGGCTCAGGGCTGTTCCATGGAGCTGCTGCCCCATCGCATCCGCTCCGCGAACGGGGTCCCCAAGGAACCCCGCAGGAGAGCCGCCACGCACGGGAGCCCCGGACACGCCGGGATGAGGGGCATTCCCAAAGAAACGCAGCCCGGGCACAGGCCTGTGCTTTGGCATCACGCACAACGGCCTCAACAACCAGCAGCTGTGCCTGAACCAGCGGCAAGAAAGTCCCACCAGCTCAAAAGCGACTGCGTTTCGGCGTGACCCAAACCTGAACGAAACAGCAGCGGTTTGTTATCCTAGTGCTGATCCATGCTGCCGGCCGGCGCACTGCCCAACCTGCCCCTGGCCTCCAAGGAAAGGCTCCCAGCCGGAATCTCCTCAGGGTGCATTGACTAGGAGACACATTGCTCGGATAACATGAGAAACCACCCGCCGCGGCTCCTGCCCGGACACGGGACAGCGGCACCGCGGGAATCCGCACCGGAGCGGGAAGGGCAGGCGGCAGCATCCGCTGGCACAGGGCTCCTCGCGGCCGTGGGGAAACTCCAGGCTCACAGCAAGGCGTTACACAAACACATGTAACGCTGGGATAAGGAAAGCTGGTGACTGAGGTGCCAAAGGAACACAACCCGGGATGGATACGAAATGCTCTTCCCAACCCTACTTTAAAGTCTCCACTCGGCAGCGGTGCTGTAGAGCAGCAAGGCCAAGCTCACACTCCAAGCTCCTGCTAGCAAACCCCACACGACCTTGCAGCATACTTGGCCAACTCAGTGCCTCTTTAATATTTTCTTATGCTGCGAGTGACAGTGCAACGGCTGCAGTACAAATCTAATTTTAAAAGCTTGCTTCCCATTCATTCATTGCGGCTTTGATTTATTTTATTAGCGAGCTCCTTTGTGTGGTGACAGAACTCATTACAACCTCCATAAAGACAATTACTGTTCCTTATCTATTAAACTGGAAGGAGGAGGAGAGAGGAAGGGTGCGATGCACATCAGTAAAACACAGCTAAACAGCATTGGAAAGATAAAAGTTGGGGGCCAAAACCAACAGGCTGTCAAGGAATAACTGCAAAGAAGCAAACCCAAAATAGCCGTGTGCCGGCAAAGAGGAGGCTTGCAGTCAATTAGCACTGTTTGCTTGCCTTTAAACGAGGGTGCAGTTCACAGGCGTGAGGCATCAGCACCGACACTGCTAAAAATACAGCAGTGTGAAACAGCTCTGCTCCGCGGGCAGCGGCTCCCGCAGCACTCACACTTGCTGCACTCTCCTCTGGCCAGCGAAACTGCTCTGGTTTTTGTTGCTTTTCTTTTACAATAGGGTGAGAAGGCACCTCACCTACCTGGCTGATTGCACAGCAAACCTCAGAGCCTCAGCTTGACACACTTGATTTCAAACAGTCACTTATTAGAACAGCCTGTGAGCAGGAGCTGAAGCCGGGCAGGCAGGCAGGCTTGCTGCAATGATCTAATCAGATCCTGTTAGGAGACAACGGGAAATTTCTCTCCTCCTCAGGCACAGTTTTCCAGCCTGCACTGTGAGGGAGGAATCCAGCTGCCAGCACATCCACCAGGAGAAATGCTAGGAGAAATGCGGAGGCTGCAACGCTGTTGTAAGGGCAGGGTCTCACCCTAATCATAAGGGCACACACAGGGCAAGAGCAGTGAAACGGCAGTGCGGGTGACGG
>JASSRY010001068.1:2131026-2143991 GCA_032466555.1 Tinamus major
TTGTAAGGGCAGGGTCTCACCCTAATCATAAGGGCACACACAGGGCAAGAGCAGTGAAACGGCAGTGCGGGTGACGGTGTTGCCATCTTCACAGCAGCCTGAGAGCTGTAACTCCATATTCACGAGGTGACCCAAGAGCCCCCAGCTGAGCTCTGGAGGACAAGCTAACGCAGCCCCATGGCCTCCCGGGGAACGTTACTCCGAGCCGGCTCCCTCCCTGCACATGGGGCAGCAGAACCTCCTCTCGGGCACACGGAACCGCGACGTGAGCACCGCTTATCCGGGTGTACCAGGTTTACGGCTTCCACAGGCCTCACAATGATGAGCCAATGTTTCCCTGGAGAGAGGAACAGCAAGAAAAACAAAAGCAAAAAGCCAAGAAAAAGAGCTGCTTCTGCACGAAATACAAAGCGCAGGGGACGGCCCAATGAAGAGAAGCTGGCGAGTTGTCCGAGCACCCACTGAACGGTGCTAAGGAAGGACCCCGTGGATGCGCACGGGGGTTTTGTGCGTGACAAGGCAGCTGAGAGGACGAAGGCGACGACAAACAGAATTCAGGAAAGCCCTAATGCTCTGTGCAGGGGGCATCAGGGGCTCCTGCAGCTGGAACTTACTGCTCTGTAAGGGATTAGGGTAGCTAAGAAGGCAGTGGGATCTGTGTGTCTGCACAGCGCCTTTTCTCCCACAGCACACACTGGCACGGCCCCTCTTGCCGTCTGCAGCACCGAGTGATGACAGGGCTTTCCCATAAAGTGTGGGAAATCTCCTGGAATTTCAGGGGGGCTCTATTTTCTTGCTGGTGTTTGGTAGCCTATTATGAAACCTGACCCACGCACATAGAGAGACCTCGGAACAAAAACTCGAGTCAACAGTCTGAAACCGATCTCTGCATCAACAGGAAAGGAAGGAAAAAGAAGCCACCCTGTCCTGCAGCTGAGATCCGTACAATTGAGCAGCATGTGCTGGCTTAACAACGTGGCAGGATGCCCAGCCCGCTCCATCGTGGGCAAACGCGAGCCGCTGGGGAGCAGTCCCAGCGCGCCTGGAACGGGCACCGCGAGGGGCAGCCGGGAACGCGGCCGGCACAGGGAATGCATTGGATGCACCGCGAGGGGCAGCCGGGAACGCTGCCGGCGCGGGGAACGCGTTGGATGCACCGCAAGGAGCAGCTGGGAACGCTGCCGGCACGGGGATGCGTTGGATGCGCCGCGAGAGGCAGCCAGGAACGCGGCCGGCGCAGGGAACGCGTTGGATGCACCGCGAGGAGCATCCGGGAACGCTGCCGGAGCGGGGAACGCGTTGGATGCACCACGAGGAGCAGCCGGGAACGTGGCCAGCACAGGGAACACGTTGGATGCACCGCGAGGGGCAGCCGGGAACACGGCCGGCGCGGGAACGCATTGGATGCACCGTGAGGAGCAGCCGGGAACGTGGCCGGCACAGGGAACGCGTTGGATGCACCGCGAGGAGCATCCGGGAATGTGGCCAGCACAGGGAACGCGTTGGATGCACCGCAAGGAGCATCCGGGAACGCGGCCGGCACGGGAACGCGTTGGATGCACCGCGAGGAGCATCCGGGAACGCGGCCGGCGCTGGAACGCGTTGGATGCACCGCGAGGAGCATCCAGGAACGCGGCTGGCACGGGGAACGCGTTGGATGCACCGCGAGGAGCAGCCGGGAACGCGGCCGGCACAGGGAACGCGTTGGATGCACCGCGAGGGGCAGCCGGGAACGCGGCCGGCACGGGGATGTGTTGGATACCCCACGAGGGACGTGGGGAGCGCGGGGGCTGCCTCATGCCGCGCCAAACCAGCCCTTACTGCTGCTTCGGGGAAAGGATGTGAGAAAACGCACGGATGCACAAGCACCAGGACAGGCGCAGGGCACGTCCTGCGTGGCTGGAGCGAGGACACAAGCACTGCTCATCTCTTTTTGCCTCCTTTTAACTGTTATTTTAAGGGCAATTTTCAGTATGGCTCATTTGCACCTATCCCTTTGAATTTTACAAAGGTTTTCGAATATCTATTTAAATAGTGTGCCATTCCAGATTCTTATTTACAGTTCCTAAAGCACAATATATAATTAAAGGATGGAGAACCCCATCACTCGAGGCCGAGGTGCACAGTACACTTAAGCCTATTCAAGTCAGTCACCACTCTTCCTTGTGGTTTCCCCAAATGCCTCCCCAGAAAAAAAAAAGATGAGATATTTATGGAAGAGAGGTGAAGCGTGGATTTTGTGAGCCAAAAAGAATGGAAGCCACTTCAAACAGGGGAAAACAGGGAAGAATGAACAGCAAGTGAGAATGAGCACAGACAAGTGCTGTACGAAGGAGCATTTGCAGAAAGGAACAATCTAAGAACCCTCCATTCAGCACCCTGGATTAAATATGTTAATCTGAGAAAGAGAACGAAGTGCTCACATAGGCAGCACAGTGGGTACCTGCTGGCTGTGCAGGGGCATCAGAAAAGCAGAACTATCAAGTTGTGCTTAGAAGAGGAGAGACACATTGTCCGCTTGGGTAAAGTGTTCAATTTTGTTCACATCTTTGCAGAAAGACACAAAAGACTGAGAAAAGCCACGGAAGGCAGAGGCACAGGAGTGACTCCCAAAGAACAAAAGCCACAAAGAAAATCCACTGCACAAAGCAACTAGGCCAGCTGAGCTGGGAAGCACCAGAAAGGAAAGGTAACAGTGCCACAGAAATAACGGTGCGTGCTCATCTAGCCCTCCTCCAGAATCCAAGGAAAAGCACCAGCACCGAGCAGGCCACCAGGAACAGGCTGTGCCTCCATTATAAAGCCCTACATGGTAACGCTTAACAGAAGCAGAGGTGCCACCCTCTTCTCTACCAGCAGATGAAGGTCTCGGTCCTTCGGGGTTTGCTGGAAGCCCCAATCCCTCCTCTCCGCCGTGGTGGGGCAGGAGGCACCGGGGCCGCCGCCGCGCGGGGATCCCTGCGAGTCCTCCCATGGGAGGGATCGCGACGGGAGCGGGAATCCCCCCGCGTCCTCCCATGGGAGGGATCGTGACAGGAGCGGGGATCCCTCCGCATCCTCCTGCGGGAGGGATCGCGACGGGAGTGGGGATCCCTGCACGTCGTCCCGTGGGGAGAGGGATCGCGACAGGAGCGGGGATCCCTGCGCGTCCTCCTGCGGGAGGGATGGCGACGGGAGCGGGGATCCCTCCGGATCCTCCTGCGGGAGGGATGGCGACGGGAGCTCCCTGCTCCGTGGGCAGTAACCGGCCCCGTCCGCGCGCTGCGGTGCAGAGGAGCCGGCCCTGCCCCGCGAGCAGCACCGACATCCAGGAGAACGTCCGTGCGGCCGAGGCGTTCCCGAGCCCATCGGCTCCGTTACACGGCAGGCCTGCTGCTTGTTCCAGGTGAAACAGCAAACTAACAGAACCGCATTGGTGTCGGGACCGAGCGCTGCAGGGCACCAGGCTGCTCTGCGCAGAATAAATCAGCTCAGAGCTAACGCCAGAGTGTTTAACAGGAGCTACACTGCACCGGGCAGAGCTGGAAAAAAAGGAAAAGGTCTCTGCGTCTTTGCCATCCTAATCTACTATGGGTTTAAATACAGCTCCCTCATTCCCATAGGTACTGGTGTTTTCCCTCTTCCAAACAGACAGATTTTTTTTTATTGTTTGACAGTTAATTGCTTGTTAATGAGCCTTGCTGCTCTGAGATCTCTTAGTTCATGTGTTTCCATTAATGTAAAGCAGTTGAAGAAAATGAAATATTACAGGTTTTTTGCAAGAGGAGAGTCAAAATTGCAATAAGGTTGTGTCCTGGCCAGGGTCCATCTCCTGCCTTCTTCTGGCCTCTCCAACAACCTTCTACCCTCTGGTTTACTACCCTCGCCCAGCAACCACTCAACAACCTACATCGAAAGTAATAGACCATGTGCGGAAAAAGTTATAGTTCTTGGCCCTTGAAGAGAGCTGTAAAGCATCCAAATGAGGCATATTTCCTCTACATTTCAGAATTAAACAGTCCTTTATAATTCTTACGATTATTAGTTAGCACCTGAGTTAGGAAATTTGTTTCTATTTTAAAGGTTGCCTACATTTTAAATGTTTTTGTCCCTCAACACGCTGCGTTTCTTAAGCGATGCTCAGTGCACACATTTCACTCAAAGAATGAGTTTGCTGTTAACAGAGTTTGATGCAACCTCTGCTCAGCTGCTTTCCCAAGTGCAAAGCACTGATGGTTTCTGTTGGCTTGTCTGCAGCCTGCAAGGTTCTTCTGCAAAGGAAACAGAGCCAGCTGCCAACGACAGAAATGCATACAGAAACAAACGCAAGAGGCTCCTAAATAAACTCGTTTATCTCCAGTATCTCAGCAACAGCCTTGGATTCTAAAATACATGCAAAAATCTGTACTGCACTGTCCACATGTGGCCAAAGGAAAATATGAAGTAAAAAAAAATATTTATTCCTGGTGAAGCTTAAGAAGGTCAGATTTGATTCAATGGTTCGAAGAGAAGACCCACAGGGCAAGAGAGGACCTGCACCCACAGCTCCCAGGCACGGGAACGGACTCGGTTAGAGCTGGGCTGTAAATTTTGGCACCTAGAAGCTGAAAGATGTTTCCTCTTAGATAATAAATAATGTGAAAGTAGGTACTCCGCATCTAAACCCTGAGCTTTAAATTACTCGACAGCACCCCTTTAACTACAAAACCTCAGTCTGCTTCTAAAGGTAGAAGTAAAGCTGTAAGCTCGCCAGAAAGTGTCATAGCTTCATAAATTCTGTGAACAAACCTTCTATTCTTGCCATTCCACCAGAATTATTAAATCTATCAGCCACAGATGAATGTATCACTTTATCCTAATTGGTGAAAATACACTGAGTCTTTCAGTTAAAACTTCTTTTTTTGTTGTTGTTGCTGCACAATGAAAGAAAAAAAAGGGGGTCTTTGCAGAGATGAATTAAAGCAAATTTAGCCCTCCATAAATTACCCTTTCTGGGCTGAAATAAGAGACAGCGTGTTTCCGAGAGGATGAGCAGGGAGCTGGATGAGGTATTCCTGTTCCCTGCAGGTGAAGCAGTGTGACTGCCCGAGGTGGCACTAGGGACACGGGGCCTGCGCAGCCACCGTCACGGCTCCGGGAAGCAGCGGTGACAGCGAGGGCCAAGGGAAGGACACGGCGGGTGTCACTGTCCCCCCTGCAGGGCACGGCACCGCTGCACCATCGCACACGATTCCGCAACAAGGAATACAGGGCTCTGGCTGCAGGGACGGCCCTAGGGAGGGTCTCACGTGTCCCCAGGCCCCGCCACGCTGCCTCTGCAGAGCCCAGGGGACCTCCCATGGGACTTCATTGGTTGTCTCTTTTTTGGTAAGGAAACAGTGGAAGAAAACCCAGTGCTTACTGTATGGTGGTTGCCTGCTGAGCATGTTTGGTGGTCTTTGAGCTGCTAAGATCACTGAGATTTGGGAGGTTTGGAAACGTGTTTCGAGAGCCCCGTCACAGGCAGAGGGGGGATTTCAGGTGCCAAGGCAACGCGGGCCCCACGTTAGCGCTGCTACCCCACGCTAAGGCCAGCTAGCCTAGATCAGCGGCATCCACACACCCAGGGGTCGTATGCTCAAGCTCCAAAAGAGAAACCACACATGGACTGAAACACAGTCTCTTACACAGAAATCTTTACCTCATTCCCTCTGGGAAGCCTTCAGGCAACCGGGACATTCTGGTGGGTTTCCTAGGACATACTGCAGAGTGCAGGATTCCCCGGGCCCCGAGGTCTCGGGGGGCCACGGCCGCTCGTTACTATTAGCAGCCGTTTTTGGTGACCTGGCTAACTCTTATTTTAAAGACCTCAGAGCGAACAGCTTGGTCAATCAATAAGGAACAGAACCGTCCTCCAGGCAGGCAGATAATGATCCCAACTCGTTGCCAGCAACAGCGCTATTATTCCAGTTGTTAAGGATTTCTTACAAGGGAATTAACGGCCTCAGCTCCTGGCAGCCAGCAGTCAGATGGGCTGGCCACAGCCAGGAGGTTTCTCTCATCCCTGGGAATGCAAACCCGGGGCTGAGGCACTCCGTGGGCAAAGTGGGGGGAAGCCTCAACCATCCTCCCTCCGGAAAGGGGCTTTCGTTGTCTTGCCAGGGTGGCTACGGGAAGCCCTGCAGCCGAGCAGCCTTCCCGCCGGCCGGCTCGTCCCTGCAGCGAGAGGGGCACGTGCAGCCGCGGCAGGGACCGCGCCGAGGGGACAGCCCAGCGCATCTCCTCGTGCTGCAGAGCTGCCCCTCGGAACGGGCAGGGGGACCGCGGCCGGTTCTGCTGCGTGCTGTCCTGCCGCCCCCCGCGCTGTCACCGCAGTCACACGCAAAGCAAGGACAAGAGAGATCATTCACATTCTGCCTCAGAACAATTCTCACTTTCCAAAGCAAAAATAATTTCCAGAGAACATAGCTCACCTTAAAGGATATTTCATACTGTTCTCCTCCCCATATCTCCAGACCTGCATCATACCCTCCCAGCTCCCAGAACCACTTTCTATCGACTGCAAACAGTCCTCCAGCCATTACAGGAGACCTTAAGGAAAAACCAGACTCCATATTACAAGCATATTCAAAGATACAGATCTCTAGCTAAACATTTTTTTTAAACAAAGCAAGATTTCACAAATATTCTTTTCACCACCCCACTATTCACAGTGCCTTTGCAGCCCTGTAGGAACAAACGTGTTTTTGCGCTCTCTGCTCGTTTCCCACTTGCAAACAGGAGGCCTAGACTGGGCTCCCTCCAGAACCAGCCAATGCCTCCCCTCCAAGCAGGCAGGAGAGCTCATCAGAACGACAGGACATGGCCTCTCCCGAGGGGCCCACGTGCTGCACGTGTAGTGCTCTGTACCTCAGTGATCAAGTCACTGAGCTTGACCTCAAAAGGCAAGTATTTTTATTTTATTTTTTAAACCAACACTGCAGAAATGTAAAGGACAGCAGAACTGCTTCAATGTTGGCAAGCAACAGCAGAACAAAACTTGATCTCAGATTTAGTTCTGCAGGGCACTGCAATCATCAAAATTGCTGTAATTATTCTGCTAGGTTTCCTTCCCCCACCTCGGAATGACATATGAGCTGCCATTGGTTCGTTGTTTTTGGCAGAGTGTTAGGTATACTAAGTTATGTTTGAAAGAACTCAGTAATAAATGACCACATTAAATGTTACACATTAGTTTTAAATGAAATGTTAACTTCTGCAGGAATTAAGAGTGGTAAAAAAAATGGCAATGAGAAGGAGAGTGTTCACAGTTACTAGGCAGTGCATTGCTCTTAAACCAGCAAAGAGCTGCCAGAAGGAGTAGCTTACCACCACCTTGCCACTTCACTACCCTGAGGTGTAAACCAACATTGCAACAGGGCTCTATGCTGTTAGCCAGCTCTTATCACACCGCACTTCAACTTACTCAAAGGGATCACTGGGATCAGGTTTCTGCAGCTCGGGAGGGATAGGGATCCTCTTGTAATACATCTCCCAGTCAAAGGCCCCTCGCATGGCGTCTCCAGCCTGAGTCTCGTACCCAAAGTGATCGTGATCGATCACGTCGATCATGGGGCACACGATGGTCTTGCGGTTTCGGGCAATACGATCTGCAGATTGGAGAAGTACGTTAGAAAACTTGCACTATTTGGTTCCTTTAACCATTAAATTACAGAAGAGAGCATCAATACGTGAAGACAGAGGTAGCTTTCTTCCGCTTTGGTCTTTTAGACAGATGCTTCGATTTGTGTCAGTTTACCCCTTTTTCCCGCCGATATAACTGAGATGTACTAGCCAAAACTACCGCAATAAAAAACAACAACGACTCAAGCCACAGTAACCACCACCCTGAAGCAGAAGAGGAAGATCTAGCCACACTAACACAGACACCTAAAATACCAGTCTCAAAACAGACAATCCTGTGCTTACTGGGTTAACATTACTCATTTTAATGAGTGAACTGGATGTGAACCCTTACTGCACTGACCCCAAAACAGGGCAATAACCCACTGCCCCACCAACCCCAAAGAGCTTTAATTGCTGCACCATAATCGGGCAGGAAGCAGCCCAGACTAATGGCACGGCTACTCTTAGCAGCCTCAAGAAATGCATTTACACCTCTTCCCCTCAGCATTTGCTTTCAAGCAAATAACACAAGACAGGATTAACGCCTGCATACACATCTGGAACTTCTTAAATACTTTATAACTGTGAAGGTCTCTTGCTGGAAGTTAACTTTCAGAGCAGAGGCAACAAATGACGTCTCGGCTTCTGATACGCATCTAACGAGAATACTTCCTATGCTGTAAAATGAAAGCATACTGCACACGCTTGCATATAAATGGCATTTGAGCTAAATCTGTCCTCCCTTCCTGGGGCTCAATAAGCTGCCAATGTTTTACAATATCCAGAATATTAGGATCAGATACAAACTGTTGTGAAAACAACCGCATTACCACCCTTAGATGATAACCAGCTGACAAACCTGCTGCATCCAGACTGTTGTTGCCACAGTTTATTCCACAAAGTCACCCCTCTGGGATGTTTGACAGGTCACTGGCAGCAGGATGAAGCTCCTGCTTGCAGAGAGCAGCCTGACAGCCAGGTGCCCACCTTAAATAGTCTGAGGCAGGCAGGAGCTGTGACTGGAAAACCTGGAAAACCTGCTGAATTCTACAGCAGGGCACAGCTGGCACAGAAAAACACCTCCAAAACAAACCGAAAACTCAGACAGCATCATCCCATCCAGCTAAGAAGAGCAAAGAATGACCAAAAAGGGATCGTGTTGCTTAGACAAAGGCCTCCTCAAGAGGCACCCGTCCACAGAGCAGGGCTGGCCCTGGGCATCCAGGTACTAGAAACAGCAGGCGCCGTCCTCCCAATTAGCCAACTTGGAAAAGAACTGACACCGTAAAACTGAGGCCTCTTAATGATAAAGAACTGCCTTGGAAGAGCAGCGCATGTTCTGCAAACACACACCAGCAGCTGCTCTTCACAAGAAGTATTTGCTGCAGGATTGCAGACTGGGAAGTTAAATATAGTTCCACAGGCGAAAAAACACCCAAAAGCCACTTAAACTGTGTCTAAAGATCTGTTCTGCCTCATAAAGCAAGTCCTTTCTGCAAGCTGCTGAATGGCCATGTGCATTCAGCCATGGCCATGTAGTAGTTTACTAGTAGTTTACTCTAGTAGTTTACTCATCTAGAAAGCCATAAATTATTTAAAATTTCATTTAGTGAGGAAACAGAAGAACGGAATCTTTGCTCTTTAATTAAGCAAAGCATATTACAAGGCTATTTTACAGCGTAGGACTCTTGGACAGGAAAAAAGTAAGTCCTATACTAAAGGCTGCAAGTTGCCAACAATTCACCTGAGTGTTTTCTCATCATCTCTGCTTTGAGATATTAATTTTATCCTCTTTTTATCCACTTGCACCATGTGGAAACAGCAGCAGGTGGAACTATAATGAATTCAACACCAGAATCTGTTGTCAGCTCCTATCAGCTTGGTCTTCAGCCATGGACAACACTTGACACCAGCTGCTTACCCAGGAGAGGAGGCAGCCAGTTGACATTGGCCTCGCAGTGGGAATCCAGGAACGTGATGACATCCCCAATGGCCACCGAGGCCCCGAGCATCCGCGTTCTTATCAGCCCTTCCCTCTTTTTGGTTCGGATGATTCTGACTTTTGGGAACAGGGCCATGTAATCTTCCAGACGCTTCTTCAGGTGTTCTGTAAGAAGGTAAGAAATTAAAGCATTGTAATATTGTAACAGATTGTTTCTTTAAAAGAAAAAAAGGAAAAAAAAGAAAAAGGGAAAAAGAAAGAAAGGAAAAAAGGAAAAAATAAAGGAAGAAAGAAAAAAGAAGAAAAAAGAAAAGAAAAGAGGAAAAGAGGAAAAAAAAGAAAAAAAAGGAAAAAAAAGAGAAAAGTATCTTTGGAAGCAGGTTCTGAACAGTCAAAGGTGGCCTCAGGAAAAAAGTAAGAATAATTAAATCTAAATCCAAGGCTTAACACAGCCTCTTAGGCAAGACTACTGAGGATGCTGCAGAAGATTAGGAATAATAAAAAAGGGGGGAACCAGGAAGAGATGGAGAAGGGGAGGACAGAAATGAAAGCAGCAGAGAAAGGGGAAAGCAAAGAGCAGAAAACCTCCTGGCAAAGCTCTGGGAGAGCTTTATGAGAACGTCCTGCAAGGATTCGCAGACTCCTCTGTCAAAAGACTGACACATCTCAGAGGACATAGAGGACACGCTACTTTCACAAGGAAATTGCACTCAGTGCTTTTAAAGCTGTTCAATTTCCCAAAAAGCAGAACACACCGCCCACTCGTGCACAAATGAAAAGCATCAAAAAGCCTGGTCAAACAGCCCTCCGAGCCACCAAGGCGGGGACGCACTCCTCTGCTTCATTCCTGCACTAAAAACTACCCAAGTTTCGAGCTTGCAGCAGGGACCTGCCCTGCTGCACGGGTGGGAAATGCCCCACGGGGAACCTGCTCGTGACCCCGCGGGTGGAAGGTGCCGGGAGAGGCCAGGGGCACCCCGGCCACCTCCGGGTGCAGGATCCATCCGGCCTCTTCCCCGGAGGACGGGATGCTCCGGTAAGACGCCCCGACGGCTGTAGGAAACACGACGCTCACTCACTGCACGTTATCAGCTTAAGGCTGATGCATCGTGAACTGCGTTTGCAGATTTCATTGCACTTTTGCTTGCTAAATGAGGGTCACGGACTTTCAAACAACCTCACAGAGTACAAAGTACAACGCAGTGCACTTTAAGAGCGTGCCTTCTCATCTCCTAACACATGCTCTATTCCCTCTATCCAGCCTTCGTTGCATTCTCTTCTAAAAATTATCACAAATAAGTCTGTTTGTTTGTTTGTTTTTAAAAGAAAAGCTCAAAAACAAACAAATGGCATTAACTGCTACAAAATTTTATGAGGCTTTAAAAAATATATTATGGCACCTTGTCACACTGAGTAATTTTTATTACGAGGGCAATTTTTCAACAATGAAAGTTGTTGGGAGAACTGGATGGATTCCAATGGCTACGTCTACTCTGGGCAAAGTAATACAGTCCAAACATATATAAAAGAGTTAGATTATCTGTAGATTAAAAATTAGGCTGGTAGCTTGTTAACAGATTTTGCAATAAACTTGATATACAGCACATACATTAACAGTACTAGTCAAGAACTACTTATATAGTGGCCTTTTTTTATTATTATTTTGAGCTGTAAATAAAACTCAGCGCAAAGAATAAGGAGAGGCTTCAACAGGAGGTCTGGATAACATGAGCTCTCCAAAATCAGATTTCTTTTTCTCCAGGCCAAATTCTGCAGCCTTCCTACCGCGCTCTTCCCTTCGGGTCGCCGCAGCGGAGCGGAGCTGCCCTTCCACGCCAGGAGCTGGTGACACCTGCAGCACCAAGGACCTTCCGACACAGGATTTTCTGACATCCCTGAGTTTTTATTGTGGTCACTACATGTCTGCCAAACACGCAGCACTACAGTTTATTTTTTTTCTATAGTTTAAGAACGCAAACAGTGGGGAATCAAGGCAATTTGGGCCTGCAATGCAGGGCTGGCGCACAAGGCACCGCGGTCCCCGATCCCATGGGGTCAGTTTTGGGCAGGGCAGAGGCCCCCTCGGCACGTTCCTTCCTGCAAAGCCTGCAGCGCCTGGGTGCACCGACGTTCCCAGAGACTTGGGCAAAACCACCCAGCTGTTTGCAGCTTATCTTACATCAATTTTGTTCAGACTAACATTAATTTTGCAGGAAAATTCACTAGAAGAAATCAAGCTATTCTCAACTGTGTAAAAGGAGTTTAAATACTTTTATTCACCTGCAAGCTTTAAGTCAGAGAGCTACTCCCTTATCAGCTGCTTTGTGGTACCAATGAACTGCCTTCTCTCGAGCTCATAAAGTTTAGATTTGTTTCCTTTCCCTTCCTCAGGCATCTACACAGAAATAATAGCAAAGGCGTCGGTTGCCTTTCCAAAAGGCAACCACAAAACTCACTATGGGCAATTCCTGCATACATCCAGGAAAACTACACGCATACACCAGCCTGCTGCCCGGTGATTAAATAAGGAGCAGGCCTGCTGCAAACTTGAGGGTATTTTTCCTTTGTTTTTAAGCACAGACCCTGCAGGAAGATGGAGGCTCCATCATTTTCTGATGCAGAGACAGATGCTGTTTTGAAGAAAACAGCACGGCCCTTTCGCCCAAGTTCATGGCAGTTTGGGACTCCCTGGCACACAGATGACAGAACTGACCTTCACCTACAGTAATTCTTGGACAGTTCAAACCACAAATTGTCCTACACACATTTGCTCTTGGTGTGCTGTTTGCTTAGAATAATTTGGCCATCGCTCAGACTTTTGACCAGCCAAGGTCATTAACTGACCCCAGAGCTGAAAGGATAACACATTTGTTTATGTGGTCTCATCCCATTTAACCTTTATTTCCGCAGATGCCTGAACCTGAAGGAACTGCAAACAAAGCCTTTCCTTTCACTCAGGAAAACATTCCTGTGTCAGAGGAGGGCAGGGCAGAGGTTTTAGTATCAACAGAGCTCAGACAGCAACAATGTGGTCAGCCTCAAGTCTTTCCACATTTGTTAGAGGGACAATTCCGCAGTGTTTGGCAGGGAGGAAGGTACCAAGATTTGAGATCTTGGGTTAGAAATAACTAAATATATTGCAAGTATGAGTAAGAACCTGTGGCTAGAGCAAGGTAATCTTTCCCTCTTAGGGAAGTATTCCCGATTTATACGTTACTTTAGGCCCTACCTCTTTTGGCTTCTGCATTTTGCCCTGTCTAGCACTTCTCCAGTGACTTCAGGGTGGTTGCTCCTAGGAGTGCTATCAACCCTCTTCAAAACGATTAAAAATGGGCAGCATTTCAGAAATCAGACATCTCCCTGGATTACTCAAATGCCACTGGAGAAGCAGGTTCCCTCT